>VZTI01005469.1:114581-248661 GCA_013397865.1 Struthidea cinerea | reverse complement strand
GCGGAGCGGAGCGGAGTGGGGCGGTGGGCGCGGGGGGAGACGGGGCACGGTCGGGAGCGGTGGGCTGCGGGCCGGGGGCGGGCTGCGGGCTGACCTCGGCCCCGCGGCTCTCCCGGGGCACGCCGCGCCGGCTACGCGGCTGGCCGCTCCCGCTGCATTAGCTGGCAGCGTCTGAACTCCTGACCTTCTGTCAACTTCCCTCAGACGAACGAAACGAAAACAAATACTTCCCCCCCCCACCCTCCTTCAGTGCTTGTTCCCGTGCCTTAGACACAAAGGGGGGAGGTGGGCTGAGAGCAGCGGGGCCGGGGAGGCCGCAGGGCCGGGTACCCGGCGGCAAAGAGGGGAGCGAGGTGGGGGAGCGCGGTCGGGGAGCGAGCGGGGCTCCGACACCCCTGGGCCAGGCGGGGAGCGGGGAAACGGAGCGGGACCGGGGAGCGACCGAAATGGTTGCCCTTGTCCCCCGTTCCTCGGCCACCCCGGGTGCCGTCCTGCCGCTGGCCTCACTGCCTTGCTTTCCTCTCCTTCCCTCTCTCCCTCGGCCAGCAACCTCTCGTTAAATCCCAGCCTTTAAACGCCGGCTTCGGGAGCCCTTCAACCATGGAGAGATCTTTCATGGACAGAATCGTTAAACTTGCAGAGTGGTTGCCGAATGCATTAGCCGCTAGTTAATATTAACTCCAGAAGGTGGGGGGGTGGGGGGGGAACACAAACAGAGGTAGGTAAGTCAGGTTCTCAACTTTGCAGGTGACACCAGCAGTTTGCTAAGGGCTCTCCCTTCCTCCCTTTCTTACCCCCCACCCCGGCCATTGGCTGGATTCGGGAGAGAGATAAGGAGGCCAGGTCAGTATGATAAAGCTGGAATTTGTATGAAATAAAATAGCAATCTCGTGTAATGCAGGCACACAACCGGTGCGTGATGTGAGGAATTTAGAGATCAACTTGGCATTTAGGAAGCCCACCAGGTTGTTTACACTGACAGGTACCTGTTAAGTGTTTCCTTCAAGCAATTCATTTGTGAAGAGATTAGGAGCTGGCAGGAGAGGGCTTGTTGAACAACTTTGCCTCCACACAAAGCGTTAGTGGAGGCAGCCCTGCTGAGCTTCACGGTGGCTGAACAGAATTGGGCTTGATTTGTGGCACACGACCCAATGAATTAATAAATAGTCTCGGCTTCACGGCTTTTGACTCTGACAATCCAGCTCAGGCAGTATAAAAGGGAGAAAAGTCCTTTAGGAGGCTTTTTCTTCTTGTTTATTTCGCCTGAAGCCGGGAACTGGTGCTGGCAGGGCCGGAGCGGCCAGAGCCCCTCGGCGCTGCCCGCACCGCTGTCCGCGTCCCTGCCCGCGTACCCTGCGCCCGCTCCTCCCGTGCGGGGCAGCACATCGCCGTGTCGCGCAGTGCTGTCGCCTTATCAGTAGCTGAGATGTTTGATCCTTCGCCCCTTTTCCCCTGTAAATCAGTGAAGGAGCGTATCTATCCTCTCAGGTGTGAGAGGGAGAGAGGGAAAAAAATAAATCAACTTCCTTGTGCTGCTGCACTTTGCTGCCGGGAACGGGTGCCGAAACCCAAACACCCGTCTCTCTCCATAAAACGGCAGGCCAGAGAGTCCAAAGTGAGCTCACGACTGTGTTTTATATCTCTCGGGTACCTGTGTGTTGCTGGAATCACTTTTATGGCTGTTGGTGGACACATGGGAACTTTCTTGCTGAGCAACCTTGTCACGTCTCTAAAAGTAGCGTCGTCGGAGTAATGGAGGGGCTTTGCCTTCCTGGGAGCTATGAAAGAGGGACTTTGTGGTCTGATATTGGGTGTGCTGTGAGCACACTGGGGAGAATGGTCCTGCAGAAGGCCAAGCATAGCAGTCAGGCCAGCAAAAGTGTGGGGAGAGCAGCTTACTGCATCCCACCGTGGCTTTCAGCCACGTCGATACTTGCATCAAGACAACCACATCGGGTATATCCATGCGGTGTTTTCCTCTCAAAAAGGAGGAAGAAAGCTGGCAACGTGTGTGTTTCTAACTCTGTACCTTTAGTCAAGCGCTTTTCAATGCTTTCGGTGCTGATTTCCTGTTTCTGCAGAGCTGAGTCCTTTTCCCCTATCGCCGCTGTGTCTATTCCCTGCCTGGCTAAGATGGGAATCCCCCCAAAACTTTCAGGGTTTCATTTAGAGCTCACGCCCCTCCAGGGCTGCAGCTCCCCTTTTCCTCATTTTCCCCCATCCTGTGCCCCTCATTACTCGGTCCCTGCGTGCCCCGGTGCTGCTGGGCCCAGTTCAGCCCAGGGAAGGCTGGTATCTCCGGAGGGTCGATGAACAACCCTGCAGTGCTTTCTCCACGGAGTTGGAAGGGTTTCACTCCACACAAAGGGGCTCCTAGCTGGCATGGCATCCCTGCTTCGCTTAACTTCCCTCTTTGGCCCTCCCTTGCTTTTCATCTTCCCACTAAGAGCTATATTATTGTATGGATTTGCTTGGCTTTGTAGGCGGGCGCCGATGTATGTTTGAAGCAGAGTGAAGGCTCCCAGCCCATGCAGCTTTGAGGGCTCTAATGAGTGATGGGCGAAGGGAGAGAAAAATAAACCACCCCTCCCTCCAGCACATAAAGGCTGTTAACATGTATTGATACCCTTTTCAACACAGAATTAAGCTGAAAAGACCAGGAGAGACATTCCGGGGGGGAATCCGTGGCTCCGAGATATATGGCGAGTGTTTGTTCTGGGCAGAAACTTTGCTCTCGGGAAGGGACAGGGCACTTAGCGGCAGGAATTCGCTCCGTGCAGGTGGCTCTGAATCGCCACACTCACACCCCAGCTCCGGTGGTGCGGCGGAGGGGGCCCCCTGTTCCCGCAACAGGTGCCGGGGGAGGGGGCGGCTCCGTCCCTGTGGGTATTCGTGGTGTTTCAGCCTCTGTTCATCCTGTGTCCCCAGGTTTCACTCTCCTCCTCCTCACCTGCCTCCCCGTCCCTCCCTGGCAGCGGGGGAAAAGATGCTCAGCTCTGTCTGAGCCCATCCTGGGGCGCGTTTGGCGGGAAGCGGAGGGATGCCCCCTCTTTGGCTGGGCAGGGAGGGCAGGATGCGGCCCAGGGTGGTATAGATAGAGAAGCGGGAGTGTTCCCCTGGCTGCAGCACCCTTGCAATGACCCTTCCCTCTCTGCCCGTGTCCCCGCAGCGCTGCAAGGACAAGCTGAACGCCCTGGCGATCTCTGTGATGAACCAGTGGCCCGGGGTAAAGCTGCGGGTTACCGAGGGCTGGGACGAGGACGGCCACCACTCCGAGGAGTCCCTGCACTACGAGGGCCGCGCCGTGGACATCACCACCTCGGACCGGGACCGCAGCAAGTACGGCATGCTGGCCCGCCTGGCCGTCGAGGCTGGCTTCGACTGGGTCTACTACGAGTCCAAGGCGCACATCCACTGCTCCGTCAAAGCAGGTAAGCCGGGCAGCCTGCCCAGGGACACTTCGAGGTGGGCGGACCCCCCCGGGCCACGACTCAGCGCCCCAGAGCCTTCTGTGCCCTGTGTCTGCCGCCGGGCTCCCTCCTCCCGTCCCTGCAGGGTCCCCATCACCCGGCCCGCCTCGCTGGGGCTCCCGCGGGGATGGGAGCGGAGCCCCGAGGGTGCAGCCGGCCTTCCCCGGCCTCTCAGCCACCCCGCCGGAGCAGAGGTGGGGGAAAGGGAAGAATGAGGGGGAAAAAAATCCCAGCTGCAACTGTTTTTCACAGCATTTTTATTTGGGTGACTTGCTCGGCCAGCCTTCCCACGAGCGCTGCGTCGCAGCCACACACCCTTCTCCTCCCCCCGTGGGATCTGCTGCTTTCCCCATCCAAGGAGCATGTTCAACACAAACACTCGTGGCCGTCTCCAGCCGCCCCGCTGGCTGCACGCCTTACTCGCGAGCGCTAATCTCCGAGTGGGAGCCGGCCAGGAAAATAAATAAGTAACGTGGTCCCCAGCCTCCTTCAGCGGTAGCCGCTAGGAAATTCCCAGATAGGGATACACATACACATAATTTTTTTTCCTCCCCTCCCCTGTGCTTACAACGCCACACGCTGTCTCAACCCGGGAACAGCTCACAAGAACTCCCCAACTCGCAGAGTTCCTTTTCTTCACACTTTACACGTTTTTTGGGGTAGCAAATCTGTTGGCAAGTGCCAGCCCCCAGCTCCACCGCCTCCCTCCGTCCAGCTGCATGACACCTAAAGCTCTTTTTAAGAGCGTACTCTAGCCCAGCAACCTGCTGGATGTGTCAAGAAACACTTGGCTGCAAAAGAAAATAATGGGCTTTCTTTAAATATAGCCGTTTGCTTCGAACCCAGCAGCCCCACGGCAGGGAAACCAGCCTGGCCCACCTGCAGGAGGGGTTCATTCCCCCCACTACAGCCCAGAGCTCCCCAGGGGCTGAGCACCTCTCTTGGCCCATGTGGGCTTTGTCCTGAGAGCCTGCTACTGCTTTTGTTCAGCTCCTGGGTCCTTTCTAGCCGTAAAGAGGCCCTGCAAAACTGTCAGCTGTGTGGAGATCCGAAACACCCCTTTCAATAGCCAAGATGGGCTTTGTAGCGCAAGGTGTCCGATTGTGGTGCGCGATGACCTTAGCCCAGGAGCGCCTCCTAATCCACCCCAGGGGTGTTTCATAGGAGAGGAGCAACCCCAAGCTGCTCATTGAGATTCGGCACACACGGACTTGGGGGCAATATTTAGAGGGTGTCAGGCAGGGTCGTGTGACTGTACGAGGCAGTCTGAAGGGAGCAGGCTTGAATTCCACCCTCTCAGCCTGATCTTAAACTGTCCAAACCTCATTTCATGACAGAGCATCTCATGAGAAGATTAAATCCCATAATGCCAGCAGGAAGATTCTTTATCTAGATCTCTGTTTGCAAAAAGTATGATCCAGGAGACTGGAATGCAAAGAAGAGTTCCCCCAAGGCCTGAATTATTGTCACCAGAACAGAGGAGGGAGAGGCAGGGGTGGTAAAAGGGACACTGATAATGCGCTACAGCAAGTATTTAGAGCAAGCTTCTACATTTAAAATTCAAATACAGATCTTGAGTGCCTTGGAAAAGTGGCTCTGCTGTGCAAATAGTGCTTGGAAGGTCCTGGGTTTTTTGGAGAGTATGTGTGTGAATTGGCACATAGGGTTTCTGCACCTGAACAAATAGGGAGGGGGAGAAAAGGGGGGGAAGAAGCTGGGAAAAAAATGGAAGTGTCCTCTCTTCCAAGAGTGTCTGCATTTATTACATGAATCAGAATGACAATGCTGATCCTTTATTGGATTTTAATTAAAGAACCCAAACAAGCACTGCTCAAAGAAGCAGATTTTCACACCTCTGCCAATTCACTGGCATGTTTGTAGAGCTGCTACACTACTACATCTATTCATCAAGTCCCTGAATATGCAAACAGAGCTCTAGCCAGACCTTTACTGCTGGCTTGTAGGAAGGTGTAGTTTGCTGGCAGAGGCCTCCACATAAAGCACATAGCTTGTTTGTTGCCATGTCCTCCCTGAAGAGGGAGGCCTTGGAGATCTTGCTGCTTCATTTCTGAAGGAGAAGTGATAAAGTCATTAGCAAATCAATAACGGTCTAATTTTCACCCTTCCTGTCCTTCCTGAGAAAGTCATTAGGACACACTCCAAGGATTTGTTTAAATCACAGGAATTTCAGTAACAGCCACAGAGGCAAAATATAAAATCTGTTCATCTTTAGGAGCTAAACCACCAGGTCTCTTAACTGGTATAGGGAGTAACTGGGAGAAAGCAGGGAAAGACAAGGGAGGGATGAGGAATCTCAAGAGCTGTAGCAAAGACACTTGCTACCATGATGTACTATGGGCTATTACCCAATATTTAGAAAACCAGAGCTTTTAGGAACACTGCAAGTCCCTCTGTTAAGACAGAGACTAGCCTGGAACACAGCAGACTTTTTTTCCCACCGCCCCACAGGTTACAGAGGTTCCAAAAAGTGATTTGCAAGAGAGACTTAGAGTCTCATTGCTGCTTTTGCTTTCTTTTATTCTGAGATTGTTCCTCTCAGTAGCACTGGAAAGCAGCAACAGCTGATGACAGCATGTAGTATCTAAACTCTGAGTAACTCCCAAGAGCTGGAGGAGGTGAAGGAGGCATTTGCTTGGGCCTGGCACAGGTGTTGGGCTGCTCTGGTTCCACAAGCCCTGAGACAGGGAAGAGCACCCTTCTTCCGGTGGGGAGGGAGAAGCTTTTCTCTTTTTCGAAAGAGGAGTGAAGCAGAGTGCTGGAGATGCCAAGCAGAGGTGCCATGAGGGTGGGATGTGCCCCAGTAGCCACCACTCCTGCTGAGCAGGAGAGCAGTGAGGGCTGGAGTCAGCATGGGGGCTTGTGCAGCATGGTGGAGTGGGACTGGGGAAATTCAGACTGTTGCTTTGCAGTGGCAAAATTTGTGCGCACGCTGGGGCAAAGCTTCCTCCTGTTCCCTGCTCTTTGCTGCCCTAGATGTTGTCCTTGAGTTAGAGCTGAGCAGGGACCCCGAGCATCCTGAGCACAGGCACTTGCTTAGGGATGAAACTTTATGCCAGCAAAACCACTTGGCTTTGAAAGCCTGCAAGTTATCTGGCATCAGGTGTCAGTGCATGGTAAACAGTAGCCAAGCGAGAAGTTCTTCTAGAAGAGATTTTGTTCTGGAACAGTTTTCTCAGTGGAAATATTTTGTCTCACTTCCTTAATGAGACAAATCACTCTTGTAACTCCTAACCCAGAAGGAGATTCACTGGCTCAAAGCTGGCAGGAAGGGGATTCTCACTTGACCCACTGAGTGCAAATGGGGTGTGTTTATAGAGGAGGATGGAGGAGTTTCAGAGGGACGTGGGGCTGTGTCCTGCACCTTTTTGGGTGGGTCGGGGTGGCTGAGTAAGTAAAAAGTTCCCGCATGCCCCCATGACCCTGTCTGGCATGTGCCTCCTCTAACCCTGTTGTGCCTCTCTCCTTGTGCAGAAAACTCAGTGGCGGCCAAATCTGGGGGCTGCTTCCCTGGCTCAGCCACGGTGCACCTGGAGCAAGGCGGGACCAAGCTGGTGAAGGACCTGAGACCAGGAGACAGGGTGCTGGTGGCTGACACGGAAGGCCGTCTGCTCTACAGCGACTTCCTCACCTTCCTCGACCGGGAGGATGGCTCCCACAAGCTCTTCTACGTCATCGAGACTCGGCAGCCCCGGGCCCGGCTGCTGCTGACGGCCGCCCACCTCCTCTTCGTGGCCCCCCAGCAGAACCAGTCTCAGGAGGGCACCGCCAGCAGCCGGGCGCTGTTCGCCAGCCGCGTGCGGCCGGGCCAGCGGGTCTTTGTGCTGGGCGAGGGCGGGCAGCAGCTGCTGCCGGCGGCCGTGCACCGCGTGTCGCTGCGGGAGGAGGCCTCGGGCGCCTACGCGCCGCTGACCGCCCAGGGCACCATCCTCATCGACCGCGTGCTGGCCTCGTGCTACGCCGTCATCGAGGAGCACAGCTGGGCGCACTGGGCCTTCGCTCCCTTCCGCCTGCTCCAGGGCCTGCTGGCCGCCCTCTGCCCCTCCGCGGCGGGGGCCCCGATGGGAGACCCGCCGGCCCCCGGCATCCACTGGTACTCTCGGCTCCTCTACCGTATCGGCAGCTGGGTGCTGGATAGTGACTCTCTGCACCCGCTGGGCATGGTGGTGTCATCCAGCTGAGGGGATCCTGTGCCACCCCGGGCGCCCGCCAGGCTCCTACAGAGAGACAGAGACACAGAGACACAGAGAGACAGAGACACAGAGGGAGAGAGACACAGAGAGAGAGAGAGAGAGAAAGGAGAAAAAAAAAAAAGAGAAAAAAAAAGAAAAGAGAAACCTAAAAGAAAAAAAAGAGAAAAAATGCATATTTTTAAAAGAGAGCACGGATTAAGACTTAAAAATAATAATAATAAAATAATAATAATTAAGTAGGACAGTCCAAAGTAGACTTTAAGGGAAACAAAGACCCCTGGAAGTTCTGTTCTGTTTAGTTTATAAATATATATATATTTTTATTTGTTCTTTTGTTTTGTTTGCTGGTTGTTTTTTTTTTTTTTCCTCCTCTCCTGGATATTTATTTCTTTGGTATTTTGAATAGATGTTTTAAATGATATGAACCGGACCTTCAAGAGCCTTAAATAGTTTCTTTGATAATTTATTATCATGTGAACTGTACTCACAGGGGAAAAAATTATTTTGTGAGGCCAAGTAAAACTGCGCAGAGTCTATTTTTCTACATGTCACGTGTGTCCTGACTTTCAGAAAGCAAAATTCTGTACTTTGCCATCTCTCCATTACATTGCTCCTTCATTTCAGCAAGTCTAAAAAACAAGCAAACAAACAAACAAACACACACAAAAAAGACAAACTTCATGGGGGTCCGTAAATTATATTTTTATACACAGAATTGTAAATTAGATTTTTTTGAGAGATCAATGATTAACTGAATCACATTTCGTTTTTTGAAATAGTGTAAAATATGAGAATATATTATTTTAATTTAAATAGTTTCAAATGTAACATCATTTCCTGTATTGTTTTCCATGTTTTGCTTTGTAAAAACACCATTTGGCCATGTTCATGGAAGTCAAGACTGTTACACAAACTTTTTATTTGCAAAAGCCGTAAGAAACTTTGTTATTTTTAACTTCAGAAAAAGTTTATTAGAAAAAAATATTTTTTAAAAAGCGCACATGGCGGCAATTCTGTGACGATGGAGATGGTAGTTTGTACAGAGGGGGGAAAAGGATGTTTTGCATTAATAAATTGAGAAATAACTGCTGTAAATTTACTAAAATGTATTTTTGAATATTTTGTAATAGTTTTAATAGTTTTATAGAAATAAAATGTGCCATGCACAGTTTGGTTAGTATATAATAACTAAGAGTTCCTGGTGCATCCCATTTTTTTTCCTTTTGGCTTATTGGTTTAGGAAATATGATGCCTAAATGAGTGCCCATTATTTTATTTAGATGTGTTGCTTATAACATTTAATTTTGGTACTTTAATTAAGGAAAAGAATCCATCACATCTGTGCATAACCTGGAATCTCTTGTACTGACAGTAGAACCTCACTTATTTGCACGAGCGACTGGCAGACGGGTTTTCTTTGCCAGAGCCCTGGCTCCCCATCCGCACTCAGGCGATGCTCCTCTCTTCCAGCTCCAGCACCGGCTCCATGTCCACTTCCCAGTCTGGTCTGGAGACTATGGGTGGCTCTTAAAATTGATTTCTGAGGATGCTAAAGCAAGTTTTCCCTTTGAAGCATGTTAATGTGAAGGCAGGCAGCTGCCTTCACCTTGTGACAACACCAGGATTTCAGTGGGCTTCAATTTGGGTGCCCAGAAGATGGAAACCTGAGGGAGAGACATTGACTTTGGTGAGTTAGAGGGATTCATGTGGCTGATGCTGGAAGAGGGAGATGGCCACCAGATTTCAGTGGCCACTTTGAGTAACAGCACAGGACTTGGGGCCACTGAGAACAGACCAAACACCCTTTGCAAAACAAACAAAAGGATAAAGATTTGTTCATTTATCCTGAGAGACATTCCTTAGCTGTAATGCAGGAGTCTGTCCCGAGCCACCCATGGATGAATGTGCTGGAGATGTGTTTTAGGAGCTGAGTGGTGCGGCCAGCGCTGCGTCCCCTGCCTGGTCCCAGCCCCAACCCACCCCGAGGGGATCATCCTTGACAGGTGCTGATCAGTGAGGTTCTGCTGCACCGTGTGCTCCTCCATGGAGGGTTTCCAGGATCCCTTTAAAAATTTTGCAAAACATTGTGTGTGCATGTGTGTGCGCGTCTGCGACGGGACCATGCTGGAAGGGAGCTTGCCTTGAATGTCTTCTCACCTTTTCTTTGGTTTCATTACTCACCAGTCTAGGATGTTCATCCACCAGGCCTTTTGCTCCAGAGACACAGCCATGTTCTCTGCTGGGATGGATGGCAGCTCCAAGGCCTCCCGGAATGTCCCTGCCTGGAGCCATCTCCAGAGAATGTAGACAGTGCTCTTCCACGCTGAAATCCCAGGAGCTTCTGGAGCACTGTCAGGAGCTGATGGCTGAGCCCCACGCACGAGCACTGCTGTGTCAAGCCCCAACAGATGGATGTGGTCTCTCCTTCCTGTCAGCCTCTAGTCCAGGCCCACTTCCAACCTCCAAAGATCGGACACGGCCAGGGTGATGAGACTTCAGAGTGACCACAGCATGCTGCAGCTCCAGGAGAGGAACCAAGCCACCCTCATGCCCACCCGACATGAGGCATCATGGGGGACTGTGGACTGCCTGGTGGGTGCTGAGGGCCCGCTGCCCACCCCAGCTCGGACTCTGCCACCTCCCTGTCTTTGGGGTGTGCTGAGGGCTGCAAACCCAGCTGATTTGGGGCATGTGAGAATGGGATTGTGGAACAAATGTGTCTCTGCTGTAAGAGTCTGGCCTTAGTACGGCAGCATCTGGGTGTCTGAGCTCTCTTACCCTGTCTCTGAGAGGTGGTTGCCATTTTTTAAGGTCTTTACACTCAAAGAAATGACTGTGTTGGAAGGTGCCTTCTCCAGAGGTTGGGTGGTGGAGGAGTTTAGGGATGTCAATGATCAAACTTAAAGCCACTGGCTTGAGGGCTTTCAGTCTAAATCACAACTGAGATGTAAAAGAGCCACCAGCACCCATGCTTGTGTCAGGGCAAGGCACGTGCCTGGATGGGACCACACCAGACATTGCCTCATTTAATCTTCACCCAAAGGCCGAGATGAGCTCAGAGCTTTGTGGTGTGAGAGAAGCTAAGATGCTCTTACGCCAGGATCAGCCTGTTTCACCGAGCAGAGAAATGCTGTGCCATGTTCTCCGTTGCACTCATTCCAAGCATCTTCATGTCTTCTTCTCACCATGTCTGTATTCCACCTCTCCCTGCGTCGCCTCTCGTCAGGATCACCCCTCAGTGGTGTGTTAGAAGTGCTTCCTTAGATGGGCCAATCCAACCCATAGCTACAGCTCTCATATGAAGGATGTACTGCCATAACCTTGTGCAAAACATCTAGGAGAGGTCACTGTCCATTTTCAGGGTCCAAGTATGGCAATAGTTTGTATAAAATGTACACATAGTGGTGGCTACAGAATAGTTTATGACTAAATACGTATCTATTACTGTCAAAATAATGTATAAGAATGTACTTGAAGCTATTATCCTTGTGCTCTGTTGTCTGAATAATTAAAGAAATTACAGAGACTTCCTGAAATGTCTGATATGTGATGGCATTCCTATCTCACACTCTCTGAGGATTGACCCTGATGACATTGAAACGCAGAGTGGGGATCCTGTGGGATTTGGTATTGGACTCTTCAGACATGTCAGGAATTGTGCTGGTGCCGCTTCATGTGGCGGTCACAACGTCCCTCTCCTCCCACCTACAGCCACGTAGACAGACTGTCATTCACCTGTGAAATACTGCATGGCTGTGCAAAGCCAACTCATTTAGAAGGGTTCTGTGGGGAGGCCAGAGGTGCCCTGAAGGGCAGCCCACCAGCAGCTGCCTGTCCTCTCCACCTCCCTCACCCAAGCCAACGTGAGAAATGACCCTAATGAGACTGGGACTAGCTTGTGTTTACCTGACCAATACTTCAAGCAGTGCCCTGGTGCTCAGACACCAGGTAAACCTTCCAAAGGGAAGCTTGGACGGGCCAGTACAAGAGGATCACATCCACAGTGCAACTGAAATCCAAGTCAAGCACTGGGGTGAACCAGGTCTTTCACAGCCAAGTAGCCGTGCTGTGCCTCAGCCAACAGCCCTTTGTGCCCTCACATGGGAAAGTTTGCTTAGCTGGTTCATTAGACATATAAATGCACATATATGTATACATATAAAATATTATTATCCTGATATTAGGAGCTCAGCATATCCTAGCAGGATATAAATATGTTTACATTGCCCCTCCTGAGCATTTCACACCACGCCGAGGCTGAGCAGCAGATGTAAATCAGCCTGGTTGGGCGATAATTGGGCAGCAGTTTTGCAGCCCCAGTACAGCATCTATTTCAATTACAGGGGGAAGGAAACCAGAAAGAGCATTTTATCTTACTCATTACTGCAAGCCATAAGGGACCACCGGATTTCTTAAGCTTTTGAAATTCTCTCTTCAGCAGTTTCTGCCTTAAAACTAGTTCAAACTTAACTGGAAAAAAAGGTCAATTTTCCATGAACGGAGCCCGTCAGAGCTTTCAAAAGAGCAGCATTAATGCGATCCTTGGCCTACACAGGCTGAAAGGGAAAAAATCATCTTTAAAAAATGCATCTTTACAAGCAATGGGATTGTCTCAGATTTGATAGGAGCTCTGTTTGTGCCAAGATTGTTAAATATAATTTTTAATGCTTTGCATTTGGGGTGTTTAGGCTTACATATTTGAATAATTTTGGTTTTCAGGGATGAAAAATAGCGAGCAAATCCAGGAAAATATGAGTCTAATGATCTTGTCCTGGTTCCAGTGAAATCAAGAGTGGCATCCAGAGGTGATCTGGGTGCACAGGCAATTGTGCACCTTAAAGCCGAGTGCAGGACCCTATATAACTTCTTTTCCTTTCATTTTTAAGTGAGAGCAAGACATCTCTTCAGACAAATATTGCTGCAAATCAGGAGTGAAACCACAAGGTCAGGAGATCTTTTTGGGGTAAAAATATTTGTTTTGATGTCCTGTGACCTAAATGTGAAATAAATATTAGATTTGCTCAGTTTGGTGTGAACAAATGTCTGTTTGTATTACTGAGAAGGAGAGGTGACAAGGGATGCTCTGTGTGGCGTGACTGTGGAGGGTTCCTTGGCCACCAAACTCACATCTGGCTGCTGCCCAAGGGCAGGAGGGCTTGGGCATGGACAGGGGAGCAGGGATGCTGTGAGAACACCATGTGCTTCATGCAGCTCTGCCCAGCTCGCTGGACTCTGGGAATGGCACAGGGACCCCTTCTTCCTCAACCCATCTCTGGGGCAAAGCTTGCCTGGACCAGACCCCTGGGACACCAGGATGCCCCCTTGAAAAGGGGATATGCTCACAGGAAAATATCCTTGGGAATGCTGTGTCAGTCCAAGTTTTGAGTCTTTTGGTGGCATTCTCTGCAGGGGAGTGGATGCTACATCTGTGTGCGATTACAGCAACATCCTTTTGGTCTCATGACAGACAGACACTGTGTCACAGAACGGTCGCAGGGTCTCACTGGGTGCAGGAAGCTTATTTACGAGCAGGATACAGCTCGGGCATCTCAGGCTTTGGCTACTTTGGAGTATTAAAGCATTTCATAGGCTTTTGTTTTGAGCAGTTGAGGCTGGAAAGCAGCCTCTGGTGGTCCCAGCTCTCATCTCAGCCCCGGCCAGCTTAGAACAAGCTGCTGGAGGCCACCCTCTGTCAGGCCCCACATGTCTGCATGGATGGAGGGGCTCCATCCCTCTGAGGACTGGCATTGTTCAATAAGCTAAGAGTTTTCCTAAATACAGCAGCATTGCATCCCATCGATCAAGAATCTTCTTTTATATTCTCTTTGCATTTATTCGGAGAGGACGGAAACCAAAGAGTTAAAACAAGATTAGTTTTAAGAAATCTCAGGCTCAAAATCTGGGACATTCAGAACTCTGCCAAGCTCTGCTGCTGCTCCTGCAGCCTGCCCTGAGCAGAGAGCTGTAACCTCACCCAGCTCACCTCTTCCTTGTTAAGTCAGCCCCATCCTGTTTTCTACAGCAGTTAAGAACTGGTTTTAATTATTAGACAGGGATGAATGCAAATAAATATTAGTCTCAGGATTGCTCATGAACAATCCTCTTGGAATAGTCACTGGTTTGGTGTAAGCTTTGTTGGCTTTGCCAAATGATGCCCTTTCTACTCAGCAAAGTTTTTCTGGAAACAGGAGCATAATAAATGTACAGTATCAAACAAGTCTGTTCTGGCACAGTATTTGTGTGAACAACCATTTTGTGCTAACACCAGTGGAAGCTACGGGGTTCACAGGCATCAGAAAGTCCAACTGCCATTCAAATATTAGCAAATAATGAGTATGTGATCCCACAAATAACAACAAACCAACCTGGTTGCTTTCATTGAGGAAAATAATTATGATTCACTGTGTACTGTGGGCTCAATCCAACAACCACCAGCGTCAAAAGAAGTCTTTCCACAACTTCAAACAGGCAGGGAGCTGAGCTGTGTCTGCTCAGCTTTACCTGGTGTATCCATTGCTCTTATATTGCTCCATTAAATAATAGAATTTATCAGGCGAGTAAGAATTTCCTAGAGCAGCCAAGAGCGGGCAAATGTCATCCCCTGACTGCATATGTGCAGCTCCCACTGATGTCAGTAGGGTTATGGATGGGCAAAATGAGGTCAGACTGTGCTGTCCTACTTTACGTGCCCTGTGGTATTACACTCAATTAAGTTTTGTCTCCCAGGACACAGCCTCTCTCCCACTTAAGTCACCAGGAACTTTGTCACTACACAGCAGTGCAGGAGGAGGCACGAAATACCAGTCTTTGATCCAGAGTGCAATAAGGTTTAACCCATGTATTCAGGAACTTCCAGCTGCACTTTGAAAAGAGGGGGTTAAATTCAGTAAAAAATAAATATATCCATGAAAATCCAACACGGGGCATCTTCAGGGGAAGGTAACAGCTTTGCAAGCTCACTCAGAGCCTTGCACAGTGTAGTAGACTCAGCAAGACCTTCTTGCCAAGGCAGCAGGGCATCTTTCCTGCCCTCTGCCAACAGCTCCCCACTGATCCTTGCAGAAAGATCCTGAATATCATGGGCAACACTTCTTAGGCAGCGCAGCAGAATCAGTCACATCTTCTGTGTGGGTGACCACATGCTTTGCTACTTTGAAAATATTAACCGCCGGTTATGAACTGGAACTATACATAGCTGTAGGAAGGAGAAAACAGTAAAAAAAAAAATTCCTTATTAAAGACAAACAGGTTGCCAGAAAAATGCTGGGCTTTGAGTGAACCAGGTTTGGTCCTTGCCCCTTTGATGGGGTTTCTTCTGATTTTGAGCAAGTAGCTTTTTGTCTCCCTGGCTTTACCAGAGCTAGGCAGAAGAACCTCTCTGAGGATAATTTTCCACTATCTATGGGGTCGACAGGATGAGAAACACTGAATCAGGTATCATCTACTGCCCGTGTGCCGCTCTAAGGGATGTTGTCTGTGGGCACATGGTGAAATGCAGGGACTATCCAAAACCTTTACTGACAAACAGTCAGACTATTTGAAAGCCCTCCTAATTTATACATTGGTAAAAAACTCATCTAATTTTTACATGTCTCAGAGCTGCCAGTATTAGGCATTCTTATCTATAAAATAAGCATGCTTCCTACCGGATTTTAAGTCCATTCTAAATACCTTCAGAAAAGAGGACAGCTGGCTTTTCCATGATGTTAAACTCTGCATTACACACATACATCACAAGGAGGACCTGCAGGGGTTTAGCCAGATCAAGGCTAAGAAACGATTTTGGCTTCTGATTGTGTCTCCATGTACCTCCATGGAGAGGAGGTAGCCTCCATGGGGTACTGTCTGGCTGGAGGAGTCTGGCTGGGCGAGATCTCTAATGAGTGTGCTGAGACACCAAGAGCTCACAGAGACACCTGCAAGTATTGTCTGAATGTAGGAGTCCTAACTTTACTTCTGAATCCTGCCTAAAATGTCACGTCAGCCCTCTGCAGAGGCTCCCCATGAGGTCCCAGGCGACATTTGGGGCATCCTTGACTCATGCAGTGATCCTGGTGTGGGATGCACATAGACTTTCCTCAGCTCTGCAGAGTGACCAAGCTCTGGGCCCAGACACATTCACCCCTCTCTCTGTGCTGGGGTAAGCCCAGCGTAGTTCAAAGCCAGAGCTCTCTCTGGAGGTGGTTCTCCACTGTGGGATTAGGACTTCAGAGAGGCCACAAACCTCAGTGCTGCTCTTTCCAAGAGCAAGGCACACTTGTTCAGCCTTGCCTGCGTAGGTATAAACACCGTGCACGTAGCGTGTAGTTAATTAAAACTATTCCCACTCAATTTTCCCCTGGGGGAAGGAAGGGAGAAGATAGATGCTCATGGGAGAGGTGCTCATCTCATTGCTTAATGTGATCTGGAGGGGGACATACAGTGCTGTGGGAATAAAAAGCTGTGGGGGGCTGAGGAGCACCATGGAGAGTTGTCCCTGGAAGGAAATTTCCCTTAACGTGTGCACTGTCAAAGGGAAAAGGTGATGTGTTTCCAGGAGGGATAACAGGAAACCAGGACCATCTGCTCCCTAGGAGATATGGATGGAGGCTTGTCCTGACACACAACATAGACTTCTTGCTTGGGACTTTCGGGGATCTTGGGAACCTCCCACCTTCCAAAGTCCAGTTTTAGGGCAACTCATGGAAAGGACAGAAGTCCCCAGAGCCTGGGTGTGGGCACGACACAGCCGGGTCTGTGCACCGAGGCTCAGTCTGAGTGACTCAGCGCTGACACCAGGAGCTGTCCGGGGCATCAGACAGAGAACAGCCACAGCTCTCCCACCCACTGCTCCTGAGTCACTCGTGGAGACAGCAGGGAGTCACTGGGGCCTGCCTTTAGTGCTGTGTGGGTGTGAAAGGGGTCGTTCACAGTGAGCAAGTGCCCCGGTCTCTGCAACCAGCACTGTGACAGGCAGCATCACAGGCGCTGTCCTTGGCTCCTTGGCTCCCAAGCACAAGTACGGACATCCTCTGCACTGAGCACAGGATATGGGACAAGCCCTTCTGAAACATTTTCATTTCAAATAAGCTCCGGTGTCTTGCTTTTGTCAATGCTGAGCAGCATGGAGCTGAGCTAGTGGTGCCACCGTGGAAGGGATGCAGCTGGTACCCACCAGTGCATGGGGTGATGCAGATCCCTCAGGTGCTCTGGTGCCTTCCAGCAGGTGCTGAACAATACCAGGTGCAGAAGGAAAGGTGAAGCTTTGTGGGATCTGCTGGTTGCAGCAAAAGCTGACCTATGTGCAGCAAGAAGGACCTAAGCACCACCAAGATTCTGGACATGCAAAGTGTTTATGCTTTTCCCAAAACAGGATTAAACCAACTGCATTTAGAAACAGGCAGGATGATGCCACTTTTCAGGGCAGGGGGGATGTCTCTGTGCAGCCCCTGACCCATCAGGGACTCAGCACACAGGCATCTGGACAGCAGTGATGCCATTCCTGAGGGAGATGTGCCATGGGTTCCCCAGCTGGGGCTCAGGCACTGGTGAAACTGTGACAAGAGTATCTGGCATGGTAGGACCAAAGTGTGCCAAAGTGTCCCAAATGTCCAAAATGAAAGGAAAGTCAGATTTCATGATATAGGTTCCCAGGGAGGCAAATTGTCGCTTTAAAAATGCAAAAAAAAGCCAAATTTGGACTCCCTGTGGAGCTGCTCTTTACACCAGGGGAGTGTTTTGCCTGATCACAAGGTGCTCATTTTTAGGGGTGGTTTTTTTCCTCTCAGCAAGGAAATATCTGTACTTTTTTTATCAACTGAAGCTAGGAATGAAATACACCTAAATATTACTTCTTCTTTGGGTGTAACTGGATATGCAGCAAAATTGGAATATCTTCTTGTAGGTTATACATTGGAGCTATTCTTTTCCTATTTATATGGATCCTGACAGGACAGAACTATTTATTGAGAGTTAAACAGTGACATCTGTTATCAGGAATATCAAATCGAGTAGAAGATGTTTCATATTAAAATAGAAACTTATGGCCAAATTTCCTCTTGATGAATATAGGCACAGCTTTATAAACTTCTTCAAAGTTTCACTCTTTACACCAGAATAAAATTCAGCCCAAGGAGCTTCTATTAACAAGCCTTATACACATGTGCAGAAAGAGTCTGCTTTTAAAAAGTGTCTCACAACAACGACAACAACAACAAAAAGGCAGAAACAAACCCCCAGATCTTTCAGGTTTTGCTGCATTAGGTGGAATCAAAGTGACCTCTAGTGATTCCCTGTTAACCGTGCAGCTCGGCAGCCGCCTGCACTGAGCTTGAGGGGTGAGAGGGGACGTGTACTTCTCTCTCAGCTGGTGAAATGCAGTCAATACCTGGTTAATGCAAAATTACAGCAATTAATAGCTGTTACGATAGCAATTCTTACAATTCAAGTGTAGAATATTTTCCCGAACTCTACCATTTCTTTTCATGCAAGCTGCGCACTGTTAAAAGGAGTGTTTTTATCAGCCCATTAAAAATCAGCAACACAATGAATTTATTAGTAACTTATCATCCATGTGTCTTCTGGCACTGCTGACGTGCTGTTCTTTGGGAATAGACAGGATAGGAAGTGCACTGGATTTGTGATTTAACTCATTTGTTCCTACTTTTTGGAAGAGTCTCGGGCTGATCACAAAATTATTACCAGTTGTGTAGGGAGTGTGGAGTGTTGCTGTGGGGCTAAGCTATACCCATCCCCAGGTTCAACCAGAGAGATTATCACCTCTACAAGGTCATCTTTTCTCTCCCAGACTATTAAGGTTTTTTTAAAAAGAGCATAGAGAGAGGATGTTACAATTCATCAGCGGTGGGGGAAATGAAAATTGTGTATCAGCCAAATTATGTCGGTTTACCATGAAAATCAATAGCAAAGGGGGTTAGAAATGGGATGTCATCATTCAGAGGCAATGCAGGAGAAGATCTGTCAGCAGCAAGACGGCTGTGTGCTTTGTCCTAGTAGTCCCCAGGGATGTTTCAGGGTTGGCAAAGGCAGAAAAAATCATTGATTTCTTTGGCACAGGAGACGGGCACGAAGGAGATGTTCAGGAGATGCTGAGCTCTGCTGGGACTCAGAATGTAGATATTTAAAAAAAAATGTCTTTCATAGGTTAGATGTGTCAATCTCTGAATCAGAGCTGGGTGAAAACCAGGACCCTATTCCTACCAGAAGAAAACCCACCCAGCTGCTTTATTTTCATTCATGTTTCGAAGAATTAATCTCTGACCTCTTGTTCTTTCCTGCCCTATCTCTACGTCCATGAAAGACCATGAGGTTTGACACCTGCAGGAAGAAGGACAAGAACATTGCTTGTGTCTTGCTGTCTCTCCCTGCTGTCGGCTCTCCACAGTGGCCATGCCGAGAGCAAACTGCTGTTTGAATCATTTCCAGGGCTGATTTAGCATTCCCTGTAATTTTCACGGAGGCTGTGCCGCAGCCGCTGTAATGAAACGAGCTCCCTTGTTGTGGTCAGTGCCAGGCTGATCACCCACTTGCAATAAAGATCCTTTTTTTTCCCCCCGGATTTGTCAGCACCTTCCACTCCCACCAGCCAGTACTATTTGGGACATTCCTAAGATACACTTCAGAAGGACTTCACATGGAAATGAGAAGTTTTGCAATGGGTGTTACCTGACTCGCTGTCTCAGCCTGACCCTCTGCCTGCCCCACCAGCCCTGTCAGGGATGCTGGGGACTCTCCTGCCTCTCTGGGGTGTCCATGGTGTAAAACCAGACTGTATTCCTAACAAACACTGCTCTCTACCCCCAAAATGCCCAGGTTGGACCTGAGTGTTGGGCTGTTATTGTCAGCCTGGGGTTTCACCTGCCACTGCTCAGGAGCATCTCCTGAATTCAGCCTCCTCCATCCTGAGGCATGAAGCAACTTGAATGAGTAAAATGATGCACGTGTTTGTCCAGGGCTAGAAATTAGCCAGGGAAAACCTATTTGTCTTCAAGTAATGAACCCAGCTACCAGAGAGTCCCAGCCCAGGCTCTGCTCTGCCTAGGTAAACCTTCTACAGGGCTACGACTGGGGGCCAAGCAGCAGGTCCCATCCACATTTCTGTGTGAAGTCAAATATGACTCAATCTGTGTTTGCTTTTAAGGCTTAGAGACTGAAGGGAAACATTTTTATTTGTTGTGAGCAGCAAAACCAATAAAAACAGGTGGGTAAGAAAAAGCAGGGGGCTCAGCACTGGATGATCTGGTGCTAACTCCGAATTGTCTTTTAGACCAAGGTATCTTTATTGGTGTTAAACCAAACCAGATTCCTTCTGTGCTTCAGTTAATTTCTTTCACAAAGAAACATGCACATTTTATTAAGCTCCTTATAAATTTCATTTTCATTTTGGATTAAATGATATCATTTTAATGAAAGGCAGCAGCTAGAAAAATGCATTTTGTCTTGAAAGAATCACTTTCTGGTAAAGAACCATTTCCTATTTTTAAAGCCAGCACTGTGATAATCCAAATACTTGCATAGCCTTTGGTTTCCAGCCCTGAAAGCTGTAAAAATATAATTTATTTTACACATGCATGCTGTGGGTTTATTTTTCCAGCTAAGGAATGAGGATACAGAAGCTAGTTTCACTTTTGTGGTCTAATAGGTCAGTGCAGATTTACCATTTTAAGTATGTGCAGCCATAAATACAAAACAAAACAAATTGTTGCTGCTTCTCTGATCCAAATTCCAAATTAAAAACAAATACAAATTAGGCATCCCCTTTAGAAATCTCATCTGTCTAAAGCTGCTGAAATATTGTCTTGATGACAGAACTTCTCAGATAACAACGCTGTATAATAGGTTGACCTTTTAGAGTATTTTTACTAAACCTTCATTTTGTTTGTTTTGAATATCCTCAGAGGCATTTTTAAATTTGGCTCTGTGAGCATGTGTTTGCATGTCAATTTCAGATTTTGTTGTTTTTTTCAAGTTAACTTCCAGCCTTCATTGTCTGCAGCAAAAATGGTAAGAATGCGAACTTGAAATGTTAAAAAAAAAAAAGGAAATAAGGAAATTAAAATAAAACTTGATCTTGTATTTATGTCATGGCAAAGTTTGCACAGTTAAAACTGGAATCAGGAGATGATTCAAAAGTAGCAGAGTGGAACATTTAAATTCTTTGATGCTGGAAACCATAGAAAAGTGTAAACCAGCCAGCTGGGTACCAGCCCACCCAGCTCAACCTGTCC
Organism: Struthidea cinerea; assembly: GCA_013397865.1. Taxonomy (NCBI): domain Eukaryota; kingdom Metazoa; phylum Chordata; class Aves; order Passeriformes; family Corcoracidae; genus Struthidea; species Struthidea cinerea. The sequence goes on along the minus strand of VZTI01005469.1, from coordinate 227,754 downwards.
ACAAGAGAGAGTGTCACCCCGGTCCTCCGTGGGCACTTGCTTGAAGAAGGAGAAACATGATGGTGTTGAATATTTTATAAAAGGTTCACTGCTGTCTGAAGGAAAGTTTTCCTAAGGGAAGGAGTTTGACAATCTGTTCCTTAGCAAATGTCTCACTGAATTCGTTGGGGCTGGAAGCAATGGTGGGGTGCAGGAACAGAGCCTGGAGAAATCAGGGCTGCACAATATGCTCCTGCATATTCCTCACAACCATCTGTGGAGATTTGGGTTTCCTGCCTTGGTACCCAAGAGTGGATTCAGAAATGTCAAAGGAAGAAGCAAGAGAGAGGAGGGGCAAACACTAGGGCTGAGGGGTCCCTTCAGCTCCTCCCCAGCACCCCCTGCAGCGGTTTCCAAATGGAGCCAGCCTCCAGACTTCCCTCATGCCAGAGGGGAGTGAGTCAAAGTATTACAACAGCTCAAGGTTCCCTGGTCCTGGTGGGGCTGCACAAGCTGCCAAGCACATTTTGGGTCTAAAAGCAAAAAAAATAGTGTTTAGCAATAAAACCTAATGCTAATGGAAAGGACGATGCCTAAAGGCACAGTGAAGCCCTTTGAAGGTGTTGAGACTAATGGCTCTTCTCCCTGGATCTTCCTGGGCTGTGTCTGTGGTTTAGCCAATTTTGTGATACCTGTGAAGTGTTGAAAATGCATTTCTGGTCCTCTTCAGCCACCCTTGCACAAGGCAGAACCTGACACATCACTGCAGGCACACCTCACTCCCAGAGACAAGCTGGCGAGCCTCTGAGCAGCAAAGCAGCCAATCTTTTTGGAGGTTCACAAGGAAAATTATCAGAAACCAGGTTTTGTAGCTCTCCTTCATGTAGGAATGACCTAAAGGTTGCTGAAATGTCCAGGTAAAGGTGAGGCGGTGCAGGGATAGCTTCATTCACCCTGCTGGGAGGAGCGAGTCAAAGATAACTGAAGTATAGCTTGAAAAGCACCTTGCTGTGGCTTCCAGGAGAATGCAGATACTGGGCATGGGAGGAAGAGAGAAATGGCTCATGGATACATATGGAAAATTACTGGATCCACCATAGAAATTCAATTTGTCCTTTTACGCCCTTAACTAAGAAGCCTTGCAGCTCTCCACCCAGGAGCAGACAGGAACCAGCATCTGAGATGACACATCCAGAGAGGATGATGTTACACAGACCCATCAAATCAGCTGTGCTGGCAGGGCAACTGTGAAAGTAGAAACTCTAATTTGTGGTAGGGAGGAGAGGGCCTGAGCAAGCACCAGGCAAATGTCTTGACCCTGGTATTGCACAAGAAAACTGAGCAGGTTTTAGATGAAAAAAGGATCAAAGATAGAGAGCCAAACAGAAAATGGGATTTATAGCACCAGACTGGGTCAGTTAATGTAGAAAGGTTCTTTGATAAAGTCAGTGATTTTATTTTATTTTTAGAGAGAACAATCGATCTAAGGCGAATTTGCAATGATGTTACATTAGCATGTGCTACCTCAGCCTGAGAGGATGGAAACAAGCAGGGCTGGTGTGCAAGCTGAAGGCTTGGCAATGAAGGGCTGTGAAGAGCTCACCGTGAAAATGGAAGGAGGAGACAAAGGGATTTCCTCACACATGGGTTTGTTTCACTTATCTACTCTAATGCCCTGGCAGGAATTTGGGAGTATGCAGTGGTGGGTGACAAGAGGAAAGCTGACCCAGCCAATAAATGTGACCAAAATACCGGTCAGGAAGCATGAGACAACCTTGACCAAATAATAGAAATTGTGAGAAGATGATAATCAGAAGTGCTCCTTGTGAGTGAAAACAGTTACTCCTGTTAGAAATGGGAGGTAAGAAGGGAGAACAGAGTCCTGCAGGCATTAACCACATCCATGTAACCATCAGGAATGTGGCATTCCTGTGCAAAAAGCCAGTATGATGCTAAGAGGTATCAGGTGAGGTATTTCCACCAGAGCTGGGGGAAAAGGTTTGGGAAGCAGCAGATAGGCACAGGAAAAAAGGGTTTTTGAAGTTGAATTTTTTTGCTTAGAATTCAAGTGAGTCTGATGATGATGGAGATAGAGGAAGAAAGTCAGGGGGCTGTGTGCTCTGAAAGAGGGAGGGTTAGAGACGGGCCCTCTGCTGAAAGGTTGCTCATCCTTTATGTACATTAACACTGGTCAGTCACACCACCCACGGAAAAACAAACATTCAGCAACACATCACGTCTCTCCAGGAATTTCAGCAGGTCTCACACATATCTCTGTAGCTAATTACTTGCTATTTAAAGCAGTGTTTAGCTTGCACTTATATGTCAGGAGAGATTTCCAGGGCTGACCAGCCTGACCTATGGGTGTTGGAGCAGCAGTCAGGAGATGAGCAGAGGTCTAGGTCACACTGAAGAGACCCATCCCAATCCAAGCTCTGGTAAATCAGGCATGTCAAACCCAGAGGACAGGGGTTTGGCAGGAAAGAGCTCCAGGACAGATGTGCTACCTGGAGGGGATGTCCAGGTGAGGCGCCTGGGAACGCTCACTTTTGGCTGATGTTATTTTTGGTGACTGCAGTCAAAGAGCTGATGTGATGTGGGTGGAAAGTGGTGACCTCTGCAGTGTGGGCTCAGGCCAGCTCTGCTCCTGTCCAGGAGCATCACCCCACCACAGAAGGGTGCACAGGGCAGCTCCTGATGTAGGGTCCAACTTGTGGTTTCTCCATGGACAAACTGAGTGCACAGCTCAGAGCCAGAGCCCAGTTTCTTCCCAGTATGATGAAGGGACTTTTGCCTGGCCAGACCTTGAAGCCCACATTGCCACCCAGCTTTTCCCTTGTTCAGTTTGGTGCCCAATTCACTATTTCTCATAGCAAGTTTCCTTCTGTTCAAGAATCTGCTCTTTAATACATCCACAGTTTTTACTGAATCAAAACCTTCCCTTTTTTCAGCTTCATTCCAAGTAAAGAAAATGACAATTAACCTGATTCAGTTGTGTGTTAATTCATTTAATCTCCAGGTGCCTTTAATCTTGAAATTAATACCCCTAAAACATGGCTAAGTAGCATTCAACCCTCTTCCTTTAATTACGTGTATAATGAAGCTCATTTAGAAAGCAGCCAGCAGTGTGGAGACAACACTGCAGGTATTGCCCCTCTTTCCCCCCACCATCCAAATCCCCTTTTCCAGGTTAGGCTGACAGTCAGGACTTTGGTCAGCACCAACTGACAACACTGCTCCTAAAATGTCTCACACGGCACAAGGGCCTGGGAATTTTTGGTTCTGTGAAATACGAAGAAGAAACGGTGTCAGTGGACCCAGCTTGTGGTGTGTTATGGTTTTTCCTGCCCTCTGCCAGCAGGTAAAGATATTTCAGTGGCAGCAGTTTCCTCTCGTTCCTCCCACCTCTCCCTGTATTAATCTTCTGCTCTGCCACACCGGAGCCAGGCTCTGGCATCCCTCAAACGCTGCAGCTGAGCAACAAACTCCAGTTAAACTATTGCTCTCTACCTGATCTCCTGAATCTGGAGAAAAGGAGGCTCAGGAGAGACCTTATGACTCTCTACAAGCATCTGAAAGGAGGGTGTAGCCAGGTGGGAGTTGGTCTCTTCTCCCAAGGAACAAGTGATAGGACACAGGACAAGGGGAAATGGCCTCAAGTTGCCCCAGGGGAGGTTTAGATTGGATTTTAAGAAAGAATTGCTTCACAGAAGGGTTGTCAAGCCCTGGAACAGGCTGCCCATGGTGGTGGTGGAGTCCCCCTCCCTGGAGGTATTTATAAGACAGGTAGCTGTGGCACCGGGGGGCATGGTTTAGTGGTGGGCTTGGCAGTGCTGGCTTAACAGCTGGACTCTTGGGGGTCTTTTCCAACCTAAGCCATTCTGTGGTTCTATGATACTTTGATTTACCACCAGGAGGAAGGCTGGCATGGACCATGAGCGTGGCCAGGAGTTGTGTCCTGCAAGGACCGCCCTTCCCAGCAGCTGAGGCTGCAGCAGGCTGCGTTTCCAGAGCTGCTTGCTTCCTTGCCTGTTCGTTGTGCTTCTGTCTAAAGACTGCTGGGGATGCCAGGGGGAAAAAAACAACCCTACCCAAACCACTGGTAATTAGTTCCTGTAAATGGGTTTCGGTCTGGTTACGTCTCTGGCTCAGTCTGATGTAAGATTTTTTCACACCCTTTCCAAAATCACATGTTAAAACTGGTTCTCTGAGCATGTTTTGGGACATTTGGTGTAAACAATTCTGATACAAAACTGCAACAAGGGGTTTCTTCGGGGCTTTTTTTTTGTGTTTCCCTAGGGTGTTTCAAATCATGGCACAAGGACCATATTCCTGTGGGAAACACAATTCTGCTCTCCCTACCCTCTGCTCCCCTGGGAAGCTTGTCCGTGCCCAGCTGGGCAGCTCATCCGCCCAGCACACCAGACACTCTCCTGGCACTTCTGGGCTTGGCAGGAGCAGGCAAAACTCCAGCAGGACCAACACCTTGTTCAGCATTGCTCGTCCCCAGGGGCCCAGCACTGTTTGTGCCCACCCCACTGCTCCACGTGGGTCCATGTGCTTCCATCTCACTGTAGAGACAGGAGGAGGAAGGGGAAGGTCAGCATTACAAATGGATCTCTAACCCATAAAAGTGATTAGAGATGGGCACAGGCTCTCCCGGGATGGAGGATTCCTTTCCCAGGCGGGACAAGGCTCCCCCATACCAATGGCTGTGCTAGAGGAGGCAGCACACTTCGGGTAGAGGGCTTGGGAGGGGAGTGGGAGGTTCTGGGGGAAGAATTTCTCAGGGAATTTCATCATGGGTTGCTGGCCTGGGGATGGGCAAAGGTGTGGTTGAAGGACGTATACCAGTCTTATTTAATTTTATGAGGCTGAGAAAGAAAGCCCTTGTACCTTCATGCCCAGCATGAGTCCTTGCAACCAGGGCCAAAAAAATCACAGAGCTGGCTACAGTTGTTCCCTGTCTCTCACACTGGCACATCCTCCTTAAGATTCACTCACCAACATAAGGAAACCTAAAAAAACCCTGAGGATTTTTGTGACACTTGGCTTTCATGTATCTTGTCATGGGTAACTTCACACATCCACTCAGGAAGAAACCCCAAATATCTTGTAAATAAACACCACCTTCATGGGGAAGGTTCCCATCCATTGTTTTGCCCACTCTGCACTTTTAAATAAAACCCAGGAGATTTGAATAGAATGTGACAGCATTTTTTCATTTGCTTTGAAACTTTTGATGTTTCAGAAATGCTTGCTTTCAATACCCTGACCCCATGGCTTGTAATGCCTCCTCACCTTCCCTCAGGTCCCCTCCTAATCCCTGGGCGAGGATCACCTTCACCTGAGCCCTCCCTCACCCTCCTGCTAAGCCCCTGTGGATGGAGACCCAGGGTCTGGTTTGTCTCCTCCATGGTAGAAGACCAGCTGTATCAACTGAATGCTCCCAAGTCCATGGGACCTGGTGGGATTCATCTTGGAGTTCTGAAGGAGCTGGCAGATGTTATGGCAGGACCCTTCTTGATCATCTACCAAAGGTCCTGGAAGTCTGGGGAAGGTCCCTGCTGGTGGAAGATACTCAATATACAAAAAGGGGAGTGAGGGAAGACCCAGGGAACTACAGACCCTTAGTTCAACATCGGTTCCTGGAAAAATTATGGAGAAGATTATACTGAGTACTACAGAAAGGCATTTAGGGAAAAATACAATCATCAGGCACAGTCACTGTGGGTTCACAGCGGGAATATCGTGGCCTCAGTGTTTATGTTTTAGCAGATACATGAAGCTGGGAGAGTGCTGGGCCACCCTGGCGACTGGGAGCTTGTGAGGAACTGATGGTGGGTGGGAGGACGGAGGCCTTTCCTGGTTGGGTCTTTTCATTTGATGGGTTGGCTGGTTCTGCTTGTGGGATTTTTGGGTTCTTTTAGGGTATTAGGCTTTTGGGGGTATTTATTGGTACTATTTTGATAAGACAAGTGTTTCTGGGCTCAGTAAAGCACCTGCTTCATTTAAGCGCCGTGAGAGGAGGGGGGAAAGCGAGGGTGCAGCAGCTGCCAGGTACGAGATGCTCAGAGGATGCTGCCTCTGGGGCTCAGCAATCTCTTGCCTTGTGTGCCCACCCCATCTCCTTCTGAGGCCAAACCGAGGGGGAAGAAGTGAAGAAGGCAGCACTTCTTAGCAGGAGGAGGCCACACTGGTGACACTGTGCACTAACCGGGCTGCTACAACCACAGGACCTTGGACATTTCACACATAAATCTCAAAATGCAGAGTCCTGCCAGAAACAGCCACAGAAAAGAGGAGCAATGAAACAGAGACTGATGCAGAGCCTCACTGAGCTGTTCCCTCACTGCTGAGGCTCCAGCAAGCCCTGTTTGCACCACGGTGGCTCATGGCAGCCATCTGGTGACCACCGTCATCATCCTCTACAGAACCCAGGTGAGTGATGGCAATGCTGGGGACAGAGTGATGTCAAGCTGCCAACAGAGCCCCCTCCTGAGCTGCCCTGAAATGGTACCTGTTTTCCCTCTGGCAGTACACAGCATGACCCTGGATGGGCTCTTGCACAATAATAATTAATTAGATATCAGATACATCATTTTCAATGTATCCAAAGTGTTTGCATTCTCATCTATGCAGTAACAGAGATAATAAAGCCAGAGAAATGTAGTGGCATTCAAGCCATCACAGTCATACTTTTGTGTTTGACTTCATGTTTCTTGTGTACTGAAAATATTTAAGGTTTGATTTGTGTGGGGTTTTTTTAAGGCTTCAGCATGATCTGTGAGGATGCAGGTTTAAGATTGAAGAACTGCAAGTCCTTTCCTTTCCTTTCCTTTCCTTTCCTTTCCTTTCCTTTCCTTTCCTTTCCTTTCCTTTCCTTTCCTTTCCTTTCCTTTCCTTTCCTTTCCTTTCCTTTCCTTTCCTTTCCTTTCCTTTCCTTTCCTTTCCTTTCCTTTCCTTTCCTTTCCTTTCCTTTCCTTTCCTTTCCTTTCCTTTCCTTTCCTTTCCTTTCCTTTCCTTTCCTTTCCTTTCCTTTCCTTTCCTTTCCTTTCCTTTCCTTTCCTTTCCTTTCCTTTCCTTTCCTTTCCTTTCCTTTCCTTTCCTTTCCTTTCCTTTCCTTTCCTTTCCTTTCCTTTCCTTTCCTTTCCTTTCCTTTCCTTTCCTTTCCTTTCCTTTCCTTTCCTTTCCTTTCCTTTCCTTTCCTTTCCTTTCCTTTCCTTTCCTTTCCTTTCCTTTCCTTTCCTTTCCTTTCCTTTCCTTTCCTTTCCTTTCCTTTCCTTTCCTTTCCTTTCCTTTCCTTTCCTTTCCTTTCCTTTCCTTTCCTTTCCTTTCCTTTCCTTTCCTTTCCTTTCCTTTCCTTTCCTTTCCTTTCCTTTCCTTTCCTTTCCTTTCCTTTCCTTTCCTTTCCTTTCCTTTCCTTTCCTTTCCTTTCCTTTCCTTTCCTTTCCTTTCCTTTCCTTTCCTTTCCTTTCCTTTCCTTTCCTTTCCTTTCCTTTCCTTTCCTTTCCTTTCCTTTCCTTTCCTTTCCTTTCCTTTCCTTTCCTTTCCTTTCCTTTCCTTTCCTTTCCTTTCCTTTCCCCCTCTCCAGCTTGCAAACAAATGCACTCATCGTATTTGTTCCTCGCAATTGATCGGACAAGAAGAAAAAAGCCAGGTGCTTTTAGATCCTAATGCACATCTTTGCAATAAGAAACATGAGGGCTCTTGCTCTGAAATAAAACTGGCTAAGAGACACTTGCCAGTTTTAATCAATAATGCAGGGAATATCTTGGCTCTGGGCTCATCCCTGCAAGATATTGTGTCAGGGTTTTGAACCTCCCCGGGAGCAGAAGGGCAGGAGGGATGTGCTGAGTCACTGAAGGGCATCACCCTGTGCAAGAAAACCTTAGTGCAGGATGCTGGCACGGGGTTCAAGCTGCCAAGATGTGGCATAGAAACTCGGAACGGATCCTGCCGGCTCCGGGACAGCCCCTTCATCAGCAGCATTCACAGTGTGAGGACCCATTTCACCTCCCTGAGAGGGGGTAATTATTTCTTGTCAGTTAGACTCAATCACTGAACTCCACACAGCTGGTGGCAGAGAACCATTTAGCCTCATTTACCACCCTGATAGCCTTTTAGCTCTTCCACATTTCACACGGTCTCTGTCATTTCGCCCATAAATTCTCCTTTAAAAAAAAAAAATCATAAAAATTTATGAGGGGAGGGGGGGAAAGGCATAAAATGGAGGCGGCTAAGAGAAAAGGTACTAAAATTTTCAAATGAAGATGAGGTTACGTACCCCCAGCTGTTTCAAGTGCAGTGATTGAGGGTCTCGCTGATGAGGGATGATTACATTCTTCCTGCTCCTCACCCCCACTAAGAGCAGTGTGCATCCTCCCTCTGGATAGGGCTGATTAACAGTAGCACAGGGAGGACTTGGGAAAGACCACGTTTTCCCTGTTTTGATGCAATCCTTGAATTTTCTTCACCCAAGTGTCCTAGTTTGGACAAATTTGGAGGAAAATATATTTTTCCTGTCCCTCTCAAGCTCAGTTTAAAAACACAAAAAAGATTAGTAAGCATAAAGTAGCGATAAGAAATACACATCATAAAGTTACCCCAAGACACCAAGTGAATGAACACAAACCCTTTGCAATAAGCCAGCACCTTTAAATACTCTGAAAGGTTTGAAGCAGTAGGAACTGTGGGTATCACTTGGCAGAGAGGCCCTTTTGTAGCAGTATCTAAGATGGAGAATATACAAAGAAATTATCTTCTCATTCAGTTAATTGGGATTTGGCTTCCAGGACTGGTTTTGCCACACAAAAATCCAGACTAGAAGTAGGAAAGGACATATTTACAGTGCCAGTGTTCTCAAACCGTATCCAGTCCCCACGGCTCAGATTTTGCATCCAGCTACTGTTTGCAGAAGCGCCAGTTTCAATAATAAGGTTAATAATGATAGCAATAATAACTTTTTTTTTTAAAAAGCACGTTATAAAAAGTTTCAAAGAATTGACTGAGGGCTCTAAGAGCAGTCAGGCATCCCAAACTCCTGAATACCTTTTGAGTCTTATCAAAACAAATGAAAGAGCTGCCTTCCACCTTTTTTCTTTGAAGCTTTTAGCTCTTTCCCCATTTCTCAAGCCCTGCAGTGGGATCCACATTAGCTAAGGCTGTGGAAGGCACCTGACTCACTGCATAGATAAACATAGGAAAAAGTCTCCCAAACCCCTCTCCCTCTGTTCTTACTGGCTTTGCTGCAAGTAAAGGCTGTGTGATGCTGTACAGGAACATCACAGTTTCAGAAGGCACAGCCTAATTTGTTTGAGACCCAAGGAAACAGGACTGGAAAAGACTGAGGGCCATTCAGTCCATGCTTGTGCTGTCTTAAAATCCTTCCTATGAAAGGAGAATCCTCTCATCAGTAATTTAATGAAAATGTTTTTAATTAGGTAACAATCAGTGGAATACAGGACTAGAATCAGAAGAAATAGAAATGCTTAACTCCCAAGTTCTCCCCACAGCATCCCCAGTGCCAACAGCATCTCCACAAAACAATTTTCCTGGTCAGCATCTTCAATTTTTCACCAGCTGAAGGCACACATTCCCCTGGGATCTTTTCAGAACAGCATGGATGGGTGAAAATATTTAATGTATATTCAGCAGTTACCAGAATTGACATCCGAAACCAAGGAGCCATGGCATCATGTGACCAGTCAATTCTCACTGAACCCAGCTAAGCATGTTTTCTGTAGCTTAAGCCCTGGTCTTTGAAAGGCTGAATGTGTATAGCACAAGTAGAGGAAATCTTTGATAGATGAACCATTCAAAAAAGATTCCCAAAATAAATATTCACAGGGTGTTTCTACTTAGGGCAGTAGGGAGGTGGTTGATTGGGTTGCAACTTTTGAAGTCCAGACTAAATCTTCATGCCACACATACACAGGCTGATAACTCAATTCTGGAAGTGCCTGATGCATCCAGCCTAAAAATGCAGTAGTCTTTTTTCTCATAGATCACCCCATCTATAGATCAGGTATCTGCAATTAATTCACTGCTCTTCCTCTTTTCCCAGGGACTCGTACAGCAAAAATCCTTATTTATTAATACCAGAGTGCACAGCCTTGCACTTTGCAAGATTAAACTTAATCTCACCTCCATTATTCTAATTCTCTAGTTCACCCAATTCCTCTAAGGTACTCTGATCCTCCTCCTCATCTGAGCCCTCCCTCATCTGTCTCCCAACATGCTTGGTGAGCACACTCCAATGCTTCTTGCCCAAATCATTACAAATTAATTAAGGTCAATCAAGACCAATTTTTGAAGCACACCACTAGACATCTCAAGATCTGATTTTAAAAGTTTGTTTGCACCTCCCTTGGCCACTCCCTTTCCATCCCCTCAGTAACTATTTTTGAGCCACATTGGTTTCCTCCCTCTCTTCCTGGCTGCCAGCCTTCCAGCTCTCAAAGCACATCCCTGCATGAATCCTGCCATCCTACAAAATTGCAAGTTCATCAGCAGGACATTTTAACTTCTGAAGATCAACAGACTTCTATGCCCAGTCCTTACCTGCCCTCTCAAAAAGGGAGCTTGTTCTTCCCCTGTGCTGTGCTATGGTCAATCCATTCAGTTTATGGCAGTTGTGGACTGGAGTTGATGCTCAGTGGTGCTTCAACTTCACTAAAACACAAATTCCTGCCCCAAGACTATGGATTGACAGGGGTAGGGAAAGGTGGTACAAGGAAGTGAGCACATAGGACTCATCAAGTCTGGGTTTTGAGGGGTTTTGGTTCGGAGCCTTCTCTAGAGGAGGAGATGTAGAAGAGGCGATGCTGCAGTCAGATGGATATTTACAGTGTGCTCCTACTGTTAATACATGACAAAATCACAGGCTGAAAACGAAGTTGGAACTTGCTCACAAAAGATGGCTATTCTTACATGGCTCACTATTTAAATCACTGCATCAGAGGCAATTTTTTTTTACCTTGATGGGCCTTCTAAGGTCACTGTTGCTGGCTGCTGTATGTCCTCCATCAGGCTACCAGCACAACAAACAATTTGGGGTGTCATTAGTCTGCCCCCAGGTAACGACGTTCTGTTGAAATCTACCCCAGTAATTATGTGACAAGCTAGTAATGCTTCCCTGGAAATGTGTGTGCTGGATCACAGGTGCCACTTCCAGTGATGCCAGGATTTTTTATATTTAACTTTGTGAACAATGTTAACGAACTACTAAATAACCCTACGAAGTGCAAGACAGCTCATTCTGACCTCTTTTCTTGATCTGCAAGGGACCAGTGGAATTAGCCTCCATTTATGTTGATATAATTGTGTTCAAGAAGTAATTGATGGTGACCAAACTGAGCTTGCCAAGAGCTCCTCTTTATGTCATAAATTAAAGTAGGCAACATTTGAAAGTAGAGATCTTTTATTAGACATGTCAGTATGGCTAAAAAACACCAGAAAAGCTTTAACACTCACAAGCTTTCCTCCTGTGTGTATGTTATGAGATTCCTCTTCGCTTCCAGACCCTTTGAACTAGCCACACAAGCACAAGCTCCTTTTACCCTCAGCCACTTTTGCTTCCATCTGGGGCACCTATGCACAGCTGCGGAAGAACCCTGTGCTACGATGCTGATGTAAAAGTAAGCCCAGAGATTACACCATAGTAAAAATGGTAAAATAATCCAGTGTGTGAAGCATTTTTTGACAAGTTTGAAGCTGGACATCAAGCAACAATGCAGGAAATGATAAAGATCAGGTTTTATTGACATATTTTAGGTACAATAAATATATTTACATGTTCACATTTCAAACATGGATTTACATGTAAAAAAACTTGTACATGAGATCATCTTTGTGTTTCCATTTTTACATTCACTTAAATAGGTATGACAAAGATCTCTTATGCACCTGGAGGATTTGGTATCCTCCAGTCCAGTATTACACTCAAGCAATCAGCAGTGCACACCTTGTGCAGATGATGCTGTAGAAAACATGAGGCAGAGCACTCCCAGTGCAGTCAGTATGACACAGTCGGCTGTTGAATTTATATCCTGAACTGCTAATAAACAAACTCTGCAATCCAGATTAGAGCAGTACATTTGAAATGATTCTCAAAACACCCAAATATAGATATAAATATATGTATACATATACACTGCTTAGGACTTTACAGGTTAGGAAGGATCACATTCAGTAATAGTAATAGGAGGTAGAATCGTGTCGACAGTGTTGGTATTTCTACGTGGCAATAAGAAAAAGTGCTATTACTATCACTGAATTCAAGAACAGAGATCCTGAAAAAGTGAAAAGGATAAAATAGTTGTTAATCCTGTTTAGCCTGGCTAAATGCTCAAGCATGTAAAGGAAACGTCTAAATTCCCCAGCACGGGTAAAACTGCAAAGCAAAAATGTTAAGTGGTGCTTCTCCAGTGCTCTGGGACAGGCAGCATTGCCTAAGGGGTGATACCTGTAGAAAAGCAACCTCAACTTCAAGCACCAAAGTCTGCAAAGAGAAGTACAGTATGATGGGATTTCAGGGTGGGAGATACAGGCTTTGGGTACCCTCAAGAGAGCTGGAAGAACAGAAAACAGAGCAAAAGATTTAATGAAATGCACTCAGGAAAAAAACCAGAGTTGAACAGGGAGTGAAAAGGGCAGGAACATAACAAGGATACAAATATCCTTGTGGAAATGGAAAAATAGGAGCAAATGAGATGGAAATGAGAAAAAGCATAGCTGAGAGGCAAAGGGTATCACAGGAAAAAAAAAGTTGACTTAATCCAAGGGCTCCTTTATAAATAAAATTGTATGCAATGGTACAGAAGATCAGCTGTGAATAAATAAGTGTTAGCATCTGGTCTCTGCTGGATCTGTAAATGAAAATGTCTATTAATTAGGAGTTAAAACTGCTGAAAGATGTTTCATCATCTGCAAAAGAAAACCTGCAAACAAATGGTTTTGTTAGTCTAGAAACAGAAATAAAACTGTAAGGTTCCAAGCTCAGCCTGATAGACACTAGGAAAAAATACAATACATATTAAAATCCATTAGATGCAGACAAAGAAAATCCTGAACAAACACAACATTAATACAGCAGTGTTTGAAACTGTGATCTTCCAAGTGACTACACACAACATTGCAATACAGCTACATTTAACTGTACACAGGTTCTTTCACAAAAGTATTTGTAATCTGCAATACTGTTTAAAGTTTAGATGGTAAAAAACCACTGAACACAAGTGCTGTTACATTAAATAAAAGCAGTGTAACCTGTTGAAAAAGTGTGTCTATAAAGCCCATTTCCAGTTAGTTAGAAAAATCAGTGCATACAACCAAGAAAGCAGAGAGCAACACAGGCACCTAAAAGACCCCCTGAGATTAACTTTCCCCTCTAGGTTTTCTTTAGTGCAATAAGGACCACACTTTCCACCAAAACAAGCAGAGAAGTAGAAAATGGAGTTTGTTTGTTGTTTTTTTTTTTTTTTTTAATTAAAAAACCCAACCCTGCCAAAAGCAGCATTATAAAGAACAAAATGATCCTTCCCAACCATATTATACCAGAAGTTGGTATACGCAAGGATCCAATATGAATCTGGTTTTGTACACAAGCCCCTGTGCTCATGTGGACAGTAAGTTATCTCCATGATTAAAAATCAGGTTACAAAAAACCTTACAGAAAATCCTTAGGATTTGATAGTCATTTAAGATAAAATACTTTCAAGTATTATGTTTATGAATTAATTAGAGGACAAGGCATGATTTAAGGTAACATTGAAACAAAAGCTCTATGTTACCCTAAATGACCCTTATAATATAGCTAACTTTCTGCAATCTGTTCAGGATTTGTTTCCTTTACATTTAATTTCTCATCTACCATGATGCTAAAAAAAAAAACAAACCAAAAACAAAAGCACAAAAAATGCATTAAAAAAACGGTTCATGTCTCTCTGAACAAAAAATGCCTTTTTGACAGTGAACAGGTGAAGCCAGATTTCCACCTTCAAGTACCACGACTCGCATCACAGACACAGTACTACACAAAGGACAGGAACATCACAATACTATGCCAGAGGACAAACCCAGGGTATCTCCCAAGCAGACAAAAAAAAACCCAGGCCAAAAAATGCCCTCAAAAGAAGAAACCCCAGAGCCTCCCATCCCCCCTCTCACCCAAGCTACACGGGGAACACACCCACACACACAGGCAGACACGCAGTTACTGACTGCAGCGGCGGGAAGTGCCTACAGCAGCTTCCAGGGAAACTGCATCATTTCGAGCTACACAGATAAAAGATACTACGTTTAAAAGAAGATTAAAAATTTAGCACCAAGTAAAAGGTTTTTTCTTATCCCCAGTAGCTAATGTTAAAAAGAACAATGGGGACCTCCAAGGTTATTCTGAAATAACCTTCAGTTTAACTCTCATCTATAACCTTGCAGTGGAAACCTAACATTAGTGAATTAAAATGCTCAGTCTGCTTGGCATTTTAATGGCTAGAAGGACTTCTTTACAGAAATCTGGAAAACTGAAGCTAGTCTGGGGGATAAACTAGATACCCAAGGATAGCACAGAAAGGGGGTGCTTGTACCCACTCTTCCTTCCCAAAGTCACACTGGGGATATGTGTGGGCTGAGGACAGCATCCCTCTGGCTATGGAAACACTACAGACCTGTCCTCGTCCCCTTGCCTGCAGCAGGGACCCCGAGTGTCCCCGGCACCGCACGTCACTCCATCAGATGGCTCGTGTGGCACTGATAACGCGTGCCACTGATAACGTGTGCCTCTGATAACACTGCGATGCACCAACGTGCCACCAACCTGGCCTACGTGGGAAACCAAAACAGCCCCAACTTTTGAGGACAGTATTACACCACAGACCTAATTCGTACCTGCCACACAGCACAAAGGAACAAACCCAGAGACCCCGTGCCTTGGTCTGACAGTGCACTGTATTTCCCCTCAGAAGTTAAAGGACAGAGTTGTTTCAGGGATTTTTTTTTTAATTAAAAAAAAAAAAAAAAAGGTAGAACATTCTACTAAAATACCACAGATTATATGGGTAATTCAATATTTTAGTCAAGGCAAAATATGAATAGTTATAAAGTGAATTTTCCAGTGGTACAAGATGGAAATGAAATAATTTGGGAAAAAAAAAAAAAAGCTGACTTCATATAACCACCTACTGGAGTTGCCTATTTAAATAATTATAAAACTATGCTAACAAAAACTGAACAAATAATACACAGATCAGGATATATGTATTGACTTACTAGCATCTTTATAAAAATTTGAAGATATACACAAAAACACATCAACATTTATGGAACCATATCCATTTAAATTTAGATAAGACAACACAAAAAACTAACAAATAGCTAAGATGTGGTTGACTGTAAGCACTTTGAGTAACATTTTAATTTTAAAAGGTCAATATTTACATACTACATTAAATGCCTTTTTTTTCCATTTTGCATCGTATTGTGAATTCACTACAAAGAAAGAACAAGATAATGGTTGCAACAGATCTTCCAAGAAAGTTAACTTAAAATGCTCAGATTTAACTCTGTGCTGGAAGAGAACACATCAAGAACACATCCGTCTAGCTTTACCTCTACTTCCTTTGGGTTTTTTTGGGAGGAGACAACAAATGGATCTAAAACAGCTGTATCATCCAAACCGATCAATGCCAAGAGATCCACTTTTAAGACAGGATTTGAGAAGTAAGGGAACACAAACGTTTTAAAAAATGACTCACCTAACTGCTACTTCTGCTACTGAGTTTTTTAGGATATTAGAGAGATATGGTGACAACACAGGGTGTATGTATGTATGTGTATAATAAAACAAATATAGACATACATACATAGAGTATGTTTACATATAGGAAGATACCCAGGTACTGCAGTAAGCAGCTGAATTAATCCCCAGCAACCCACCCATACCCTGTCTACGCACAAGCAATAATTTCCTGCAACCGCTGTTAAAGAGGATGCATCTACTCATTAAACAGGCATTGCTCACGTCACTCCTACATTTAAATAGATATGAGGCCATTTCATGTCTTTATTCCAAAGCCACACATGTGTCAAAAAAAAANAGCCCCAAAAGTGAAAAAAAAAAAAAAAAAAAAAAAACCTAACTGAATAAAATTTTTTAAAACTTAAGTTGGCTGAACCTCAGGCCCTTTGGGATGGATTCAAAACCCAAAGCAGGAGTGTTTCTACAAACTTCTTTGACTTTTGAATCAAACCCATATTCTTAGGCTCCAAGAAACCCTCTAACCCCAATAATGTTTGCTTCTGACAGGACAGCTGATCAACTGCAGATGTTCCTACTGCTGAACTCAGCTGCTGGCCTGTCTGGCGTTTGCATCTCTCCCAGATTTCCAGACACGCACTACTATCACTCCACTCCAAGATGTCTCCTTGTCCTTCTCACTGCAGAGAAGCTGCTCCCTAACAGTGGGATGAGGAACTGTTTAATGCCTTGTTTTAAAGATAAGCAGTTATTTCTGAAGAACAGAAGTGACATAATCTGAAGAGGCAGTGTAGGGGTCCCAGAGCTGACGGTGTGAGGATTAAACAGCCCGGGGCTGATCACTTTGCAGGCCTTTGGGGTTGGTCCCACCGGGCACTTCCTACCTGCAGCTCATGCTCTGTCCTGGGCTTGGCTTGACCCTGAAGCAGTAACAGCACTTCATGTACAGCAATTGTGCTGGCTGTCATTAAACATTATGCATGAATTATACAGGTGGGTATAAACCTCGCTTCCATGAAAAGATTCTCATTCTGTTACTGTGTCTTGCCACTAAGTTTTAAATGAACTTTAAGAATATTTCCTAAGCACCATGTTATTCTATATTATTTCAATGAACAGAGAGCAGGTCTACCTAGCAGACTTTTGACAGTACTTACTCACTCATTATTTTTGGTAACTTTTACTCAATTGAAAATCTGGACCAAAAGTGGAAGAAAGCCAAATCGGTATCTGTGCCATTAAATCTTCCAAAAAAATAGATACTATTAAAAAAAGGTACTATAAATTTCCTTGGCTCATCCTTTCCAGCTTGGCATGCCTATTTTGGACCCCACTTGCAGCTCTTTTATTTCATACCCATAGTGTTTTTCTGCAGTCACTCAGGTAACAAACCTACATTTCTGTAAGTCCCCCCCTTTAAACAGTAAGTAGAGTGCTTAAGAGTATTCCTAAAATAAAGCATGAAGCAAAACATCAATGGTCTAAAAACTAAGGAAATGTTCATAAAAACTGGAATCCAATATAAAGATGACATTTTAATAAGTTTATTCAGAAGTAACTGAGAAAATTGTTCCTTTGGCAACCCCACCTGGATGGTTCTAACCAAAAGGAAATACTACGAATTTGACTTTGAATAAAATATAGGCTCCTTAATGTTTGCATGGCCTTTTTGGGCACTGACACGTTCACCAGGAGATTCACAATGTCCTTATAGTCCTTTAAATATCAGGAACACCACATCAAAACAAGTCCTTGCAGTTACGGGTTTCTTACGGTTCAGCATTAATCACAAAATAAATCTCAAAGAAAAAAACCTGATCAAAATAAAGCATGAGGCAACCATGAAACACTAGCCCAAAAGAACTATCAGGAATGCACCACTCTTCCTGCATAACATTTTTGAAGTGACCCACCAAATATTTCTTTTTCCTTGCATCTGGCAGTGTTATTCAAAACAACCTAATTACAACTTGGAGTTCACTACCCCACGATGCTACTGAAGGGCGAAGATTCTTGTTTTTAAAAAACCAAGGGAAAATACAGCAGTGTTATTTCTCCTACACAGGGTTTTATGGAATAAGTGGAGTTGGAAAGAGAAGATGTAAGTCTATGTTGGAATAGAAAAATGCAAAGACAGACTTATTTACAAAGATCAAAACTACAATTTTCCAGTGTCACCTCCAAAGCTTCTCAGCAAACTGCTATTCAGTGAAGCAGATCATGTTCAAATCTATGCAAGAATGCCTTCTGTGCTCTCAGGTATACAATGCAACTAATTTGTTTAGAAAAATGAGTTTTCATTCAAATACCTTGCACTGAAGATAAGAGCAACCATTATCAAATATTCTTTGCTATGAAGAAAGTTTTTTAAATCTTTTGCTGCAACCGTTCTCTCTCAAGTCACTGTGGTCACACAGTAGGATCTTGAAGAACAGTGTCTACATGCATCAAAAGCATTTTGAAAAAAAAATTCTATAATTCCATGTGGTTACAACAGAACGTGAAGAAACCGAACAGAAATTCCACCTTTGCAGATCCTCTTGAATTCACCTCTCCTGGAGGTCATCTCGGTGCTTTCTGTAGTTCAACAGAGCAGTTACAGACTGAGCTGACAGGGTTCTCAACCCGATGCATTTTCCACTGTGAGTCTGCAGCTCCACAGTACACTGAGGTTGGTGCCGGGCTTCTCTCAGCAGACATCACTCCACGATCAGCGCCACGTTGATGTGGGACAGATCTATCATGTGCCTGTTAAAAGTTAAAAGAAGGTTAAATGCGGTGCTCAGACTGATTCTGGCAAGGAGGTTCTATGAAGGTCACTAATCAACAGATTCTTGATTGGATTAAAGAAACACTGAGCCAGACGAGACTGATTTTATCTTCTGAAAGGAGGGAAGGAACCACGGCGGCAGCAGTGCTTAATTATTTACCTGTGGAATTTCTGTTGAAATGCTAAAGCGTGTGCTGGCTCCTTAAATTTTGCTATGGCTTTCCGTTGTTGAGGAAGCATCTGTAAACTCTGCAGAGACAAAAAGCCAAAACATATTTTTAATATTCACTTCAAGATCCACTTCACAACAGCCCCTTATTTTGCATGAAACCAACTGAAATTTTGCTATATTTCTTTCTTTCAGTAACATACTTCAGTTCTCTTACTGATAACCAGTAAGAGAACAGACTGGAAAGAGACTTCTGAGACTGCAGTCATGGTCCCAGCTGAAGGTGTTTGAGTTGGAGTGTTAAGCTGGAACCACCTGGAAAACCCAGACTATCATCTGTTAAGCAAAGGTGACAGCTTCAATTCAATCCACACACATGAGCCAAACCCCACAGCCAAAGTCCCACTGAGTAACAAGCAGTCAGCTGTTCAGAGCTCAACTTCCCACAAAAGCACCTGGAGTCATTTACCCAATGTACATTAAGGGATCAGGGCTTTCCACAGGTTAAACAGGACAGACAGAAAAAAGTGGTAAGTCCTGATCTCTCAACTGTGTATCCTCACGCTGTTTTTATAAAACAACGGGCCAGTTTTTGACAGGCACCACCATGAAACCCCACTGAGATGGATTAGGTCACCACTACCAAGTCCTCCTAGTAATAGGAAACCATACAACACACATCTACCCAGACAAGTCCATCTGATACGTGCCTCCCATACCATGAGAGCAGAAGTTAACAATGCTTTAACTATGACAAACCCCCTACGCAGCACTGAGCTCTCTGAAACTACAGCACACCTCAGCCAGGGCTCTGGAGAACTCATGTCCTTGTTCCCTGCTTGCAGTAGAAGTTCAGGCCAAAATGATCTCAGAGAGGCGTCTGTGGCCTTAGTAAAGAGGTGTTACCACACTTAAGAAGATTAAAGTTCATGCTTTGAGTTAGCCCTTCAGTTATAACAGAACAGTTTCCCAAAAGACACTTCAGAAATTCAAGAAGATGAAGCTTTACACATTAAGTAGCTACATACCCAACAATCAGTGAGAACATCCAACAAGTATTCAGCATCACAGAATACTCAGGATGGAAATACGATCCTGAAATCTCGCTGCCTGTGAACACAGGCCAGAGATTTCAGAGTAACTAGGTTAAAACAGATCTGAAGGTTTTAATCAAAATTTCACAGTTCCATTGTGATTCCAACATCTCAAAGAAAGTTCTGGATGTTTAACAGCCTTATGCTGCAGCACATTAAAGACATAATTGTTCTGATTCAGCCTCCAGTTTTCAGTTGTTCTTACGGCTTTGGATGCAGAATAAAGAACTATTAAAATTCTACTTTTCTGTGAGTCTACATAAAGGCAATACAGTTTTATACTGAGATTTAGATATACACACACACACAGACAAATGCATGTATGTATATGGACACCTTAAAACTTTTCTAGATGATAACCTCCTGAAGGATAAGTATGAACATAACTCTCTGCTCCTGCATTTTGCCTGGACCTCAGATGCCCTCTGATGATTCCAGCCCTCTGGTGGTCAGTCTTTGGGATTTCAAACTTTACCTCCAAAAATTCTGTATCACCATCTAGACTGTTAAAAAAGTACCACAGATCTTTAGACAAAACAACTATTCCTCGGGGAACAACATACAACCCCACCTGACACATTTTGAGGGTGACATACTTTGAGATCTCTTAGTGAAATAGTTTTTAATCCCACTAATGTGTTCCCTGTTCACTCAGTCTAACGGAGCATTTAAAGCAAGATGTCAAATGCCTAGATGAAATTTGTCATTAAAATTGTCTGCTTCTATCTTTTTTGAACACATAAGACTCTCTTGGAAAGATGTTTATTTAACAAGAGCCATGGCACCTGATAAGTCACATTTCTTTGCATCTAAGCCTGACAATTCAGCTTTGCCACTTTCTGTAACTTACCTATCTCTGATTTTGAAGCAATTAATTTTGCACCTTCTTGTAACTGACAGGAAATTTTCCTCTCTCCAGGAAAATTACAGACGTTTAGTATTTCCACCATGCCTGTGATTTCAAAGTGAAAGCTGAGTAAAAGTTAAAGGATTCAGCAGATCTGATAAGCACCAGCAGGTTAATTTGCATTTTGTAGTTTTTGGAAAGCTGCTATGATGAAAAGGTATAGCTAAGTCACTGCAACTTCTCCGTTTCTGAGCTGGTAGAAATAGGATTTAGCTTTAAAAAAAAAAAAACACTCAGTGGATGACCTTTTTTTTTTTAAATCAGAATGCTCTTGACACAGTTAAGAACATTTTACCAATAAGAATGCAGTCACGCTGCAGAGAGCAGCAGTGAAAGACCTTGGATAAAGCTCAATTCACCTGCAGGTTTATCTGCAGGAATGAGTGACAGAGATGCTGAAGTTTGTGTTCTCCTCCCTTACTGATTTCACTTTTTTATGATTTATAGAACAAGATCTTAACACACATTTTCTTGACACCACTTCTCTTGCTAGAAAAGAAAGAACCACAAACTAAGTAAGTCATGTCACTGAGGACTAAGCTTTTGAAGACTAAAAATAAAATACAGCCCTTAAATAAAACTTGGACAGAACAGACTTTAAGAGTTGACAAAAAAAAAAGTATCTCTGAATTACAACTAAAAACGAACAAACAAACAAATCCGTTCCTTTCAAAGAAGTCAACAGTTTTAATAAAAGAAAAACCTATTTGAATCACCAAAAGGATGACTATTTCAGTGAACAGCTCAGCAAGAGGGGCTGTAAAAGAACCCAGGGATGCATCCTTCCAGCTGCACCCTGCATGTCCTGCTGTCAACTGCTTCCCTCCCCTCTCCAGATCCACCTCCAGCTCTCCTGCTGCCAACTGATCCTCCCCACAATGTCAGGTCTCACTCGACTGCCACAGCAGATTCTCCCAATGCTTTATGCTCCAGACCCCTGTTGTGATCAACTGAAGAAGAGAAGCTGTGTTTGGTGATGATTCCCACAAGAACTGAGCTATTATTGCATTAATATTCTTGAGATGCACAAAAGCAAAATTTGATTTTGCAGTTTATACAATCATGACGATAAATTATTAACAAGCTTCTCAGTAATTAGCATGTAAAAAATCGACTAAAGGAAGACATTCTGGTGTAGTGCAGACTTATTAGCAAAATTAGGCAAAGTATCTAAATATTATTATAGATAACTTATACTTTCTAATGAATTAGTAAGTTTATTGACTGACTAATTTGGGTACTGTGTTCTTACACTGTATTACTGCTTTATTTCCCAAACTAAAAAAAAAAAAATCCAAATCAAAACACTAAATGCATTTTAATACTCAACTGCTTTGGCAACAAGGCATCAGTTCTTGGGTAAGTCTACTGAAAAGCATCTTAATGAGATTTAATTTCACTGGTCAATACAGACAACTATGGAAACAAAAAACCAACCCATCTGATCCTTCACTTAACTGCCTAAACATCACCCATCACTCAGCCCGGGGTAAGGCAGCATCTTCTCAACTGCTGCAGTTACACATGCCTAGACTTAAGACCAAGAATTAAGGACTGTAAAACAAAGGATAAACTAGTGCTACACAAGCAATACTGCTTCAGTTGGAAGCCGTCTGAAAAAAATTAATTTAAATGCGTTCAATACAAATTCTCAGCCTCTGCTGCGCTCAAACTATGGTAGCAAAAATGATGCATAATCATTTCATGTTTGTTAAGGTATATGAGATATATACACCTTCTTTGGGTATAGATTAAAAAAACTTCTGGTTTTAACAAGAGACAATTACTAAGCTAAGTTACTCCGAAGATGTGACCACAGCCTGAAATACCACCATAAATATCTTTGCTGTGTTTTCAAACAAATCCTCATCTATCTTTACTTGCAGGTATGAACATTATTCGTCTAACAAATGTAAAACAAATATAAAAAAATAAATCTAACAAAGATTTATTTATGTTCTGATTTTGGGACAATACCTTCTTACTTACTTTACTACTTAAGCCCCGAGTTTTATATTTTAAGAACACTCATTGTCAGGCACACAACACATTTGCCACATGTGTAGGTCCTGAGCTGCTGCTATCCCATCCTGAACAGATGGGCTACTGGCTGGGCATAGAAATTAGAGTCCCACTTCAGCAGAAATCTGAAGTAAAATAACTGTATACTCATCCTACTGGATTATTTCTGTCTTTTTGAATTTGGGGTGATTTGCAGTTCAGACCTGATCCTGCATTTAGATGATATTCACAACTACAGTCAGAAGAAAACATTCCTTGTGTACCCTGTGGTATTTTATTAGCTCAAAATATTCAAGGCATTATCTCAAAGACTTACCGCACCAGCTTCTGCTTTTGTTGATTCCAAACACACAAGCTAGGAAAATACATCTAAAAATTAATTCATTTTGCAAATCTTAATCATGTTACCTTGCTAATTTAACACACTTAAAACATTTTCATCCTTTTTGAATAATTTGGCAGCTGGTTTTTTTTCAGTGATAACATTCAATAGCCCCTCTCCCCCTTTTAAAACACATTATCCCAGAGGCACAACCACCACTGCTGATGGGCTCAGCCTCGGCCAGTGGTGGGTCCATCCTGGAGATGGCTGGCATTGGCTCTATCAGACACAGGGGAACCTTCTGGCAGCTCCTCACAGAAGCCATCCCTGTAGCCCCCCCCACTACAAAAACGTGGCCATCAAATCCAATACACATCTCTCAAAAAGTAATTCAGTGTGTTGTCTTAGACTTGAAGCAGCACCACAAAGCAGCTACAAGCACCCCACAGGACTAATGACAGCTGCTCTCTCATTTTCAAATAACAAATACTCCTACAGCTGATGCCTTGGGGTGGCCACCTAAAAACAGAGGCTAGACAAAATAAGAGAATAAAAGTAGGTATTTATTTGAAGGGCCTTCAAAGGTACACCCTGGGCAGTCAAAAGGCTACACCCAAGATGGACCCAGGGTCACGGGTTCTTCACCCTTTTATAAGTTTGGTCCATTTCCATATCAGGGTTAATTCTCCAATTCTAACTTCAGTTAATGATATAATTACCCCAAGTTTGCCCCTCCTCTTCAGAGGCTTTTAGTTTACACATTTTGGGCCTGGGACAATCGAGGTGTCCTTAGAAAGCAAACCTAGAGTGGCTTTGTTATGTCTAACCAGCACGAGAGAACAGCAGCCGACAGGCCACATGAAACTTCAGAGTTACACACCAGGCAGTACAGAATTTGAAAAATACAAAAGTTAAAACCTAAGGCATCATTACCCCCCTTTAGAGGCTTGACAAGGCCTCTACCTTGTTGAGACTCTATTCTAAATATCTACTCTAAGAGCAGTATACATCTAACAACAAATAGTATCATCACAGTACATGCCCACTACTGCAATAGTAGGTATCACAGCAATCCTTGGTCTTATGGTCTTCATTGTAACGACAAAACATATGGTTCTCTTTCCCAAAGCATGATACCTCACTAGGAATTCGATCTGAGTTTGGGATTATTCTGTGACCTACAGATTTTGAAAGGCCAGTGGTGGGAGGCAGGGAAGGACGCAGCACTGCCTCTGGAGACCAGCTGGTTCTAGCGAGCATCGCTTGACTTCTCATTTAATGGGAGGGCCCTCACTCTTCCTCCACAGGAGACTTCCCCATTGCCACACTGTGCAACACCAGAATCTCCTATCATGAATTCCTAAAGTGAAATATCACAATCCTCCCAAATGTCACAGCTCTGAGAAAACAACTTCATTCACATCTCTTTAAGCTGACCTAGTCAGATGTTCACCAGAGGATGAAAACCTCTTCCGGGATCCACTCAGGTGTAAAGGATTGACAATACATACAATAACTTCCAAGGGATTTCAAATGACTGGTTACTTCACAGATTTGGCTGTACAGATCTACTGTGCAGCACTTCCTGATAGCAGCCTGTGGTCAGAGGTATTCTGGGCATGTTCCTGTTTGACTTTGGAAAACAGAGATTACATTCTGACATATTTCTAGCATTAAAATAAAAAGCTAGCTCAGAGTGAGGAACAGTATTTTATATGGAATGGATTTAAGAAGCACAGAGCTCATACAGATCTTGACCGTCTCCTTTTTCTGCTTAGGAACTGCCATGGGAAGATGCAGATCTTAGGCTGAATGGAAAATTCAAGAAACCCAGTATTTCATAACCAGATTTTTGATTGAGAGTTTGCCTACAAACTGTTTTAAAACAACATACTATTTAATTCAACAACTTAAAAAAAACCACCAGCAGTTCTGGATTTTTCTGCAACTCAACTATTACCAGTGACCAAGGCATGAATATCATAAAAGGACCATTCCCTCTGAACGATATTTCCTTAGGCCTGAAGATCTACACTGCCCTCAAATTTCTCCTCTACCCACACTCTGTAATTAAATTTGCACTTACTTGTACAATATTGAAATAGCCAGTATGATTATATAGCAGCACATTTATCTCAGTAAAGCTTCACTGCAAAACCAAGGGCCTTGAGACAAACAGCAATACATCCTCAAGTACAAAGCAAACATCTTTGACACCAAAACTCTCAGAGGTTACACAGAGAGCAAGAAGTTAAAAGGAATGTAACAGAGCACTGGGAGATTGAAACCAAGCAGGTAGGAATGAGACTAGAGCAAGCACTCATTTCAACTATAGGAGACACATGGGAAATGAAAGTTTCCTCCTTCACTTAATTTCTCTCACTGAAGTAAATGGACTGCCCAGCAGACCACATGTTCAGTTAATCAGTGAGTTTGGGATTAGGAGCGGTAATTCATATGAAGCTGCTAAAAACCAGGTCTATGCAAAATGGAAGTGTAAACCTTCCCAGCCAACATCATCTCTAGTGTGTGACCCAAGCTGCTCTGCAACAAGTCAAACAGCAGCACAGCAGGCACTTTCTGAACAGAAAGATCAGATTCTATTTATTCTTCCCTCCCATCAATAAATGCAGACACATTTTTATTGTCCTCGCAGTCTCCTGACACCTGAAGCATCTTTCCTGGCAGCGACACTTCCTAGCCACTACCAGCAGGCACAGAGACTGGGACAGAATGCATTTATTTCACCTTTACTGTTGCAACTGATCTCTTCCACCTTCTGTTCCTCCTTCCTGCTTTTCTGCCACCTTTGACTTCCTACTGTCTACACTTAAAAGTACTCAGCTTTCTTTCTCCATATGCAAGGTGTCATGAGGGGAAAGGCTGTTCTGTCCTTGAGCTGGGCATCTGTAGCTCACACACAGCTCTACAGCAAGGCTGAACTGGACAGGCTCATGATGGAGCTGCTCTTCTTTTCCCCCAGCCCCGAGGATGGAGCAGGACTGCCCATGTCTTCTCCCAGAGCTTCTGCAACAGCTGAAAATGTTTTCACAGGTAGAAAGACCACAGTGGTCCCCATGTCAGCCTGAGCATGTTATGCCAGAGGAGAATCCCCCTACTGACCTGCAAGAGCCATGTTCTGGGTGCATCCACGGCATTTCTACTGATGCCTCTGTGTACTAAAGATAAATCCAGCAATCTGGAGTGCAGAGTCAGGGCAGGGGGCTGGCTGTGGCTGCCTTTACCCCAGCTGAGCACTAGGTAGCACTGTCACTCCAAGAAAGCAAAGCCAGGCACATCAACGTCGGAATTGCTTTTTCTTTCCCAGACCAGAAATGACAACGTTAGCAGAGTAAAACCCCTGTTTGTAGAACTACACCTACAATCCCAACATTCTCATCACCTCTGATAAACAACAGTGTATCTTTCCTTTTTTCCCTTTTTTTAAGCATCAGAATTTATGATCTTAAATCTGCACAAAGCAATACTGAGATTTTGCAGTGATTGGTTTGCAATCATTTGATGTAAAAAAACATGATTAAAGATGACAATGATGGAACACCTCACAGAACAACTCCCTCACTACTCAAATTATCTGGAGATCTAGAAAATGGTCCATTCTACCTGCCACCATCCTAAAAAACCCGAATTCATCTGAAGGTGGCAATAACTAGCTGAACACAAGCCTCTTTAGACAGTGTAAACATTAAACCTGGATTCAAGAGCACAAAAAAAATTCAAGTGCTGTTTTTCATGACCTTTGCAACTTATTAGTAATCTACTTTATCAAGTGGTTCCGGATGGATGTGTATTGAATGTCACTGCTCCAGCACTGTCCTCAGGAGGCTTTAGTTTGGTGATGTGCTTTTTTTTCCTGTACTTTCCAACACTTTGGAATACTTAATTTTATTTATAACACATAATTATTTTAGAATCAGCAATGAGATTTTACTGCAGGTACATTATTTGTTTCCGAAAGCTTATACGCGCCAGAAAGAGTGTGACAGCAAAGCGTATGCTGGAAGGAAGCCCTTCTGCTAATTTCATCATGTTTGAGTTGTAAAAGGCAGCTATAACAAAGGGCATGTTCCTGAAGCCCCAAAGATTTTCTTCTATTCAATGTGAGAATCTTAATGGCATTTTTCTCTCCTATGTTAATAACAGAGCACCTTTAGTGAAGCAGGGATGAGAATTAAAGTTTTCAGTGATTAGGCAATAGAGGATATTTCAAAGGTTACGTATGGGAAAAGATAATTTTCAGAATTTCTGGAGTATGGAAGGGAAAAATGCTGAATTTCCAACTTCAACTCTAAGTTTCCCCCATCCTCTCTTATGCATGCCCAGTTATTCCCAAACCCTGACTCACAGAACACTACCTCAATGAAAGCTGATGGCAAAGCTTGGAGCATTGAATATCATAAAGTGAGGGAAGTTTTTAACTTCCCTTCTCAAAGTTTGTGCAAGGTACTTGTACCTCGAGAATGATACTGACAAGAAAAAGCTGAAAATAAAACCCCAACCCTTTTGTACCCAGAAAAGCAATCTCTCCCTCCCTGTTAACTCCACTGATAAATTATAGACTTTTTCCACAACTTAAACTGTTATGCCAGCAAAGATTCACTTTCTGAGAAAACACACACAGGATGATCACACTGTAACAAATTCAGGATATTTGGAAACAAGAGCTGGTGTGGGATCAGTTGCTTTACAGATGCCCCAGCACGGAAGGTGAAGATTCTCTCAGGTGGGACAAGTGCTCATGGTCTATTCTTCTTGTCAAAGAGCAGGGAGATCCTTGGGAAGTATTTCTTCCTTCTCTCTGTGAGCTCTGTCCCAGTGCAGCCACTCCCACATTCACATCTCGACTGCAGCAGAAATTGATACACAAGATACTTGGATTTCTGAGCTGTGTTTGCACGTTGCTTTGCAGCAAGGTGCTTGTTTAACATCAGAGGTGTATGCCTCTGTTTGTGAACCCTTACCTTTAACCAGGGATTTGGGGGTTGGGTATGTGTTATTTCAAAATGCTATCCAGGCATGACAAGAACTTCTTAAGTTCTGATTCAGATTTAATTTTCATTTACAATTGCAAAAAAATAAGCATGAGTTTGACATATAACACACTGAAGACAAATAAAATGAAAAATCTTGATCTCAAAAGAGTTCAGTTACTTAAGGAAATTTTGCTGAATATAGTCAACAGCTGAACACAGGATATTCTACATCTTAAAGACTGAGTCAGAACTGACTCACCTTTCCCTCCTCTTACTATTTCTTCAGCTCCATCAGAGACCAGCTAAAAACCTGGGCACCTTGCCTTATTTCTAAAAAAGCAGCTAGAATTTCTCATCTTGCTTTTTTCTCACAATTGCCATCTCCCCAAACCCCTCCTATTTCAGTCCATCAAGCTGCAACACTTCACCTTAGAGGACCAGAGCTCTGCAATACCCAAGAGCTGTTTGCTCTGGTCCATGCCTCTCATACACACTGTCCTCACACAAGAACCTCCAAAGCCTGCATGGAAAGAGCCCTTCCAGTCACTGCTGGGCTGTCTTCAGCAGCTCACTTCTGCACTCCTCCCTGCAAAATCCCTTACCTGAAACACACATTAAAGGAAGAATGAGGAAATAACTGAGTATCCCTTTGCTATCACGGCCTCCCAACCTCCCAGCTGCAGTGGATTTTGTATAGCACTGAGCACAAAAAGTAGTTAAAACATTAATTTACAGCCACGTGAAAATCCACTCGTGTACTTCAGGATATTGACCTCTTAGAAAATCTAGCACTACCTATATAAAACTAATTGCTGTGGATAGCTACAATGTAGATTTTCAAACACTGTTTTCCATTCTTGTCCGCCTAGTCACTTAAAATTGTTGCTGCATCTTCCTCATTTGGTGCATTAACAGTCTGTGGTGCCACTTCTGAAGACAGCATTAAAGAACAAAACCAACAAGCTAAATATTACATGTGGTGGAACCAATCTTATATTCTTCCTACAAAAGGAACACTTTTTTCCTGCATAT
This sequence comes from Struthidea cinerea, assembly GCA_013397865.1. Lineage (NCBI taxonomy): Eukaryota > Metazoa > Chordata > Aves > Passeriformes > Corcoracidae > Struthidea > Struthidea cinerea. The sequence goes on along the minus strand of VZTI01005469.1, from coordinate 198,708 downwards.
CTCACTATTCATACTCGTGAAACACCATTTAGTCTCAAACAAGCCAGGAAATTTCTAGTCTTCTACAAGTCAGACTCAAAATTCAAGTGCAGAATCAGCACAAAAGCATTCTGCATCATTAGCTAAATTCAAGCATCTTGTTCAAGTACTGCTTCTAGATTTCTGGTAAGGTGAAAATAGATGATGATTCAGAAAGCATAATTTCCAAAGGTACAGCTGATGCTGCTGCAAGAATACAGGTTCTGGAGGGCAGAGATATGCATCAAATCCCACTAGAAAATTAGTCATTGTTTTTTCTCCTGTAAGTACATCCTTCTAAATTGGCCTGTGACATTGAATTGAGAGACCAGGGTTTGGAGTCCGCTATGAAACAGCAAGTACTGAATAAATTTTTTAGCACATTCTCAATAACTTCTCTCAATTGTGAGATTTCCTTGCAGGGTTTCTATTAATCTCCTTCTAATATTCTCATGCAAGATTTAGCAAGTAAACACTGAATAAATGTGCTTTCGAACCGTATGAATAATTTCCTAGAGTACTACAGAACACGACGGCACAAAGTATTTTGTGAGAGTAGTTTTGCTTTCCCAAACAAATTAAATCTCTCTGAATTGATGACGTAAATAATTCAGCATTATTCTATTTACTAAATTAGGAACAAGTGAGGCAGAGTGTTCATCTTTAGGAGAGCAGTGTGTTTTGCAACAGAGAGATGATCCCAGTAATAAAGAAGTCTCATAGAACACCTCCAATTCATGCACTGCGTTTGTCTGAAAATGTTGCTCCTGTCAAAAGGAAAAAAATTTCTCACCCGTATTTTTCATTATTCATTGACTGATATTTTTAAATGCAGTAACAGTAAGTCAGACAGGGCCTCCTAAGCCTTTCACTGCTTTGAAAACCTCCTGCTTTCCTAAAGTCATTTAACTGACACATCAGTTCCAGGAGGCAGTTTATGAACAGAAGCTGCACAGCAGATACAACAGTGTGTGCATGTCGTAACCTTGCTCACAGGCCCCTACTGAAGGCAACCTTCTAAAAAACTAAGGATCAATAAAATCCTCCAAAGAAAACTGTTTTTATCTGAAAAAGTAGAGGATGCTACACAGTATAAAATGTCCACTGGGTAGTGGTCATTAAGTGCTTGTACCCCAAGACTGCAGTGACAGAAAAAGGTAAATGCCAAAAGAGAGATGCAAATCAACAATAAACAAGGACAGCACCCATAAATACATTTGCTTTGATATGACCATCTGGCTTTAGCAACCTCACAGAATGGACAGGCTTGTATTGCCTAAGAAAATAACAGAAATAGCACAGGAACTCCAAAATGAAGGAGAATTTTGCAGCAGAAATGTGATGGTTAGCAAAATCCTACTGTGCCTCCTGTGCTGCAATATCATCACGTGCTTGTCTTTGCTACCAGGTGTAGCTTGTGTGGGTGGGGGTGCCGTCAAACATAAATTACCAATAAACACGCATTGTATTTAGTGTCAGGGAATTAATTGAGCTTTCCGGAATGAAAGCCTTTTGGCACAAAAATGATAAACCAAGGTTGACCTACCTGAATGGGTCCCACTGACATCAGCAGGTTTTTCAGTTGGACATCAGTAGTTGATGAAGAAAGCCCTTCAACTGACACAATACAGGGCTGAGGTTTGCACTCCACCACTCGCAGGTTCTGTTTATTTGGCATCAAGCGTCCTCGGCCCATCTGGCCTGCTACTCCTCTGCCTCTGCCGTGCATAATGACCTGCCAACAACAAAAGTAACAGTATTTTGATTTACTTACCCACTGACTCTGCTTACTGCACTTGACAGAGGAGATAAAAGTTGGCTATTTACTTGCAGACTTGATTAAAGTACACGTTGATTTAAAACAGCTTGTTGCTGTTTGCTGATTTGAAAGGTTGCTTATTAACATATACAAACCTCTTTTAGCAGGATAACAACATATATTGAGTTATATATACTGCATTCATCCTAGAAGCCTCAGCTCTAGCACAGATTGATCAATCAAGCAGCGGAGGACCTCAGACAAAAATATATAACTTAGTTTTCAACACTGATCACATCAGCAGCATGTGTTCAGCTCCCATATTTTGAGTCTGGACAAAAAAATCCAACAGGTGATTCCTCTCCTTTTTCTATTCTCTACCCGTAGTTAAATTTAATGTATTCACAAGATCAGCAAACTGCTTCAAGCACCTTCAATCTCTACTGCTACCAACTCCTGGTCTGCTACCAGAATGGAGTTTTATTCGCATATGGCTAAATAACTTTAAAATAACGTTTTTCAAAGTTTGTCTCGCCTGTACTCTAGAGCAGGAAATGCATGGCTTTAATTCTTGCAAATTAAATGCTGAACAGTTGGAGAGAGGAAAAATAACAACAAAACAGAGTAACAAACATTAAACAGAGTTAACACTTAACAGAGTCAACACTCAACAGAGTTTCTTGATTCCTGTTTGGAAACCCTATGATGGGTAATAACTTTTCACACCCTTCCACATCAGCAACAAAACTTTATCCTTACATGAAGCAGGAAGATTATGGCTAACAGTTCAAATCCAAGAACTAACTTAAAAACCAAAATGCCAGCTACTTCCAAGGAGCGTGCCAGCTTGCAAATATGGAGAAGGCACATGCCGCTGCCACCCGACCCTTCCCTGCCTCCTACCAGGGCATGATCAGTGCAAAAATCAAGTTACAAGCTCACCAACTGTTTTGAGTGATACCAACTTTGGGATCCAGCAAAGAGCATCCTGAAACAGCTACGGTGTGCTTCTGCATATGCAGGAAACAGCCAAAATAAAAACTTAAGCACAATTTCAAAAAACCACTTAGTTTTAAAGCCAGAAAGCACGTTGGATATCATCTCCTCCGGTAGCTGTCTCAGGACACATGCACTTCCCCAGGGAGCGCTGAGCCGGCCAGAACGTCAGCAGATGAAGCAACCTGCAGGCACTGCCAGCCTGTGCTGGGTACAAACAAGTCTCTCTAGATTAAAAGCTTTATATGCAATTATGCATCTCGTGGGTCAGGCAGCCCTGTGCTAGCAATTGACAAACAGAATGCTGGTTATTAACAGAGCAACACAGCTAGACAGTGAAACTTCCAGCAGCAATATGCAAGTAAAAATCACCTTTTTAGGTTGATGGATTCCCTGGATGTTTTTGACTCCTTGAGGAGCTGGTGAATGGATCTGTGCCTGCTGCTGCTGTTGGTGCTGCTGCATTCCCTTTGTCAATGTGACCTTCCGCACTGGCTGCTGTTTCGGCTCCGGGGGTTGTTGAGGCCGCTGGGGTTGGCCCTCTGGGTGAAAAAAGCCAGCATCCTCTCCCCCCTGCTGAAATCAACAACACAACAGCGGCTCAGTGTCCAGGCACTGCACACCCTCGCCCTGAGCAGACTCGTGCCACATTCCAGCTCACTCAGAGAGTGTCCAGGGCTTTGCCTGCTAAAGCAAACTGGGGGCTGTGGCAGGCACGTGCCAAGGGTCAGCCTGGAAATTGCACGTCACCCTAAGATAAATCCGTGCTACCTGAAGAACAGTTTACTTTGTTCAGGCTTTATTATAATTACAATGGTCAATCATGTCTTTTCATACAAAGCAACAAGATGTTTTCATTTGTCTTTCCAAATCATTCTTCCTTCCAGGTTACATGTGAACTATGGTGTGTGTTATTTATTACTTTTCTTTTTTTTAACATAAAGAGAGACATACACACTGCAGAAGAAGGAGCAAAGAACTGTGGAGGCTAGAAAAGTCAGGCAAATGCTCTGCTCATATTTAAACTTCCAGCCTCCCTTTAGTTAAAAACTGGCATTTATTTTTAAGTGCATACTCATTCTGCCAACTTCTCCACCAGGAGCTTTTTAAGCAGTCCCCCTCCTCGGACACTGTCTGTACTTGGAATAGTTCCTGAAGGTGTTTTTTTGTTCACCTTATAAAGCTCTTATTATATTTGTAATCATAAACACAGTGAAACACCATCTTAGGGTCTTTGACTAAGTCCCTAACCAACCTCTGGTAATCCTGCAAAAGCTCTCAAATAGAACACATGTCTAAGGGAAAGAAGTAAAATATTATGAAATTACCTTTATTTACACAGGGTTTTCTTTTCCCTTTCCCTAAATATTCAGAAGCCAAAACTCCTTTTGCATCTCTAACATGTCACAAAACAGAGGTTTTCATGCTAACTGGCACATTTCTTGTGGGTAAGGAGACAAAACACACAAGGGTGCAGAAGGAACAAGTTTATGGTCTAATAGCAAGATGATCTTCACTGAGAATACAAATTAGTACCTCTCTGCATTAAAGAAAAGCAAAAGAAACACTTAGTGAGGACTGGTTACTAAGCCTCAGCTAAGATTTGATAAGAAAGAGTCTGGTATGTAAGGCAGTCTCATGTTTGCAAGTTCAGTAGTTCACAATTTACAGCTCTAAATTAAGGCCTCTGCATTATAAAGTATATGCAGGCTACAAGTTCTCAAGAACTCAAGTACTTAAATCGCAGACAAATGAGCTTCAAATCTCCCTGCACTACACCTCAAAAGCACAATCTGTCACAGAGAAAATCCTAAAGCTCATCATGGCATTTGCCCACAGTGTCCAAAACGAGAAAGCAACAGAACTCTGCATCTGTCTTTTCCACCTCTAATCACAAACAGGTTTTTTTCTGAACTGAATGGCCCCAAGTCTTCACGGAAAACTTTGTATATAAACCTTTGAGAGCAGCACTTAGTGAGAAATTATAAAGCTTTCCCTTCAGTTCTCTTCAATTTGTATTCAAAAATACAAAAGCAAGAGCTCTCCTGAAAAACCCAAACATATGCACAAAACCTTACCAGGTAAAGAGCGTTAAATCCTCCTCATTTTAGTATTAGTTCTGGTACCAGCATCACCATAAGCCCTATGCCTTGATCAGATAATTTCTTTTATTCAAACCTACAGCAGCTGGAAGGTGATGAAACTAAGAGCAACAAAAAAATTCTAGGAGGAATTTAAATGCAATAACTGGGAGTTAAAATCTAATCTCTGCTAAATGCCTGCTGTGAGAACCATAAATATTTGCAACCATTTCTTTCCAAACCAAAAAATGATCCCAGCACATTAGAAGAGCATCTGAGAGCAAAGCCCTCAGGTATAAAACACATCGAACATGCTCATTACTGAAACTTCAAAAGCAAACAATCATTTCACATAAAAGTCTAGGATGGCCAACAACCACCCAATATTTAACTACCAAGCTCAATTATCACCAAATAAAACTTATAAACTGAACACAGAACTGTAACAGAGTCAAAGGCATTAGCACCCAACATTGGTTTGCACTGATGAAATATCTGATGGGGTTTGTTCCCTGCTGGGGTCTCAAATGCTACCACTGATGTTTGCTGCTACCATGATGCTTCTGCAAGAGTCTGAAAAGGTGGAAAGCTCTGGACTTTTTAATGAATTGATACATTTCAGAAATAAGAAAACCTACAGAAAACAATAAAGATAGGGGATGGAACAAGCTTTGCTTGTTCCTGCAAAAAGAAGGAAAGGAAACTGGATCAACTCCTTTCTTCACATTACTGCTCTGAGCGTTTACTGGTTTTGAGACAACTCGAAGAGGGGAAGGACAGATGAAACTGCAGCACTGCTGTTCAAGAGAGGTCCACGAGCCAGCGACGTGGTGCTCAAGGCCTAACAGAGCTGAGCAAGTCAGCAAGACATTAGTTCCTGTTACCAGCAGCCTGGCTTCAACTGAAGATAAAACCTGGTGGTTTTCTTAAGAAAATAAAAACAAAACGTGACTGCTAAGTGATGTGCCAACAGGCAAAACGACACAGAAGACGCATTTTAGCAGCAATTCCTTTTTCACTGCTTAAAGACATGACAATGCAAGGACAAACACTTGTCCGAGCCAAAATGAACAACCTACGTAGTGCCATGTAGGGGCAAATTACTCTCACCACCACCATCATCCTTTAAACTACTGTCCAAGTCAACAACAGGTGGCTCTTCCAGGTACAACAATGAAGAACTGAGTTGAGCAAAACACCTGAACAGAGCTTTTTAACATCTGGACTTAAAGCTACAAACCCTCAGAACATTACTGACAGGTCACATGCTCATAGGAGAACACTAACATTTTGGAGGAAAGGACACACAGTTGTAAAGATGACTGTACATATGCTGACTCCTGATGCTCCCTCATGAGCTGTCCTATGAACTGGCACCAAAACACACAGCAAATTACAGGCAAGCAGGTAAGTCCACGGAAGCTGTACTGCAGCACCTACCCCAAATGACATCTAAATCACAGAAGCTAAGTTGCTAACATCTCTTCTACTCAAAATGTGTCAGGTCTAATTCATCTTAAATCAACTTCTGCTTTTCCTAAAGACAATTTCTGTATTGTTGATTTTACACCATCTTACATCACTGCCCTCCTCGCATTTAAATATGCAACAAGAGAGGGAGGTATTACAATTTTAAGCCTTCTCATGTCAAAATACATTTTTATCTGATTTCCTTCCTATAGTATTTTACAATGTACAGGGCTGCATTAAATTTTTCGGAGATGCAGCTATTCCTCATCATGGCCTGTCTCATATAATTTGATGTACAAAATGCTGACCCTGGGTAGAATGCCTTAGTCCACCACAGAGACCTAGGATTGATTGATACAAGCTCTGATTTTATACTTCAAATTTCCTCTAAAGTCCTGTGCAGAAAAGGAATTTCCATTCTTTGTCTGCAAACCAATGAAGAAAGTTTTTCTCTTATTGTCTACTCATTAATTGCTAGATTATAAATCATCCTGACTTTCGAGCGCTGAATTTCCAAGTTTTAAAAAAAGTCTGCCTTCCTAATATCTTGCCAGGAAAGAGTTCTCTTGAAAGAAACTTTTCTATTATTCAATTAAAGCTGGAGTAATGAAAATGCCTTTTTTTAAGTTGCAGGAGCACTGTTCAGGGGCAAGTATAAAAAGTATCTTTCAAATTTCAAGTACTGAAAGATTGCAAGCAGTGCCAAAATAATTTCAAAAACTGTGTGTATATAAACAAAGCTCAAAAGACTGAGGTAAAAGGATTTGATTTACATGGTGAATGTTTTTCAAACCTCTGCTCTGGAAGACTCTGCAGTTTCCCAAAACTAGACTAATAAAAAGAACTGATGCCATTCAATGGCCGTGACTTTTAGAACCAATTCACTGATACCTATCAAGGCTGTTTTTCATCAGCCTCTCACTATACAGATCTATATATAGTCAGTGCTGTGTTTTGAGCAACACAGAAAGAATTCTGTCAAATATGAGATCACAAATTCTAAAAGCAGAATTTTATGAAAGACTGCTTGAATTTAGCAAGCTGGAGCCCTCTGTCATAATCATTATGACAGTTTTATGACGAAGATGAAGTTTATTTGCCACCAACATTAGCAGGACAAATTTATTTATAACAAATGCTTTAAAATGTACTGATAAAAATGCCTATTGATACTGTCAGAGCTGCTTGCAATTTGACAGATCAAATCTTATTTTCATTCTTAAACCCCATGAAGGAATGGTATCACCAACTTGCATTCTGTAGTGAGTAAATTGATTAATCCCCCTCTATAGAAATCTCAACTCTTGATTACACCTATCAGACGTTAAGCAGCATTATTCTAGAGTGACAACACTTGACAAATTCCCAAACCATTTTTCTCAGCCTTTGTGGCCTTGCTAGCTTGTATTAACCCTGATGAAAAATTAATTTTCCTTATCTTCTGCTAAACCCCAAAATCCAAATCCGCCAAACTGGCAACTCTTTCTGTAAAGGTATTATGAAAACCTCTAAAAGATTAATTGCATGTCTTCAGGTGACATTAAATTAATTTCTGTACTCGTGACAGACATTTGATACTCCGTACTGAGAGGACAGATAACATTGTCAGGATACACAGAAGGACAGTGCTGCAGTGTCCCAGGGCAGCCTCTTATGAATTCTCCTTTTGATAAGGCCATACTTCACTGTCATTGGCACTGTTAGTGATCTTGCAGCCCACAGACCTCACTGCACAGGTTTCTATTAACTACCACAATGCTGTGTCTATCCATGTAATCTTTGTAAAGCTAATTCAAAATCATCCAATAGCAAAGGGATGCGCATGCCGGATAAGGCACTTAAAAGGATTAAATAAACTCTGGTTGATTTGTGTAAAAATACCACAGAGGAGCAAAATGTTATAATCTTTTTTTGAGTTGCATTACAACTCAAGTTCTCTGTAACATGATGAAGACTTAAATCTTGCAGGGAAATCTCAGTCCAAAACTGTACTGTAATTGATTTCTGTAAGAAAGAAGAAACCCCTCATCTGTTACCAGTTTAAGGCAGTATTTCCAGAAATTAGTACCTTTAAAGTATCGCAGTAGTTGAGGGAGGAAAACATCCTTTAGGTTATTAAAGTCATCTTTACTTTCAGGACAAGAGAAATTACTATTCATCAGCTATAGAGATTTTCACAGGTAAACTTGTATTATACTGATACTGCAACTGACTGTAGTAAAAAAGACAGAAATCTACATCGACAGCTGTGATCCCCACGTAACAAAGAAATGTAAAGCAAAAACCACACAGAACACTGATTTTCATCTAATAGATAAGAGTATTTTTTCACTACAATTAGCAGAAATTTGTATTAAAGGCAAACCCCTAATAATGAGCTATTTCTCTCTGACTGGTGCTCCAAATGTTTTACCACTTTGATACAGCTGGCTGACAGACTGGGGACCTGGGAATAGGAAGCCTAATCACTTGCCAAATATCCCACAACCGAGTGACATGACCAAGCACTGTTTCTGAACAGTTGACGATCTGTTTTCAATCTGTCAAATGCCAATGAGAAACACCTGGAGACCTTTTTTTTCAGGCCTTGTAAGACCTTTAAAAGGTTCTTTCTTTTTTTTTTTTTTTTGAAGAATAGCAGCAGTTAAGAAAACTGCTCTCCCACCAGGACAGAAAATGCCACTCTATCAAGAGACAACTCATCATTAACAACTGGTTTAAGACATATTAATGGTCTAGCTTTGACTCAAAGTACAAACAGCAATAAGCTACATCAGACAACAAAAGTGATGAAAGAGCCAAATCATTCCCAGTTCACACCAGAGAAAAACTACACTTCTGATGCTGGTCAGTGATTTAGGGCCTAAAATTTTTGTATAGGCCGAACTTAACCCAAGTGAGAGCACCCAGCCTAAGCAATAAATAAATAAAATGCAGAAACAGTTCCCTTCGTGTGATAAAAGGACACTGCTACACTGCTTCTGTGAGCCATGATGTGATGAGCATCTTCTGTGCCTAATGGCATATGAAAAGTCACAACAGCAAGAATAAAATGTCTGGTAGAAAAAAGCAGCTAATTCCATTTAATCCCATGTACTAACACAGTTCTTAACTGAAGTATCTCCTCATCTACCTGAAAGGAGAACTAAGGCATGGAGAAGGACTGGCCAAAGAGAGTCCCAGCCATACCCATGCTGCATGAAGTTTCACTGGGAGTGACAAAAGCACAGCTTGAATCATGTTGAATCAGTGTTGAATCACAACTACACGGTTTTTAATACAACCACCCACCAACTCATTATGAATAAAACAAAAAAAACCTATGTGTCAAAGCTACAGCAAAATCAAACTTTTGCAATGAACATGTCTAATACTCTCAGAAATACCTTCATTTTTATGTGTCATCTGCAAAATACATAATGCATATAAACAAGGTTTTGAGTAAAGTTTCCTGGTTCGCTTTTCCATTGGCAGCTTGAGAGGTTTTTTTGTACAGGGAATTTCAGCAAAGACTGGACATGCAGAGAATCACCAAGACAAAAAGTGATTCAAAACTTCTGATGGCCCAAAGCTCCTGGAGGAGCACTTCCCAGCTGGACACTAGCTACAGCACAGAAAGCCAGTACTGGGTATCAGAGACCTGTACAACTAGAACTTCCCTTCTTGTGCCATGTCTGGTCTTTTTAGTTCATGCTCCTCGAACCTTAAAACTACTGGCAAGTCAAATCCCTCGTGTCCTACCTGAAACTCCTAGTAAGTCTTGACAAAGACAACCCCTGTTCCCTCCCTCCCCAAACACTCCTGACTCAAGAGCCAAACCTCCACACTAAAGGTCTGTTCCAAGTGGTCCAACCTTTTAAGAGAGGGATGTGACTTCCCAGACTACTCAACTGTACAAATCTGCAAGCTTGCCTCCCAAGTTGAGACTGCATTTTCATACAAAAACTGACTCTCTCTCTGTAAAGCACTTTAGTGGTGTCACAGCTGTCTTTATCAGGAAACTGGGCTCCAAGATACTCTGTAACACCAACATCGTACAGATATGAATTCTGCACTGTAACATTTACGATGGCAGAGAAACTCTCCTTTGAGACTTAACAAGAGTGACAAGCAACAAACGCTCTGCTTTCTGGATGTTCAGGAGCAAGCTGCATGCCTCTTCAACATACAATTTAAAAGTCTCCTGAGGAAAAGAAGAAACCTGTTCTGCAGTGTACAACAGAAAATACTTTACTGCACTTTAGAACCAAGCTACCCATAGCAAAGTCAAATTCAATTTAGGTAAAGATCTCTTCCCCCTTTCAAGCATTTTATTAGAAGCCCATAAAATGTATTATCCGTGTCTGGTTTGGTTGTCACCTTAAGTCTCACTTGCTAAGTGTGTCCACACATGCCCTTATATTTCCTTCTCCCAGTAACGAAATATGCCCTGAGAGTACAGCACAGCCCACCTCCTGACCCCCACTCCATGAAATACTCTGTCTCTATAGGGACCATCGTCACTGGAGGTCCGGGAGGACAGGGTTTATTCTCATTTTCAAATGTTCTTGCCATCGGCAGGGACACCTTCCACTAGACCAGGTTGCTCAAAGCCCCATCCAACCTGACCTTCAACACTTCCAGGGATGGGGCATCCACAGCTTCTGTGGGCACCCTGTTGCAGTTCCTCACCACACTCACAGGAAAGAATTTCTTCCTAATATCCAATATAAATCTACCCTTCTTTGATGTGAAGTCATTCCCCCTTGTCCTATCAATCCATGCCTTTGTAAAAAGTCCCTCTTCAGCTCTCTTGTAGCCCCTTTAGGAACTGGAAGGTTCTATAAGGTCTCCTTGGAGCCTTCTCTTATCCAGGCTGAACAGCCCCAACTTTCTAAGCCTGTCGTCAGAGGGGAGGCGCTCCAGTGCCCTTACCAACTTTGTGGCCCCTGGACACATTTCAACAGTTTCTTACAATTAAGAAATTAATGTCCATTTGTGAAGTATTTCCAGAGCGAAATCTTGCAGGCTGTGGCAGGCAGAGTTCTTCTTCAATGGCATTTACATTAGCGCTGCTCCAGAGGTCTTGCCCATTTTGCCATGGTTCCTGGGCATAGATACGGTTTCTACAGCTCCTTCAGCCCACTCCTAGGTGGGCATTATCCATGCCTCCTTCAAACAGTGGGATACAAAAACACCTATGCCATTCTCCCATTTCTTAAAAAGTTATGGAACCATATAGAGCAGGGACTCCGTTGTCAAGGGTTGGGTAAAGGGCTCCCTCACAAACTTCTCACACAAATGCCACAACTCTCAGTGTTTACAATTCCTGACTTATTTAGATGAAAGGCGCTAAAGAACTTTCAAGTCAAATATTTTTAATTAAACTTGAACACATACATGCAAGTAGAAACAAGTACAAACATTAAGCAAAGATGGTTGATAAGGTTACATTATCAAACAAGAATCATCTCAATCAGTATCTTTTTTCCATATTTAGAACTCCATATTCATCTCACACTTCTCAGTTACTTCAAATATGAACGAAGTTGTCCATCTTCCATTTCCATTTTGTTTTTGCAATCCAAGAATGTTTTTTGTGACAGGCTTTTCACACAAAAGAACTTGCCAGCTCTTTTTTCAAGCTCTTCATATGAAGCATTTCAGGTTTTCAAAAATTAGGATCACTTATAAGATACTGCTTGTAATGCAACAGGGAACACCAAGATTTTTATGTATTTTTATGTAGAAATGTATTTACGAAAAAACCCTCATTGTGCAGCCTTCCACAGAGACAAAGATTGGTGTGTTCTTGGTGCAGCATAAGAACCAGCATTTTCAGGCCTTTGGGACAGACACACAGCTCTCTGAGCATGGCAGGACATTTTCTGGCTAGAGAGAAATCATCCAACAACATAAGATGACAATGATACAGAGAGTTTAAGATACTGTAGTTTCCCACAGAACCTCCAATTAAATAGAAAACATGTTCAGCATGTAATTCATATGATCGTAAGATATCTAAGGTTATAGCTGGTACAAACCTGTTCTTCCGGGACTAAAATAATGCTGAATATATTGATGTAAGGAATTCAGTTGCATTTGGTACTAAAACTATTAACAGAAAGATTGATCACAGAGAGCCCAAAGAGCACCACAAACAGCCAAAGTGTTAGAAAACATGACTCATCAAGAGAGAATGCAAGCTCAGAAACAGTTAAGATATCTTTAAGAAGAGAGCCAGGCACAAAGAAAGAAAGATTCTTCCCCATCTCTCTTCAAGTATAATACAAATAGTCAGAGATTCAAAATTACAGCAAGAAAATGTGATTTGGCCACTAAGAAAATTCTCTGAAATATACACATTTGATACTGGAATAGATGACCTAGGAAATCTGCAATAATGAGATCTCAGAAAAAGGCTGGACAAATCTGTCAGGAATACTACTGAGTTCACCCCCCCCACACACACCCTTCAAGACAAATTATTTCAACAGTGTTTTCATCCTTCTTTTCTATCATTTTATGATCACATTTTGAAGTGATTTATTAGAGTGTTTCTTTCCTACACTCTCATTGACTTTATACTTACAACTAACTTTACCATCGACTTCAGGCTCCTCAGCAAGCCAGGCAAGTCTCAGATGTTTTATTAGTAAAATTTACAAATATGAATACTCAGTGAATACACTGAGCTCTTGTATCTGAAAAGGACAGCTCTGAGGAAATGCCACACTAAACAATCACACTGAATCCATCAAAAGATATCTGGACCTTCTTGGAAAAAATAAAACCAGTAACAAAACCAAAACCAAACCAACAAAAAANNNNAAAAAAAACAAAAAAAAAAAAAAAAAAAAAAAAAAAAAAAAAAAAAAAAAAAAAAAAAAACAAAAAAAAAACCCACAGAAAACCAACCAAAATCCCCCCAAACCACCTCTTCCCCCTCCCAAAAAACCCCAATCCAAAACCAAACCAGCAGCAAAAAAAATTCCAAGTCCATGTGCTAAAACACTGCCTCATTTTCCAGGAATATAACATTTAAAGGAGTAATTAAAATGGAAAACTATTCACTTTACTGCCATTCCTGCATAATTTATATGTATATTAAAAAGGGATGGGCAAATCAGTATTAGGGGGGAGGTGAAGGGTGGCATTTGTTTAAAAAAAAAAGTATCAACAGACAAAATCATTCCTGACAGTACCTAACACGTCACCTTGATACACAGACTTAGTCTGACGTACTGGAAATGCTGAATCATTTTCTACTTTCATTTTCCTGAAGCATAAGAAGTCCCAAATTAAGGCATCTTATGCATCAGGAAAACTGAACAAGTTAAAATATCCCTGGAATTTACATGGCAATTCTTACAATTCCAAAAGTAAAATCCTCTCGCAAGAGAATATTGTGGAAACAGATGAAAGACCATTTTATCTTCTAAGGACCCAAGGGGTATTTCTACCTGAAGGTCAGAGATCTTCGGCAGCACTGCTGTGCCCAGCAACACAAATAGACAAAACTCAGCCTGGAAAGGATACTGCCCTCAAGAGAAGAAGCCATTCTCTTCTGACCGTATCTGTATTCCACAGTTCTCACCAATACAGCACACTCCTTAACTGGTACACAAAAAACATCACCAGCAACACAAAACCATTGAATCCTGGTTCTACAGATGGTCCTACTAAATAAATAAAAGTCCATGTTACCAGTCTCTGGTTTAGGCCAATTTGGTCTAGAGTTAGTACAGTTCTGGACTCGAGCAGCTCCTTCAGCTAAGAGCTCTCCAGTGGTGCTGTGCACAGCTGCAACAGGAGGGACTTGCCAGGCCTTTACTTGAACCCAGTGAGCTTCAAAAGGGAACCTGTATTGTGTCTAATCATGAGCCATCTCACTTGTACAACTGTATTCAAACCACCTCTGCACAAAAGAGCCCAAGAAAGGAAAAGGCTACAACGGATTAGACGGAGAGCAAGGGCAGGGATGCTTAGCTGCAGGATAGAACCAGCGCATACAGGTAAGGGATACCAGCAACCATTTGGCCAAAGGCAGGGAATTAGAGGAAGCACTATTACATGCCAAGGAGAATGGCTACGGAAAATGAGATTTGGCTTTTGCTTTGTATTTAGTGCTCAGGCAAAAGCTGCGAAAACAAATAAAGCATGTGGCAGGACTAAAGCAGTGGAAACGATATTATCTCCAGTCGTACTAGTATTCGGAGTCCAAGCACCTTTTAACTCTTCTTTTAAATCCTGTCAGAAATGGACTAGAAGATTGTCTGCCCTGCTGCTCAATTTATATTTTTTTCCTTGTGTGGTCAAATAAAGTCACAGATTCAGCTTGTCACTAACTGATTAAAAATTCATCAACTATCTTGATCAGTGTTAACAGCTGACTGCAATGCTTGCTTTCACTCTCCACAGTTGGAAGGAAACTTAAAATGTCCATGGCAACATGAAAACTGACAAAGGCTACATGTAAAGAACCTGCTTCACCTTGCTGAAACCTCAGTATCTGAAAGTTAAGGAGGACAAAGTAAATCTGCTTCTGTGCACAATGAAAGAGGAGTTACACATGCATTTAATGAAGCTAATTGCTCTTGCTTACCATGAGAGACTTAGCTGAAACAAATCATTTATGGTCTTCTGAAACAGAGCACTGTGATAAAAACTATTTCATTGTGAATGCTACTGTGGGCATTGATAACTATTTGTTACGAGGAGCTGCATACAGTTGTGAGACTGGCATTGTTTTGTTTCACCACATAATAAAAGAAGTTGTGCATGACTGCTTTATTCAATTATGTATGAATCATAAACCTGTCATACCTCTTGCAGGCCACTGAGATTCCTGCAGACATACTTATACATAAATATTTTAGCTCAACAGAATTAACTTCTTTCAGCTTTCTGTACTTTATTCTTCTATACTTAAGTTACCATGTCTGAGGAATTAGAGCTGACAACAACCTGATGTGCAGGATGTCTATGTAGTCAATAATGCCCTGTATGTTAATATTTGGAAAGACCACACAGTCATCATGCAATTCACAGTTCTGAGTGCATTTAAGTTTTATGAGCTGTAGAAAAACGTTAATAAAAAGTAGTTAAGATTTTAGCATTTCAGCTTCCTCCCCAATTCTACAGAGTAAAGCCTACCCTCCAAGGCTTTGTTCAGTCCGTTACACACTGTTTTGTTTTCCCAAATAATGCTCCAAATAATTTAAAAGCATTCTTCCAGAAAAACATCTCCAATGTGCTGCTACATCACATTATTATTTCCTCCTCAGCATAAACCCAAGGATAGACTTCACACACTGACAACATGATCTCGATATGTCCCCTCATCTTAGTTTCTTTAGAGCCTTAACAAATTAACTTGTCTTTTCATTAAGACAGAAGAAATTTGATCAAGAGACTTTCTAACCAAAACCCCAGATTTTAAATAGGCACGCTGTCCTCAAGACCATCATTGTGAGTCCTCCACACTAGTGCTCAAGGGACAACTGCAGATAAAAGACCCTCATCAAGAGATAAGGAAATCTCATTTAGATGCAGAAGTGAAATGGTAATGTCTTAAACCCAGCCTCTAACAGAAAACATCTCCCTCCAACATACTGCTAAAATTAGTTTCATAACATGCCTCCCAAGAAAATAAAAACAATCTTCCCTTGAGTACAGAAACCATACTAACACCAACATCTGCACACAACTAAGTTAGGTGGCTTCACCTACCAAATAAGCACATCCTTTTTAACCAAACCTTAATTAAATACAGCCACCCAAATCCTTTTCTCTGAGCAATTATCAGACCTATCAGCCTTAAGCAAAAGGAGCTCAACTGAGCAGTCTTTCAGATTTCAGTCTTCAAGTTACAACTTAAAAGAAAGGAGTATTTCTATGTGATTTCATTGGTAACTGCCTGGCAGTAAAGAATTACAGGAAACGCTATTTTTTTAATAACTGCTAATAAATTACAGTTCTGAAAATATAATATATGGACTATTAGGTGTGCTAAACCTGTTACTTCCCTCACCACCTCAGGCCCATTTTTTATTTTGGGATTACACAGAGTCAAACACACAGAAACAAACCACGAGGAGACACATAGATGAGATGAGCCTTGTAAACTTACCCCTCCTGACAACTTAATCACCCTGACTTTGCTGCCGACATGGGGCCCATCACTACCACTGTTTGTCCGCTGCATGACAGTCCTTTTCACCCCTGGCTTCTGCTCCTGGGGCCTCGCAGGGACGGAGGCCACTCGAGCCGCCTGTGGCGTGGGCAGCGCCGCTGCAGCAGGTTTGGTCTGTAACACTTTCTGTGGCGTCTGAGGCTGAGTTGCAGGAACTGTTCTAGTTTGCCTCAGCTGCTTCACCGGCTTCATCTGCTGTCCTTGGTACTGCCCATCCCCTGCGCCCTGGGGGAAATCTGTGGGTTTGGGGTGGATGTTTGCAACTACTGCGTCTTGCTTTCTAACAAGGAGTCTGTTTTTCACGTTGTGCCTGGTCTGCAAGCCAGAGTGGGGTATGTAGGGGCTGCCGTTGGTGGGGAACTCGGAGGAGTCGTCCTCGTGCTGCATGTAGGACTGCTGGGAACAAGGCTGCTGCTGCTGCTGCTGCTGTGCAAGTCTCTCCAGCAACTCTCTCTTCCTGGCCCCAGCCTGCTGCTGCCGTCTCAGCTCCTTCTGCTTCAGGATCTCCTCTCTCAGGCGCTTCTGCTCTTCTATCTTCAAACGGTACAACCGAGTTTCTTCATCTTCGTCTGGATACTACAAAGGAAAAGACAAATGAATTTATAAAATTCTAAAAAAATGCCCAGCTTGGTCAAAACAACAAGAAATTGTTTCAGATGTTGTAAAGCTGTAACTCTGAAGAGCTTTTTAAATTTTCCCTGATACCAAAGCAAGGCTATTAGTGGAGGGTATCTGCTGCTAAGGTTTATTTGCTATTCATTACAGACAAACAGCTCAGATCTGGTTTAGGACTCAGATATACTACTTCCTAGACAGAAAAGCTTTAATACCACTTGAGAAATCTGATCAGAATACTAAAAAAAATAATAATAAAAAAAGTTTTACAAATTGGAACTAATTTAAAAGTTTCCAAAACCAATTAAACTATTAATATAATTCAAGATATCAAAATATGTTTCAAATAGAAGGTAACAATACAGAGGCAACCCACTGTCACACAGGTTTTATCTTGCTCTTTTCTGACAAAGTAACAAAAGGTAGGGTGGTAAATGACCTGAAAGGCCCTGATTAGAACTATTGATTTTTCTCACAGAATTTTCAGCCTGATCTCAAACTCATTTGTCACACAATAATTGGTTATAATGAACAGCACAAGTCAATCTCTCTGACCTTGAACTCATGCACTCTCTTCAGAATCAAAATGTTGCCAAATGCAGTGTTGGAATATTAATGGTATATAGAGAATGCCTTTAATATTCCAGCCCTGGGCCCCTCTGAAAGTACTACACACCATCAAATAACCTTTCTAAAGATTCTTCAACTCTGGCAGAACAGGTTCTTATGAAAAGCTGTATAAAAATGGACAAGAGTCAAGGAAATGCAGATTCTCATCATCCTGGAAAAGAAATCAAATGCTTCTAGCAATAAAATCACATATATTTTTCAATATTAGGAAAAACACACTTTCTAATTATATTATTTCTCTCTTTTCAACCGTTTCAAATATTAAGTTAGACTTATAGACAATGCTTACAAATGGTAATGAGCACAACATTCTACTCAAGATGTACTGATCACCTCTAAAAACAGCCTCTCCAAGTAACGATACCTTGCATGCTGGTAAATTAATGCATAAAGAGTGTTAAAATATTTCTCAAAACCTGGGAATCTGATGAACCTTTACGTATCTTGCAGCAACTCAGTGCAAACCATTGTCAACACAACTGCCATTTTTTGAACATATGTGACCCAAATCTCTGACTTGAGGTTTTTGGTTTTGTTTTTTTAATATTCAAGTGCTTTTAATCTTGGTGCACCCTAGAATCCTCCCCAAACCAAGACAAAACCCAGCAGAACAGATTCAGCCATAATATTGGTTCACGGATGTGAAAGCCCAGATTTGCACTCACAGCACCCAGATGCACAAATCCTGAATGCTTATTTCCTTCAGCTGTAGCTGCTTCTTCCCTGAGAAGGTATTGACTGGGATTATTCTCACAGTTACTAAAAACCAGCTCATTGTCTCAAATTAGAAGTCTAATTAGAAGCCTAAACAATGGCTAAATAAGACTAACCAAATTGCATTTTTATGATTTGTATTTATTTTCAAGTATGGATTGTAGCTCAGGGATGAGGTCTAACACAGTCCTTTGCATGAGAATGCTACATTTACCCAGAAGTTCTTATCTTTATCTATATTTTGTGGAACATGATGGTGGTGACTAATAATCACTGGGACAACTAAATTAGATGTCTGTGTTGATGAGAAACATACACAAATATTTCATCTTATATTGACAACTAGAGATGCTGGATTGTAGCAAAAATACAGAAAATTACTCTTATGAGATACAGGGAAAGATTAAGACCTTTAAGAATAATTTGCAAAGGATGAGAAAAAAGGTAAACTCCAGCTAGGAGGAGGGTGTGCTGTTATGCAGATCCTGATGCAATTAATAAAATTTCCAGTCATTTTCAGAGACCTAAGTATCACAGTTACTGAAATTGTTCAAAGAGGAAACTTGTTTCACTTAACTTAATGAATTAAGTTTATTCACGTGCTTTGGTTTAGATCATAATATTCTACAATTTATCTTAACAAGCCTGATGGATGCCATGAGCCAATACCAAGTTCACTTTTGGAGGCAGCCATGTAATTTTTTTTTCCCCTTATGTTCAACTGGAACATTGCAGCACGAGTCTGCAGGAAACCACTTCAACCAGTGCCCTTTATTATTAGGGATTTGCTTGCTCATTCCATCACCTAACAAGTGTTGAAGGCCTTGGGAGATGTAGATCACAATGTGGTAAGCTCAGAACACCAACTCAAAGGTTACACACAGCAGCACAGAGATATGTACTTGCAGCACACTTAAATGAGTCCTGCCAGCAGACAAAGGAATGAACATCCCGAGGAACTCTGACTAATACATCCCTGCAACAGCCCTTGGACAGATACACTAACTCCAACTATGCCAGAATTAAACACAGAAAGATGACTGACAAACTCTATCCCCAACACACTTGCAGTTAGAAGATTGCTTAGCAGAATATTCACTTCAGAATATTCAGGCAACTCGATCTCAAATATAATCCATAACCTTCCTTTCTGAAACTCAAGAAATTAGCAATGATCCTAGGAAGTCAGTCCCTTCTTAAAGGGTAAGCTTGAAAATCAATGGCCAAGAGCCCTGAGGTTATATGACAACTGCAGATCAGTCTCTTAACAGGCTAGAGGCAGCCCCAAAAGCAAGTTACCACTACTGTTAAATTGTAAACAAAAATACTCTTGCAGCTAGAGGAAAATACTATAAAGGCCCTGTGATGATTAACAAAGTATCTGCATTAGAAGTCAGGTTTAACTCAATTTAGTTGTACAATGACCCAACAGTACAGACTGAGAAGGACAGCAAACTCCTTACCAGGATGAAAACAGGGGCAATTAAATCCCCTTCTCCTCAGCTTTAAGAGCACCTTACATACACCATCCTAGAGAGTGGGGGTATATGTGATGTATAGTACATATAATGACCTCTATAGTATGTAATGAGGACGTTCAGCATATGGAACAGGCAAGACAGGATCAAGATGAACACAGGACACAATGCCTACTGCTAATGATTTTCATCCTATTAGTTTAATACGCCCAGTACAGATTTCTCCAACAAACAACAGCATTGCCAAGGAAACAAGAAAAAGGCAAGGCAAGCAAGCATTGTGCCTACAGAATCAACTGGGAGAAAGTACATGTGCTTTAAAGTTCAAACCATTGTAATTTTCACATCCTGTGTCTGGAAGCAACATTATCTGCAGGTGAAAAAGCAGAAAAACATGGAGAAGCCTTTTCCCTAGATAAACTATTAAGCTTCAAATGTTTTGGGTAGAAAAATGCACAACATGAAGAAATAGTGCATCGTGTGTGTACATGGCTCCTCCTTTTACAGGAGGCTGCAGAAGACAAAAGGCCAGAGATGCACTTGGTTTTGTGGGGGTGGCTTTTTTTGTGCCAGGTTTTTGAGAGTTTGTTTTATTTTCTTTTTCTTCTTTTTCCACGTGGAAATTCTCATCCATCTTTGAACACCTTAACCACAATGCATTTCATTGATATTTGAAGGCAAACTGAGCCTTAGCTGTAGGTTTTTCTTCTGCTTAAAGGTCCAAGGCAGCTTTGATGGAAAGCACCAAAAGAAAACATTACAGGCTGCTTTTCTGAATCTAGCTGAAGGGCAGCAGCAAGAGAAGCAGCAGTCCCACAGCGTTCTTCTGGGGAACCTAGAATGGCACTGTTGACTTAGGAAAAGACAGCAAAGACACACTGTAAAACAAGGGATTAAACTTTCCATTGAAATTTAAGTCCTAGTATCAGTAGCTTGCTTTTTGTATAGTGAATTTAAAAAAATTTTGAACTCCATGTTTTTTCAGAGGTCTGCAGCATAAATTGCCAATTAATAGAACTTAATGCTGTGTCATAAGAACCAGACACTGTTAATGTTCTGGTTGGCTCCCAAGGAACAAAAAAGGAATCATGCAACCAGGCTCACTTGTGTGTCTCAGTAAAATGGGTGCAAGAACAGAGCAATCAAAATGGTTTGATCTGTGGCATAAACACAAATCTATTCAGCAGCCTTGACTTTATGTTTTAAGCTGTAACATTAAAACCATAAGAGACTACAATAATTTGTCCAAAAATTCATGCCAAGTGTTTGCAAAAGGTACAGCCAGAGGCAAATTGCATCATTTGGCTGCTTGTGCTCAAACCCACAAAATATCTGAATTAAAGGGTACCTACATATACACACTGTACATTTCACATTGCTGATAACATCAGCTCCTGAACCCGAGGAAGGTATGAGACACCCTACACAGCACGGGTGCTGTACATCTTGGACAAACAGGGAGAGAGTGAAGAACAAGGTTACAAGTTACTCCAATAAGCACACTGCCCTCTTACCAACTTCCAATTGGAAAAAAAAAAAAAACCTGTTGATAGACTCTTCTAAGCACAAGACAGGAGGCACCATTACAACATTTTGGAAGACAAGCTATTTCAACTGGAGAAAAATCAAATTTAGACATTTTCAATTTTTTAGGTAGCTTATTTCCAAAAGATAAAAATATTCAGATACATTTGATCTAGTAATTTAATGCAGCAACTCTTTTCTATATTGCAAGTCTTAAAAAAAGACAGCAACATGAAATCTACCAACTTAATTTCACAATTTACCGGATTTGGAAAAATGGTATATGAAGGTCTTCTTTCAGTACATCAAGGACATTAACCCCAATATAAGTACTAACATCAGCACATCTATGATTATACAGTGCTCTACTAATTTCCCTCTTGTTCTCAGCCCCAATATCCATTTCTCCTAAAGACACATCACCTGTCTCCATTCTCCCTCTTCTTTAACCTCAAAAACGCTTAAATACTGCCTTAATTCCTCTTATCCTAAGCTGACTTCAACAGGAGCAGAATTAGGCCCACATCATCCAGACTTTCCTATTTCAATGACAAAATGAACTTTCAGACTGAGGATATACAAGTTTAAATCCTGGGGAGTAAGAGCTATTCTGAACAGGCATTTAAGGTCAGTATTTTGCAGCCTCACAGGAACAGGAACACAAGCATTCCATTAATATACAGTTTTTAATCTTCTAGTCACTCACGTTGCAAACCTTTCAAATATCTATATTTAGGGTGAGCAAAACCTCTAACAGCCAATATTGTTATTTTTTGGTGCTTCCTGAATGATAGGCCACTCATAAACACAGCCACTGACTCTTTAGGAAGAAAGATGCAAAGAGAAGTCTTAATTTTCCAGTTGAAGACACTTGCAAAATAACCTGCCCAATTCAGTTATGTGCCACACAGCTAGAAAAGGTGACAGAACTTAACTCTTTCTCCTCGTCATTGAAAACAAAAGAACAGGATGAAGTCAGCTAATTACCAGAAAAACACACAAAAAAGACTGGAATACATTACAATCTGCCTAAGGAGAGATATGTAATAACCTACATTACAACAACAGTGAGGAATATGATTAAATGTCTCTCCTACAGATGGGAATGGTGCACTAAGAATGTTCATTTACAAATGAACATTCTTAGTGCACCATTCCCATCTGTAGGAGAGACAATAAGCAGCAGCAGTGAACAAGACCACTGCAGTGGCACAGCAGAAGTGGGACAACTGCTACTACACTGTTTGCAGCACCAGGCTCTGTTCCAGGTGTGCTTTGGAAGGAGAAGGTTCTGTGTGCACACATTCACACTCTCCTAACACTTGCCAAATTTGTCTAAAAAGGCTTTACTAGGAGGACTGAGAAGGACCAATACAATTTCTTCCAATACAATTCTGGTTTTCTATCCCGCTTTGCAAAAACTTGCATAAAACAGGTATCAGATTTTTTTTCAATGACAGTTTTGACAGAGAAATAAAAAGAAAGCTTTATTTGTAATACACCAAGAATTCACACAAGTAAGATTAGTTGGTTTGATAACCACAGGCTAGAGTGTGTTTAAAACATAAAATGGAGACAAGATGACTGCTTCGGGGCTTTTTGGTTTTTTAGTTTTCTAGTTAATTTAATTAATAAATTTAAAATATTCTTATCTTTTTCTAAATACTGCCAGAGATATTTTGGAACTAATGCCTTAATTTTCATATGACTACACTGTGGAATAGCTTCAAGATGTTTCAGATGGGGAGGCCTGTGGCTGATTTTTCAAGACTTACCTTACTAGTGGCCTGAAAGACAGAGGCTTCTCTATGAGGCACTGCATTTTCTGTGACTGAGATTATTCCAACAGACTGAATTGAGGGGAAAGAGATTACTTAAATATTTTTCCCAAAAAAGGTGAAAATTAAAAGCTAAAAAAAGGAATTTTTTTTCATTTCCATTGAAAAGCAAGTGCACAGGAGGTCAAACACTGGTAGCTTTGGGGTTCTTTCGTGCCTCATTCATGGAAATTAGTTATGACCATCCCTAATTCAAGAACAAGATGAAAAGCTAATCATGAGCAGCTTAAAAGGAAGACAGCATTAGCACAATTAAAGCTTTCGACAGTTGTTGAAGAAAACCTGGTCCTTGAGACAAGATTCATGGTTAACTGTAACTATAAAGATTTACAGCTCTTCACAGAATAGCCTGACAAAGCACACAGGGTGCATTTAGCCATCATGCTCAGGATAAAGAGCACCATCAGTCCAATCCTACCCACTCTCTCCAACCAACAGAGCTCCCAGAAAGTATTCCTTAGCTTCCAGGAGACCTGTGCAAGGAAATGGTCATCTGTTCACACTATACAATCCAGTGGAGCTGAAAACACGGGCATCTCATTTTTTCATTTGTGCAGAGTACCAGCAGAGCAAACAGCATCACTTTCTCCAAAATGGGAAACTTAAAAGCACCTCCTATTTTCCCTAACACAAAAAGGTTTCATAAAAGAGAGAGTTTCTTTTTCAAGAGCAAGAAGCTCCACAGACAGCACAGCTATGATCTCCTGCATGAATGCTCAAGGCCTAGTAGAGACTGAACAGCCTAAAGGAAAACAGCATGAGGAGGACAGCTCTCCAAATAGCCCATTTGTTTCTTTTGAGCCATACAGCATCATACAAAATGACAGAGAAGAGGCTTTCAGACTTAGAAGAAAATAAAATAAAATAAAATAAATTATAATTCTCTAAGATAAAAATGGGCAAAATGAGTATTTGAGAGGCTTGTATCACTGATCACCTTTACTGAAATTCTGCCTTTCCCTAGTAGAAATGATGACTCCTGCAAAACAGATTCACCACAGCCTTGCCAACCTTCCTGACCTTTTATATCATTGGAGCCTGTTTCTGCTATTGTAATAAAAGAGAAAAGTGCAATTCAGAAGGGAGGCCTCTAGTGGCACCAAAAAATATTTGGTGGATAATATATTAAGTGTGCTTTCAGTTCATAAATCAGCCTAGAAAAGTTTTTTAAAGGCAGGAGCTTTGTTTCTTGTTGTTTGGTTGCTGGTCTTTTGCTTAAGAACAACAACAAAAAACCCCTTTACCTCTGGTTCAGGTTTTCCTTCTGACTTTGCCTGGCCCACTGGTGTGATTGCTTTAGCTTTCATCTCAGGCCTTCCCTGGGAGTTCACACCAGGAGACTTGGTGGCAGACATGGTGCTGGTAATGGGTTTGACCTGAGCAGCTGGGGTGGAGTTTCGCCTGCTGTTGCTCATCTCCATGGCGTGGGATGGGGCTATTGGCAACTCGCGCAAGTTGCTGTTCCTGGGAGCAGTCGACTGGAGCTGCTGATTCGAACGCTTGACAATGTTCTGTGATGGGGTACTCTGAAAAGCAGAAAGGAAAAAAACTGCTGACTTCCACCACAAACCAGGCTGAAGTTGTTTTGGTTTCACATTCTCCTGATTTAGTTAACTTTGGGAAAACAAGCTTTGTAAAGAAGCACAATATTTTTTTAATGTCAGAAAAAAAACCCTGAAAAATTAGAATGCTTTAATAACTATTTTTCTAATTAAAAGCAAAACATCATCTCACTTGTTTAACACCATTCTGAGAAATTTGCTTCACTGTGTGATTTACCTTCCTAATCAAAGCAATTATGCTAAACTATAGTTACATTATCTTGAGCACTGCTACAGACTGCTGTGCTACCAAACCTACCAAGCTGCAGAATATGCTGCATGGGAGGAAACTCACAAGACAAGAGAGGCACTATCTGAACCAGAAAACTGATTAGCAGTGGTACACAGAGGCCTTCAAATTGAAAGCGTGTCAGAGAAATAGGCTCTCACACAATCACAGACTACCAGCAGTTGTAAAGTCTTATTAAGCAAACCTATCCTTCATAACCCCTTCATTGCTAGTTCTTGGGCAACTGCAACATCTCCTATTGGACACAAATCAAAAAGAACACTAAAAAGAGGAGAAAAGAAAAAGAGAAAGATATACATGGTATTTTTCAATGCAGATTATAAAACAATCACGGCAGAAAATGAGCAAGAAATGGTGAAAGTAGAGGAATGAGCAGGAAGGGAACAAACAGGACAGAAAAACCACGCTAGTGAGTTTTGAAATCTGTGCTCACATGCCTGCTTCCCACGCAGGACACTGATATATGTGGTACTTACATGCCTCGGCTTCATTGGACCTTGTCGTGGCTGACACTGCATCCTGTTGTTATTTGGCTGCTGTTGCGTGGCTTGCATGTGAGGCCTGAACTGTGGCTGGTTCATGGGCATCAAGGGCTGCGGAGGCCCTTGAAGGTGGTGATGATGTTGCTGCTGCTGCTGCTGCTGGTGATGGTGCTGCTGTTGCTGCTGGTGATGGTGCTGCTGAGGCTGGGGTTGTGGCTGAGGCTGTATGGGAGGATGCATGGGACCCTTCACATGAAGAAAAAAATATTTTAGTTTCAAGGTAATAAACTCCTGAAAAGCAGATCCAGCCTCCTGAGTCCTTAGAACTGTAAGCAGCTACGAATCAGGTTAAACCAAAATCATACAGAGTAAAAAACAGACTAACAGAAGCAGTGTACAGTCGTTCTACACATAAACCTGTGTAAGGCAACAGCTGAAGTGCAAACAGACAAACTCAAGGGTTCCTGCCCTCTACACTGTTTTCTAATGACGTCTATTCTGCCTCTCTGCACATCCCCAAAGCGCTGCCCTGCTTCCAGCGGTGACGCAGCCCCACGGTCCCGCTCTGTGCCCGGGCGGAGGCCGCTGCCGGCAGAGGGCGCTGCCGCCCCGCGCTGCCCCGGGACCGGCACCAACCGGGACACGGACCCGGCACCGACCGGGACACGGGCCCGGCACCGGAACACTGCAGCAGGGAGAAGATCCATCACTCTCCAGGCACAGCAGTAACAGCATTACAGGGCCGTCTCCCTCAGACCTGCAATCTCTGTTACTCCCCCGGCCCCGTACCTGCATGCTGGGCTGCGTGTGCGGGGACAGGAAGGGCTGTCCCGGCGCCTGCAGGAACTGCTGCCGCGGGGGGATGAAGGGCCGCGGGGTGGCAGAGCCCGGCTGGTTGAAGTGCAGGATGCCCACCGGGCCCTGGGGCTGCATGCTGGGCCGCACCGGCCGCTCCCGGGGATACACGGGCTGCTGTCCCTGCTGGTTGAAGGCGGGCCCGGGAGGGCTGAACGGCATCGGGCTCTGCGTCGGAACGGGATGGGCGCTGTTAAGAAGCGGGGGAGGTGGTGGCGGTGGGGGGCTTCGCTGCTCAAACAAGGGGTGACCTGGGAACCTCGGATCTGTGGGAATGAAAGAATTGATTAAATGACAACCTCCCTGGGACACAAGCACATTTCAGAAACACAGAGCTCTATTTTGTTTTGGAAAGTAACCTGAAATTTGCAGAACACAAAACTGTACGGGATGTTTTCATTACAAGAGTTACCCTCAAGGTTATGTTTCTCTTGTTCCTGCCACTTGCCTATAAAAGGAATTGATCCATGAAAGACCAGCACAACTGGTACTTTGCTGGAATCGGCAATACCTTTTGGAAATTCTACTTTAATAAAATCAATGAAGGATTCCAGTGACTATAGTTTAAACCACAGAAGAACTCATAAAACATTGATACCATCGTTGTACCATGACCAGGTACATAGCACATTTTTACGTATTGTATGTGTGTAAAATGTCTGTAGCATACTATTTACGTACACATTACATATATACGGTATAAACATAAACATGCACTTTCTCTTTGGTTTGCTAGGCTTTATCACTGTAGCTAACCTTAACAGATTTCTTACACACACAGACTAGGTGGTTTTAAGAGTTACTAATGGATACCCAAGTGTATAGAGAGTACTTATCCAAAATATAACAAAGTGCAACAATTTCATTGCAACAATCACTTAGATATTAATTATTTTTGTGTCTATATAAATATCCAGATTCATGGCAGTTATAGGTGAAGACATATGAAAAAAAAGTAAAAGACCCCATCAAAAAAAGTAAAAATATACACAACAACCAGAATTTTTGGCATGTACCAGCCTGGCTACATCACATGGGATGTTCTAGCCTTCAGGTTCTTCTGAACACTTCATTTTGTCGTATATGCAGTCACAGTGCAGAGTCACTTTACAAAAGGTGGGTGTTATTTGTTAATGGGATTGAAAATGCTTACCTGCTATGAAGAAAGGATCTCTGTCCTGAGGAGGTGGAGGAGGGAGTGGTGGAGGTGGTGGGGGTGGCCCTCTCCACTGGTCCTGGATTGGCAGCCTTGGGGCTTGCGAGAAGTTGGTAGGAACTGGTCCAGGTGTATGCTGCTGGAAGTCTGGAGGGCCCTATTTAATAAGGCAGAATTAAAATTAAGGTTACCATACAGAAATTTATGTATTGTCTGCTAGAACTTTTTTTTCTTAAAAATACAATTGCTGTACGAATTATCTCCTATCACCTGTACAAACTGACAGCCCTTACTGAGTCATTCCTTCACAATGGAAGATATATTAAACCCAAGTACAGTATCTCGAAATGAATTCACAATGTTTTAATAATCAGTAGCACCACAGGAATGCCATTTCTTCTCAAGCTTATTGAAATCCATGCAATTATTGACCTTCTTTCCCATTAATCCAAAAAAATCTGAATGTCTACTTTAGAAGACATTCTTGACATTTATCTTCTTAAACCGTATTATTCTTCATCACCAATTTAGCACAATGCAAGCTACAGAAGTGAGCAGCTTTACTTAAAAAAAAAAAGGGGGGGGGAGAGAAGGACAATTTATGGCATCCAGAAAATTAAAGAAATCGTCTTTCTAAAAGAATTAAGAAGAGAGTAACATTTCTGTCTATTCACAGTTTAGCATCTGAACCATTGTAAGAAAGAGTACAAAATTTTCTTTCCTCCAGTAAGGCACTGGATTCTTTTCCTCTTTCAATGCCTTTGCATATTGCAGGAAGCAGTATATTAATACAAAAGCAGAACTCTACAGAAGACACATCTAATTGAGTAATTTACACTGTTATTTTTTCTTTTATATCAAAAGTTGACAAAACACATTGGCAAACTCTGATACACAGAATAAGCTTTGCTTCACATAAATCATATTCTCAACCATTTCCTTATTATGTGAGTAAATCAAGTAAGTAATGAAAATAATCCGTGAACATCCTTGCTTCCGTCATTACAAGGATTATGAAACCAGTGATGGGATCTGTTCTGTCTACATGTAATGCTCACCTTGAAGCTTAAAACTTGCATTGCTGAAGACAAGCTTTTCAAAACAGATTCCAGACCAAAAACTCCCTGCTACACTGAAGTATGGTCATCAGGAAAGGGCCAAACAACTAAGCTGCAGTAGCTTATCTTTTATCTGTTGAGCTGCCCTCACCAAGGGTACACACAGTCTCACTCTATCACATTTGTACTGCACAACTACTGGAATTTTAGGATAAGAATTTCTCACACAGCAAAAATGGCCCTGGAAACTGGACTGTACTCACTATCAAAGCAGCACAAGACAGCTGCTTTACAGCCTCCTACCAGCACAATACAACTGGGATTGGCAAGGCCCAAATAAGTAGATGAGAGGCACCAAGGATCAGATCCATTATTAAATCTGTGGCCTTTCTGAAAACACCTGAATAGGGATATGTGAGATACTTAAGACCTCTTATTTGGGAGCAAGACTGTGACTACTTATTTTATGTCATTATACAGCCATCAACTATAAATACATTATCTTTCCTAGAGATTAAAGGGTCTATATCCCCTTGCCAGTGCTTCCAGTCAGCCAGTCTCCTGTGGGTATTTCATTTAGTGAAAAGACATTATATTACACTCAAGCATGACAGTCCTCATAACATACACACTGTTTGTAGGAGGAGCTGCTACACTTCTGCAAGTGAACGGTTACAACATACAATATTCCTGCCACCTTGGAAGTGACTACTGCCTTTGAATTTCACACACTGTCTGCGGACAACAGAGTTAGAGCAAGAGGGAGCTGTTTGGGATGGAAAAAGTGACATTTATTTGTTCCATGGAAACCTTTTCAGGCTTAGCTGAACAAGGATGTTCACTGGATTGCTCTTCCCTTATGTTCAGCAGGACAGCACTGGCTGCCTGCTAAAAGAGCAACCGAACACAAGCCTTGAGGTTCCTGACCCTTCACTCCCAAAACACACCTCTAGCATCACTGCACATAGGAGCTGCCAGAGGTACTTTCAAACTAAGGTTAAATGCATTTCCTCATCTTGGAAGTTTTGTGATAAAAGCCTGTTTCTCAAAGTACTGCTCTAACAGCAATCCCAGGGGATACACAGCCCTTCCACATGCTGCACATCCTTGAGGGAGGCATTCAGAAAACCAACTCATTTTTAGCTATTTAGTTATTAGTTTATCACTGGATAATGCATAAGGTCATTGCAACAGGAGCATGGGAGAACCCAATTCAACAGGGCAGTTGCACACAAGATGGTTTTAATCTTGCATCTGATTTACAGCACGTAGTCACACACGCATCTTGCATCTCGGGACAGAACATGGTCTTGACAGACAACCTTTTTTTTCCATTTTCAGAGAGCTTGACTTGGAAGCTCTCAAATTCCTCATATTTTACCCTAGACAAATGCCTACACATATCTTGGTCATTTGTCAAATAGCCAGAAAAAAAAAAATACGTGGAAACTTACTGAAACCTGGGCTAATAAATCTTAAGTGTCGCATATCTGCCACCCGAGCTGAAGAACTGGCAGCAGCAATGATCTGTCTGGGCTTGGTTCCAAGCACCAAATGGCACTGTAATGATCACAGTCTCCTCACCTGCTTTTTCCAAACTCCACATATTCTGTGCTGGTTGAGGTAACAGATCCAATCAGTCCCTCCCCTCACTCCCAAACTTCAGTTTTAGTGCTAGGCTGGAAGGTAACAGGCTTAGGCTACAAAATAAGCAGCCAACTCTGCTTCTACAGCCACATTTGTAACCTGGTCTCAAGCATCTTCCTCAATATTAATTCCTTGCCCAATTTGCCTTACTGCTCTCCTGGTCCTGCTCACTCTTCAGATACATTCTCTCATCCCCATCATGTCTTTCACTCTGCCCACTGGTTCCTAATCCCAGAACAGATCCAAATTCCCAGCTTCCAGACTGCAAGCTGGTGAGCTCGTGTTGTGGCAGCTGGTCAAGAGCTCCTATTTGCCCCACTCAGCCCCTGAATCCTTGCCTGTACACTTACACCAGGCCATTTCCCCTCTTTTTCCTGCCAGGGAAGCAGCAGGCACAGGTTGAAAAAAATCTGGTATTTGTATTTTAAATAAACAATTCTTTGTACCAGCCCTCTCTCTCCTGCCAACCGGTACCCTCATTATTATGCCCAGATCCATCTCCTCCTAAGGCAGCCCTGAATTGCAAATGCATGGAAAGTCCTGTTGAATTTCACACAGCTCTTATGTACTGAAACATCCTCAGTGCAGCCAAACTCAATTTTCTTCCTTGGAAACTGAGCAATAATAAAACATTTCTAAATAACTCATTGAGCACAACGGTATTTTTCCACCGTTTCAGTCCTGGAATGAAAGTATTTGGAAAATTTCAACCAAAAGGATTTAAAATGAGGCCAGCAACCAGCACAACATCTTGGTTTAGGCCACCAAAGTCTGTTAGTATTACACACACTGAGAACAGCTTTGTATTTCCCATCACAAGGAAACAAACCTTTATGAAATAAGCTTTAGGTAAATTTCAGAACTGAGCAGTACAAGGTCATTTTAGGTCTAAGAAAGGTCATACTTTTAAAAATACGATATTACAGTTTATTTACAGAAAAAATACACAAAGCAATAACCAGCAAGACATTTTACTGGTAAAAATAGTAGCAATGCTGATTTCAAGCTCCCTGTGATCTTCAGTACCAAAGGTGTCCATCCATCTTAAGAAGCAAACATTTACTGCCCTCTAAATACCTGCACTGATTTAACACAAAGTAACAGGTATCCAACTGTTATCCAAAAGCTGGTGTCAAAAAATCCCAACAAATGCTCACACTAAGATACATTAAGAATTTTTTTCTCTAGTTTTATTAGTAGTACATTTCATATAAGTACATGCCACAACACGTTTGGCTCAAAATAACTCTTAGAACAGTCCAAGAAAGAGCAAGAACAAAATACCTGAGGTTTGGAACTCTTCCTATTGGCCTCTCTTTTTTCCGTCCCTAGCAGTTAAGAATTCTGGGGGTTTTTCCAGTTTTTAAGTAAGATTCCAGATTTGCTAACAAATACCTACTTATTTGATTGCTGAGCAGATTTTAACTTTATGTACATGACATTTTGAAAAACTACTAAATTATGACTGATCACATTTCTTGGCTGATAACCAAAGGCCAATCATGCAAAATTAATTGCAAAGACACTTGTTATTTGCTGAAAAACGAATTACCAATGTTTGCTTCTAAAAAAAAAAAAAATTAGTTTTATTCTTTTTCTTCTTACAGTCATGAGAGACTGACCTCCACTTCTCTCCTAAACCAGCTTTGCTTCTATATCCCTAAAGATAAAAATTCTGCCCTAAATAACAGTAAAACAGGGAGGTGGAAGCATGTATTTTCGTATCTTACACTGTTGAGATTTTTCTTCTGAAAGAGCTTCCAGGATAATTCCAAAAGGAATTCAATTGCGTGATTGATTTGTATCACACACTACATGTGAAACTAAAACTCTAACGTTCAACTAGAGCTACTACTTCCAGACACACATGAACTTTTTTAAAAAAAGAAAATACGTAAACTATGACGGGTATTTTTCTAAGTTATGAGGTGTTTGTCTATTATTCTCAAATGACATTACTTTTTTTTCTACAATTAAACAGAAATACAATAATACTACCACTTCAACTTTTACTTATGCCAAATTCTAAGTGTCCTAAAACCTGTACAAAGTAATATAACAGTTCTCCATTGCTTAAAGCTTTTGAGGGTGGGCTTGGTTTTTTGCTGGATTTTTTTGTGCTTAAACTATAATTTTAGAAGTGGATTATTTTACCATTAACGTTAAATTCTACACTCAGCAAGTATTTGTTGGTAATAACCCCCAAGTGCCCTCTGGTATTTGGTAGAAAAGACCACTCAGAGCTATTTAACTTCAAAAATTAATGAAAAGCAGGTGCAAAAGCCAGGTTTCATAATGGTCTATTTTTGATAAAATAA
This sequence comes from Struthidea cinerea, assembly GCA_013397865.1. Lineage (NCBI taxonomy): Eukaryota > Metazoa > Chordata > Aves > Passeriformes > Corcoracidae > Struthidea > Struthidea cinerea. The sequence goes on along the minus strand of VZTI01005469.1, from coordinate 166,044 downwards.
GCATACTGTAACATAGATGCATAATAAATCTTTATATGCACAGTAGTTACTCCCATTTTTCATGGTTTTGCTATCCGGACAGTTTCAAATTACACCCAACCATTCAGTACACACATCAGCTAAGACTGCCTGCAAAAAAACATTTTAACTATTACTTCACCATTATTAAATCTTTCAGGAAACCTCCCTACTCAGTGTTTAAAACCACCTATTTTCAAGCTAACAGGTTTCAACCTAAGAAAAGAAAATTGCAAATTCATATGATCGGCCATGCCTCCAAGGTTCTGCATCTCAGTCCAACATTGGGGGCAACTCTGACACTGGGAGAAAGGACAAAGTATTTATGTGCCTTCCCAGTGAGATCCCACAAGGTTGGTTCACATTCATACAGAAATGGTTACCATGACAGCTACAAAATGTCCATAGGAACGACCCAGCAGAGGTCTGTAGTTTTTCCTGTTTTTAAGGAATGCTCTGGACTCCATAACTTCATTTATCCCCATGCAATTTTATTTTGAAAATTCAAAAAGGAAAAAAGAGTGGGTGCGTAAGAATACAACAACTGAGATCTAGAAGGAAATTACATTGGAAATAGGATTCTGTGTAGATTTCTAAAGAGAACACAATCACAGACATTTTAGAAATACTTCAAAGGAGAAGATAACAGAACAATGAAGCGCTACTGACAGGTATTTTGTCTTAAATCCTTAATTTTGTGACGTTTACTCTTACCAAAAAAATGTACCCACTCTTCCTCCCACACACACCATAATTTACTGCACTTCAGACTGACATTTTTATACAATTCTGAATAACTGCAGGTCGTACAATTTCCCCTTTTACTAATTTCAATTATTCAATATAGCTAAGGCATAACTTACACCTTATCAATCACTTTTGGAAAAAAAAAGGCAATGCAAACTTGTGTCTACAATTCATTAGAGTTGTGAATAGCTCATTGAACATGACTTTCACACACTCAGGCAATCCCACCTTCTGAAAGAACACGAGATAAGGTTACTTTAATCCTTTCAAAGAACTGCACTATTTTGCCTTCCTTTTATCCCTTTAAATATCCTTCCTAGTTAAGAAATTAACATTTTCTCTCATACAATTCTTACACAAATTGTACTTTTACTTTTCTGCATCTCTTGTTAATTACATGATGTTATCTTCCATAATCTATTCACGAAGCACAGATAACTTTGGTTACCAATAAAAGGGAAAACTTAGCATAAATTGCTTAGCACAAAGTTAATCTTATAAAGCAAGGAATAAAGAGGATCTAACAGCTATTATATGATTTATCAGCTTCTCTAAAAGGGTCACTCCACTTTTTTTCATGAGACTAATTAAATACCTTAACAATGTCATTGAAACTTCATGAATCTTTCAATAAAATACACCCTGCCTGTACAACATGTTTTCATTTATTAATCTCACTTAAAATGCAAAGAGCTAGGAGAACCCCATTGACAGTTAAGCAGGGCCACTCAGTTAATTCTTCTTATATGGTTTAAACGCAAAGAATAATGACCACTATAACCTATGACAATTAAAACTATAGCCATCTGTCACAAGATGTTAATCCTCTTACTTCAGCAGCCCCCAGACTTTTCAAAAAGCTTTCCTAAACTGCCTACCTTCTGTGCAAGGAACTGACTTTTCATCCTCTTGTGTAGGAAACACCGCTCATATATCTTAGATATGGTTCAAAAATTTTCAAGTAGAAATACGTATCTATACGTTCCACAAAACACACGTCTTCAAGTTTCACAGTACTTCGTTTTAGTTTTCACAGCACACAAAAAGGAATGACTCATGGAAATTTTTTATTACAAAATTAATTTTGATATTTTTTAAATACAGTTTCAATGATTCAGTATTGTTCCTCTGATGTCTATCACGTAAGTCCATCATGGTGAACTACAACCTAGCAAGCACCATGGTTTTCCCAAAAGATTTAGGATAAGATCATCTAATATAGCAGACACACCTTGAATTCATGCCAGTCATAGACAAAAAAGTTCAGAGTGCCCATAGAAGTCTGGACAACAGTTTCATGTTACCCATATGTGAATCTCTTCAAAGTTTCTGGAATTTTTTTTTGAGGGGCAAACGTATAGAGGTAGCCAAGCATTGGTTCAAGCACGTGGACTGCACAGATCCTGGCACTACAGGCAGACTGAGTCAGAGAAAATGGGCTGGTACTTTCAACTGAGCTGGAAGTAATTTTTGATATTATAATGTATCACACAACTTGGACAAGCTCCTCTTTGACACTACATAACTCCAAGAGACAAGAAAGAGTGTTGAGAGGCTTAGGCAGAAGCCCAAGCCATCTGTAAGAGAAGTCACCAATGCCCTATTTCACTGTTTAGGGTCTCAAAATAGAATTCAGCCAACATGGAAAACCAGTACAAGCAGGAGAGAAAGGCATGGAATCCCCTGTTATTTAAGCCAACTTATGACCAAATAGCTAAAATAAGTAACACAGGCAATACAGACAGATGGGTAATCCCAGCATACTGACAACCCCTAGTGGTTCAGGAGCCTAAAGCTAAAAATTAGAACTATTGTATACTAAAAGGTTTCATCAAGTTTCATCCAGTTTCAGGGCATCCCCGCAATACATCCAGCAGGAAGAGATTCATGTTGCAAATGGAGACAAAAATACTCCCAACTTCAATGTATTTCTAAGAGAAGCAACAAAGCAGAAGGGCCCACAAACAACCACTTCTCCACAGGAGAACTTCTGCTTTAGAGAGTCCTTAATGAAATACAGACACAGAAAATGTATTGGTAACTAAATCCCAGCTCCAGATTTAAATTCCTAATTTAAAGTGCTGATGTGCAAAACAACCACACTCCCATCCATCTATTTTGTATGGATGAAGGAAGAGTGCCTGCAGCAGAGACAGGCCATAATGAGAATAGTGTGACAGACAAGCTGTTGAAGCCTGCACAGACTGAAGGAAGAGTAAACTCAAACCTCTCAAACCACAAACCTAAGGAGTTTTTTAAACACTAAAATCTTAAACTAATTCATCTGGAAGATTCAGTTTCACTTCAGTTTGCAATCCTCTGCAGGAGTGGGGTGGTAGAAGAGTGCATGATAATTTTTGTTTGGTGCCCTCTATCTTTTTAAGATTAAGTACAATACAAATAGAAATTGGAGAAAGAGTGTAAGGGACGTAAGTGTCATTTAAAACAATGAATTCTCCCTTAAGAGATGAGGATTTGATAATCATTTATTAAAAGACAGTAAAATCCTTCTGCATATTTTCTGTGCTGAAAGCTAACAGTTTGATGGACATGTAAAAAATTAGGGACCCAGAAACACTGGACTCCTCCTGTTCTCAGAACAAATGGGGTAAGATCTAACAAAATTGATACCTTTCCCTTGGACTTCCCAGAGACTACCCCATGGAAATATTATCACAGCGTTTATGTGTATCTTGGTGGCCTGCAAGTCAGAGAACTTCAGTGTGATCTGAGGATGATGCTCCTCCCTTTAACAAAAAATGCTCAAGTTGCTACAAAAAAAGCCAAGAAGAAGTCAGACTTATAGAAGACAAATCAGAATTGGTGCTAACCTGGACTTTGAAAATGACCTGATTATTCAGTAATCAATTTACCTGATTCACAACTTTTAATTCTGTAAGGAGATCTCATTTTTGAGGTGTTCTGCACATCTCTGACCTTACAAACACATTGATGTGAGATCTTAATATACTCAGAGTTCCCAATATGCCTGCAGGTACTATTCATGCGTTGGGTAAGAAGGCCTGAACACTTTTTATTCATTTTTGGGTATCCTACAGTCAACCAATAATATCTCTCTGAATTGCCTCATTTTTTTGTAAACAGTAGTGACTTACTGTTTTATAATAAAATGAAGCTTTTTCCCTTTCACATTCTAAAGAATTAGCAAGAACTGAAGGCATAGAAGGTGAGCAAGTAACAGTTTATAGATTTACTTGTTTTTGTATTGTGATGACACAAACGTACTGAGTTATCTTGTAAAAGAACATTTTCTCATCTCAGTGAAATAGCCCAAGATAACTATACTATCATCTAATACCCTCTAGTATTATAATAGATACATTTTAGTTCTCTATTCAGTGTCTGAGCTCCAGATTACTCTTACTGCATTGTACTCAGCAGACTGTATATTTTAATTGGATTTCTTTACAAGTCTTGATTTCTGCAAAGTAACTCTTTAACAATTATTAATGCTTAATTAATGGCAAAATAACATATGCATAATACTTTTACCTCTTTGCCTTGATAAAAATTTGTGCTTTGCTTACAATGCTTTACAAGTTCCACATTTCATTCATACAAATATACAAAAAACAAAGCACAATCAATATATCCAGATCAACAAAAACTCCTTTACTCTGAGGATGCCTGAGCACTTGCACCATCCTTGGAGATATTCAAAAGCCATCCACATGTGTTCCTGGGCAATTGGCTTCAGGTGGCCCTGCCTGAGCAGAGGGATGGACCAGGTGACCTCCAGAGGTCCCGGTCAACCTCACCCTTTGTGATTCTGTGTTTAGCAGGGACTAAAGCTCAGATTGAAGAAAATCTAGCATTATCAACACAAGAAAAAAAAAAATCTGTAACTGTTTTTCCTTGGCTGTGCTAAACAGCAATCACCTAACACAAGGATAAATGACAGTAACTATAAAATATAAATGCACAAGTTTTCTGCTCCATTTTACTGTCTACAGAGCACGTGCACGCTGGAGCCAGCATGACAAGTTAAAGGGTTACTGCATTTAGAAACCAGCTATTTCTCTCTTATTTAATAGCTGTTACCATCATGTTTAGCTGCTGCTGCTCCTCCTGCAGATGGGAATTCATTGATATGATTAAATTTGATGGTATGATAATGTATGGTAATCGTGATTAATCAGAAGCCCACTAGCAAATGGAGGATGTTGGGTATTATGTCACCTGCATTTTAAACTGCATTCCCTCCATGGCAGCCTGACAATACTTGACAGCTGGAGGGATCTCATGCTGCATTTGCTTGCTACTACTTATAGATCTGGTAAGAGAAAGAGCCCATCATTCCTTCACTATCTTAAGTGCTCTAATTACAGAGCTTTGCAGTCAAGTTGTGAAAACAGTACCTGTAAAAAACCAAAGCCTTTTGCTAGCTGCTGAACAAGCTCTGTTTCACATCTGCAAGGGCTATAATCTGAAAGAAATGTAATTTGATGCAGCAGTCTCATTCAAACATGATTTGCATGAAATGCTGTGTAAAGCAGTATCCAAGAAATGTCAATCAACACCACCTGATACCATGTATCCTGTTAAATGAAAACAAAATGCTTTTTACACTACTTGTGATCTGCCACTACTACACAGCGATAGAGTGAAAATTTCATTTACTGTTACTCATTATAGTGAAGCCATAGCTAAAGCAGAATAATTGTGAGGAAGTAAGAGAATCATTTTCACATTGGCTTTTTATTTCCATTAACAGTTTGTCTCCTACATACCTACCGCTGCAAACACATATGAGTAACTAAATATCAGTTTAAAATGACTGGCTGTGGTCAGATGCAGGGATATTTATATAATTAGTCTATACTGTGAGTACTGCAGAATACGAGACCACATTAACAACAATTGCTAAAAAAACCCTTACTCACATGTAGCAACTCATGGCTGAATTTGAAACAACGGGGAAAAAAAATCTACTCCCTATCTGCATTTCCCAGAACACATGGCAAACACTATTGCAAGGAGTTTTGTTTTCAAAGCACTGCAAATTTCTGCCTCTACATCCTGTAAGAGGTGGTGAAGCCACAGACCCAGGCCCACTGTAATACCATTAAGCCAACCAGTGTTTGGTAAAATGGTGGTGGGGTGATCCATGTCAGTCCAAGGATCACCCGGAAAAAAATAAGTAAGCTGTATTCTAATGTACTTTTTAGAATTAATTTGTATAGCACTAATATGTTGCTTTCTTAAAAGAAATGTTTCAAGTAAGTGACCACAAAGGACAGCAACTTCTGTTTTGAGCAATGACTGGTCACTTGTTTAAAAACCTCTCACAGATTAAATCATAAAGAAGTATTTCAGAACAGTGTCTGCAGTACAAACAACACTTGAAAGCTCAAAATTCAAACTACTGTTTCCAGAAATGTTGGAAAAAATGAATCAAAGCTAATTAACTGCCTTTCACAGCATCCATTTGAGACATTACCTAATGTGCTGGAGATCAAGTGGCAGCATGCTGAATGAGAATATAAAGTTTACTAAGGTTTTTGAGGCTTAAGGGGAAAAAAATGTATGCTTTGAGATAAAGATTATTCTAAAAAAGTTCTAAGTTCCAAAAACAAATCATGTCAAAACTCCCTGGGAATCAAAAAGACATACAACATATGCTATTCACAAGGGCCTGCGGTAAGTCATCCTAATAAAGTCTTAAAAATACTGAATAAAACATAATTTATGTTTTACAAGTCAACTTTTTCAGATGTGAATCCAACAGTTATCTGAAATACACCCACTCAGGGCACCAAGGTGTCCTATCAAAAGAGAAAAGCTTTGTGCATTAAAAAATAGCAAAGCCTTGCTGCCACAAATTAGTCAGGTAGACACTGGTGCCATTTTATCATGTGCTTGGTGCCACTTCAGACCATTCCCTCTGCTCTGAAACTCGAGTTGACCAAACGTGTCTGTGGGCTGGACACCTGCCCAGCTCACACCACACCCAGGGTAACAGGTTAAGGAAAAGAGCTAAATGAGAATTTATCCCAACTTCCTGAAAGTTTTCCTGGCAAAAGGCATACAGCTCCATTAACAGGCTCTGCTCTCTCTGCAGCGGCTTCAGAGGAGGATCCAGGTTATGGACAGAGGGGGAGTGGCCTCAGACTGGAGGAATCGCCCTCTGCCTTCAGCAGCATGAGGCAGGCCCTTCCCAGCTTCCTTTTCTCCACAAACCTGGATGCTAGGGATACCTCACAATTTCTGGCTGAAGAACGCTGACACGTTCCAGCCCAAAGCGGGCATGACAACACTTCTTTCACTTTTGTATGTATTGTCCATAAAATATTCCACATGTGTGTCACATAGTATTATTGCTTCAGTGTTCATTAAGTTAAATAAATGATGTTTGAAGCCAAAAGCCTTTTTAAATTTTTCTTCAGGCAAAGACTGAAGTATTTCAGACATGGAATGTACCGGTGGACTCACATAAGGAACGAAAAAACCTGGACCATCAGCTTAACTCCCAGCTTCATACTCACTAATGCCCAGGCCTCTGTAATAGTCAGTTAGCAGCAGCCTTCATATAAAGCATTTAGAAATACCTCTTCCATTTAATCTCTTCTTCCCTTGTTTTACCCCATCTTTCTTCATAGAACACAGGAACTGAAATAGAAATTAGCCCAGATAACAAACACAGGATGAAGGACAGGAATCACAGAGGTCCCTCTTGTGTAACATAAAACCCTCCAGCTCTGTCCCTGCACTGGGGCATCCACGAGAATTAGTAAATTGGTCAGAAAACACATGAAAAATTCAGAACACCCATATGATCAGTCTGTGAATAAAGTCTTCTGTGACTTTCCTTTTAATGAATCAGTCCCCAGAGCAAAATGTGAAATACCAACTGTGACACTGGGACAGGAACTCGGGAAAAGGCCTCTTAACCACTTTAAAGCAAAGGCAGATGATAAAGCCAGACCTACAGAAGGACTCTGCCAAAGAGGTTATTTAATCTATTCTTTAAACTATTTAAAGAAAACATGCACTTGGCACTTGCACAGTTCCAGGTTAATTCAAACCATGCTTGAAGACTGGATTACTATGAACTACACCCACGAGTACTGTGCAATTCAGACAAGCAGAATTCACATTCTTAACTCCCAGATCCCACAAGTTCACCATGTTTCTCAGCTGTGACACACCTCAGATCCACCATTTATTCAGTCCTTGTCAGCTGCATATAGCTCTCAAACATCATTCACACCAAGTCACCTCAAACACTTACCGAGTAACAGATAAGACAACTTGATTGCTTGATTCAAGATTACTCTAAGTGTTAAAATAACTCTATGTAGGCAACACAGATTCATTCCCTTGCATCTTCTCCAGTACTCCCTCTCTTAACATTACAGGAGTTAAGTTTTAAGAAAGAAATAATTGAACAATGAGCTCTACCCTGAAATACTAAAACTGAGATTCAAGGTTAAGGGAATTTAATCAGTCTCCACTCTAAGCAGGTTCAGTCCTGATCAACACTAGCCTGACATAGCACTACATTATTTCCTATAATTCAGGACTCATACCATATGTTAGCATGCTCATTACAACTTAGTTCAACCCTTCAATTACACCCTTCTGCAGAAGGTTGTAAGAATTAACCATTACATGGTTACAAGTCATTTTATCAGCCCTAAATTAGCAACACTTGGTTTCCAACAGATTTATGACTGGAAATTGACTAGCTCTGATTGAAGTTCTTCCCGTATTTGGAGCACACAGGCTGTCTGTACTGAGAGGTTTCTCTCCTAGATAAGACAGAAACTCAGAGACAAATTTTTGCTCCAGTTATGGCATTGGCCACTTCTGGTCTCTTCTTGCAAGAATTTCATTACTTCTCATGTTTCCACCTCTGCCACGTTCAGTCAAAAGCAACCACCCAGCTCAAAGTTCAAGGGGAAAGCGGATTGCAAATATTTAATTCTAACCCCACCATCTTTTAGAAGCAAAGCAATCAGAAAAATCAGTTAACTATTATCCTTTGATTATGCAATCCTAAAAAAAAAAGAGCAAATTCAAGTTATTACATATCCAGAGATTCTTTATACAATGAAGAAAAGGCTGAATGAACTGTAGTCTGGAATAAGTCTTTGATCTTTTTCAAATGGCTTGTCAAAATTGTCTAACCACTGCTGCATTGCTTTAAGTCAACATTTATACATAAACAAGTGAATTATAATGGCACAAAGGCATCTGACATGTAACAGCAAAAAAGGTAGTTCTGAAGATAAAACGTTAGTCAGAAAGTAAATTTGCCTTCAGCTCAAGAGCTAACATACTACATTTAATAAAACAAACATGAGATATGTACACAGTGACACTTAATTCCTAATCCTAATATGACTGATAACCTATGCAAAATTTATCAAGTACTTCATAAGGGAAGTCCACTTTATAACTCAGTGAGCCATGGAAAGATGAAGCGACTTTCTCAGGGTCATGCAGCACGTTACTGCTGAAGTAGAAAAAAAACAGTCAGGGCAACCAAATGACAGTGCCACATAGTTAAGGCAGCCCTCCTCCTCCTTATGAAAATTTAATCACACTGACTCTTTTCTGGTGCACTGCTTATATAAATAAAAAGGCAGCAAGCAGTCAAGTTTTTCCTGCAGGCTAAAGGACCAAGAATCCTAACAAAAAATATTCTATTTACTTCATACCCTTTTAAAAACTGTTGCATATAGATTAGTTAGGTTTGCAGTACTTCTCAACTTGCAACCCCAAAAGTGAACAGAATTAAAATCTAATTTCACAGTCAATTTTGAAAAAAAATTAATTTCCAATTTTTCTACACGGATGTAAACACACTTCAAAGATGCCAATTACAATGCCTTTACAGATATTCCTTATCCTCCAATTTCTTTTCCATCTCAAATTGTGTTTACTGGCAAATCAACTTAGTGTCAAAGAATAACAAATGCAAGACACCTGTTTTCATAAAAAATAACAATTAAAATTACTTTCAAAATGTAAATAAGGTCTCCCCATAACACTAAAGGCTGTTGAAGAAAACTATTTCCTCTGAAAACCACAATACTTTTAATAAAAAAATAGCTCAAAAATATTTTATTTGAGATAAAACATAACATGAATTTACTTAATGAAACTGTGGGTTTACTGCTTAACCTTTTAAGACTTCACAGAAGAAACGCAGCAATGTAAAGACTGTTTCTCTGCAAAATACAGACATCACAATTCCTTAGCTACATGTCCTGTATGAAAAATATTCTGCATTAAAAACAACCAGGTCTGCACTGGGCAATCAAAAGTCACAGCAAGTTTCTGAAATCTGCTTCTTTCCAACACAACTGATCTCTATGCCAGTAGTTTACTGTGTGATACTACACAGATGTTCAGACATCTATTTTCCTCCTTCAACCCTGCATACATCAACAGAGGATATTTTTTGTGTGTTTTATATATTTGGGAAGCATAGTATACAGGTTTTACTTGAGAACACTTCAGGTAATATTACAACCAAGGTTTTCTTTTGCTTATTTTGATACTCTGCAAACCATTTCAACTAGAAATTTAGGATAACCCAACTGTGAAATGATAAAAAAAGTTCTAGAAGCATGCACTCTTTCCATTCAAAGAGTTAAAAAAAATATGAAGTGAAATTAGCCTAGTGAAGCAGCTAAGTGTCTTGTTTGTTTTCAAAAGTAGAAACATAAAAGAAAGCAAGGTCATGCAATGCCAGTTCCATTTTTTTATATAAAAAACATGAGGGCACTGAAATACCTTTAGTAATGATGAAAATGATTCCTGCATTTTACAATAAATATATATTACTGCTTTTTAAGCTTAGGGATTATTTCAAATAGCCTTTTATTATATCAAATAAAATAAGGATTCTATTTATACAGAAAGAGTCAAGTAATAAAATGAAGCCCATATTCCTTAAGACAAGATGCATTCATGCCTTTCCCACTGGAGAGACTGGTTCAACAATTTTACAGTTAAACAGAATTAATTCTACTCTCAAAAATCCATTGACCTTAAGCTTTTAACAAACATTTTCAACTGCAGAGTGTATTGTCAATATTTACAAATCCTTAAAATTATATTTCACTGGAACAGCTTTTATTTGCTATATTAATATTTCCTTGCAAATGTATGCTTATCCATATCAGAGAAGAAGAAACAGCTGCTACTCACAGGAAATCTCTGGGGTCCTACAGCAGGTCTTGGCTGGGCGGGAACTGGCAGCAAGGGCACTGAAACAAGAAGCACCTTTTAACACCATTTGTTTTACCTAACAGTTGTTGTAGTTATTTCCAAAAGCAGTTGCAATAAAAAGCCATGATTAAAACCTGCTACTTTTACCCTCACATGTCACAGTTCCGACAATTAACTTTGAGCAACCGTTCCCTCCCCTGCAACATGCAACAGGGCAATTAGGATTCTCCCAGTTAATTTACATAATTTAGTTCTGCATTTTCCAGAATTAAATTGCTCTTTGTTGCAGGAAGGCAAACTAGAATAGTTATGACATCTCTTAGACAAAGCTGACAGAGACACTAACAATAATTTCATGTTTCAAATGGAAGGATACATGATTAATTTGCCTTCTCAACTTCACACCATTCAACATTTCCTGGGTATCTCCCAGTCTCACCACCAAGCTACCACAAAAAGCATGGACATGAGAGACATTAACTGGTAAAAACCACTGTTCATGAGGGTAAAATGAGGCAGCTGCAATTAACAACACACAAAAACTACTTAGTCTGGCCTTGCCACCACAGTGGTGCGTGCAACTGTGATCACAGAATACTGACCTCAGATGAAAGACTGTGATTGCATAGAGACACCAACAAGAATTAGGAGACCTTTTCCTGAAAAAACAACCTTGAAAACTAGTATTTCAGGGGGATTAACATGGATGATTTGTCCTCACAACTGCACTTTGAAACGCTAGTCACAAAAAGCTACTTCCCAAAACATTCACTGAATGTTATGGCAAAAAGCACAAGGTGCTACAGCTGGATCACCTTGAGAACTGAACCTATGTTTGAATCCCCAACACAAAGTGTAATGATAGCTTTCCCATTTTCCAGTACACTTTTTATTTCCTCCCAGAATTGTCTAAGTGGTTAAAAATACAAACATTTCCATGTTAAAAAAAAGGCCTAGAGAAGTTAAATAAAGCATTTTAAACTACAGAGAGTGTGTTTGCTCATTTACTAAAAGCCTTTAGTGAGGTTCTTCAATCGTTTGTTTCTAGCACTTCTGAAAGCAACAGGAAAACATTTTCCAGGCAGGGTTATACACTGACTTTGCAGACATCTACTGTGTTACACATCAGAGCAGGAAAGATGTTAAGAAATGCTGCTAGTTTGAGAGAGAAGCTGGGTGCATTTCCCCAACACAGAAGTTTGATCAGATGTCTCAAAAGTCCCTTCTCCCTTGGTAACCAAGGCACAAGAACTAATACATTAGTGGGTTTTTTTCAGTTCATGTCCATGCCTGGCTTCTATCCACTTTTGTTAAGCACTTGTGGTTTGCTGGTTCAGAGACTGATGGCGTAAACTAATTGCAGCAGTCTTTCAGCATAGAAGGACTGTGTGCAAGCTTTGTATCACATTACACCAGAAAATGACTTGAATAGTTTCATCCGGGCTTCTAATGAACATCTGTCGGTATCAAACAGCCATGGCCACATGGAAAAAATTGATAGGATGCTCTTGACAGACCTAGTCCTAAAATAGATCAGGTATTACAGGTCAGAGGGGCACCACGAAAAATAGCGTAAGGTGGGAAACAGAGAAATGTCAACTGAACAGAGCACTCAAGCCTATTTCAGTATCCTGCCTCCAGCAGTAGCATATAAATTTATATATTTATATATTTTAAACAAATTAATTTAATACTCATGAAAGATAGCAGTTCAAACTCTGTGCCCTTTCAATCCTTGGACACTTGCTTGAGCAGCAGAGAAGTCTCAAGCCCTCATTTTCTTGATGCCAAATATTCCATAGGTGTGAAAAGTACGCTTCAAAAATAATACACAGCATGTTGTAAGACACTATTTTAAGAAGATTAAATTGCTTCTTGCTATAAATTCCAACGCTGTATGTGAAAGGATGAAGAAGCAATTCCCACACTGATTATTCAGGAGAATTACAACATGGTTTTTCCCAAGACACCAAACAGTTTTCAAAAGGTAAATGGCATACTGAGCTGCCATAAACTGCTCCTTAGTTCATGTCAATTTTGGCAGCAACACAGTATCCTTGAAATAGTTACATGTGGTATAAACATTTAAGGGGAAAAAATGCAACACCTATTATCACAGGTTAAATCAGTATTTCATAGTACATCTATGTACAGTCCTCCACCACTAATAAATTGATCATACTCAAATTTGGACATGCATTCAGCAAAAATTACTACTTACAACTCAGAACTCATTTACAGAATAGGATACAAAGAAAAGAGAAAACTATATGACAAGCAACAGACATGGGATTCAAATGCCACAGGAGGCACAGCTGAACACCAACTGCACACACCTGCAGCAGGTATCCACAGAGGCTCATCTTTTAGGGGTATGATAGACCAAGTTCTTAATCATTTATGAAGCTTCAAAGACTAAAAATAGTACCAATTCATTTGAAACAAAACTGACTTGAAAGTAACTATTTTTTTGAATCAGGATTCAAGGCTGGGCAGGGAGATGGTGGCTACTGTAAGAGATTTGCCTTTGAAACATCAAAGGAATAAGCCAATGATGGGATTCTTCAACAGTGTTTCTACTCCCTTTCAGCCTGTAGTAGCTGTCTACTAGAGCTCTTAGATATGGTATTTTATTCACATGAAAATTTTGTAACAACTTACAGGAGGTTTGAGTCTATTTTAGAAAATACTGATATATTTGACGCGTTTCCAGACTAACTCAAACAAAAAAAAAAAATGTTTAAAAAGTGTATTTCTATGATCTGCAGTGTCCCTGGTGCTGACAATTAGAAGCGTGTGAGCTTAATCCTGCCATAAAATTAGAGAGGAAAAAATGCCAGTCTACACTAAAACATGACAGCACACCATTAAAATTACCAGAATCTAAGTGTGCATATCATGCCCTTCCAGACACCGCATTTTTAGCTTCCAGGCATCACATTTGCAACAACCGAATCCCAATAAACTTTGCACCTATCTGACTGTATTCTCCAGTGTGTAAAAGCCCTCATGTATCTGGAAATATGTTCAGCCAAGAAGGGGCAGGACAGCATCAAGAACACAAAGTCAATCTGATGTTTCATCCTTCCTGTTACCCTGAAAGAAATGATGCTGCAAGTGAAACACATCCTTATGTTGTCAACCACCAGTCTCTGCCTACTGGGGCTTCAAGCAGATGGATTAAAGGAAGACTTTTTAAGAGACAGTATGGAACAGCACTCCCTACACTGGAATTTCTATCTACCACTTGCCTGCAGTGACTGCTTTAAAATTCACCTTAATATGCAAATATCATTGAAGATTTTAGAATTATGCTCATTTATCTACATTATTTATCTGATTTCTAACACATTTTCATGTTTTCCTTAGGTGTGCAAGTGTTTACGTTCATGTAACATAACTGTACTGCTACAAATTAAGACTGAGATGGCTGCTACTTTCAGTCACTGCAGGAGACTCAGCTTCTAATATATGCTCTCTAATTGAGAAGATTAAATTTCTACAGTGACTTAAAAGATTGTATTTAACAGTATGCTGCCCACCTATTAGCAAAAAAATTCCGTAGTCTTGCCAAGGACTCTTTCAGTAAAATGAATGGCACAAAGGGATTTCATACGAAGCAGCTGCCATCAATACACAGAGCAAAGAATGTCCTTGATGAATGCAGGTTTTAACACCATTCAACAATCGATCACTCCTCCTCCAGGGCTGCTCAGTCTAAGAGAAGACCTGGACTTTTACAAGCCAAGAAATGAATGCGCACATAAAGTCAGCAGGTGTAAGATCTAAAAAAACCCAAGAACCCCCACCCCCCATACAAATCCAATACTGAAGCTCTCCTAACCTGCAGGAGGTACACACCTCTGTGGAAACGAAGACTGAAAAACAGACTATGAACAAGATCAAGCAAGAGACCTGCAACAGCCACAGTGCCACAGACATAGTGGTAAAGCTGAGAAGAGCCTGAAGCTGCCCAGTAATGTGAATAAAAAGTCCTCAGACAAAAGAAAGAAAATACACTGGTATACTTTTGACATTAGGCAAAAGCACAAATCCTCAGTAGCCATTCCCAGCGTTACGATCACATTTGACTACCTAGATAGAAAAGATCTGGTACTGTTTCACAGGGACAGAGAAAAAGCATCCAGAATAGCCTAAAAGTAATTTTTGCTTCTCACTAAACAGTAACTTACTTTGGTAGTGCTAGAAAAATGCACAGAAGGCACAAATCCAAGAGTAAAGGGTCTTTTGGAGTGCTTCCAGATAATCTGTCCTGATGGATAATTTGGTGGGAAGCACCACAGGGAAAAGCAAAACAAGCTCTCTGACACAGCTACTACAAAGCCATCTGTGAGAAGCACAACAGACCTCCACAGACCGGCAATATTCTACCCTGCCAAATTTCTGTTTTTCATTGGTCAAATAAATGAAGCAAAGATAGCACTGGCTTGGAGTTCTGATGTGAAGGGGAAAAAATACAGAAAACCTAATGGTAAACATGTATAAATATTTATGTATTTCTTCAGTCTGTCTTGTCCCAACATAATCAGAATTCAGAGCTATGCAGGTGTCTTTTTTTTTAACTCTTTGGGATTAAACACTTTCTAAATAAGCAGTAACATGAACAGCTTTGCTGAGAGCTACCCTAAGAAGTGTTTCCCAAAGAACGTTTGTGTTAACTTAGAGAAAAAACATATTTATATATTTGCAAATCAAAACAATTACAGATGTGGCCCTGAAAGGAGAATTGAGGGCCCGTTATGTTGTGCAGTAAGGACAGCAACTGGTATCTTTCACAGAGCAATTATATTGCAAGGAGTGCCTCAGTACCCTCTCACCGAAACAGGTAGATGGTCATTCTGTGAATGGTTGGAATGTCCTGGGACATTTACAAACTGCAGTACTTTCCTAGTTTTGAAAACTGACACTTACTGTTTTTTGAAAAGCACATTCTTTTTTTCAGTTTCCATTTTTACTGCTCTTCACAGGCTTTACATTAGAATAGCAAACATGACAAAAGCTGAAAAGGCTTTGCTTGTTCAGTTGGCCACAGTCCAACAACATTATGTCTTACTTCAGGCAAAACATTTGTTTCAAGCTTCATGAAAAAAATAGCAGCCTGAAGCACATTTCCATGAAGTGATAAACAAATTGTTCCATCCCTGGCAAAGAATGAGATGAGTCACGCTTGCATGACTGGGAAGGTGTTCAGAAAGCTCACCTTGTACAGGCGTCACTACCGTCCCCTTGAAATGTGGATTTATGTGTATGTTCTTCGGTTGCTGAGGTGTCACTGGAGGGGGAGTCATCATTATTCGAGGTGTTTCTATCTGAGGGGGCATATGTAGCCCTGGAGGAGGAGAAGAATGATGCTGATGCTGTAAAGGAAGCAGAGATTGTAACTGTTGCTGCTGCTGCTGTTGTTGCTGCTGCTGTTGTTGTTGTTGTTGCTGCTGCTGCTGTTGCTGCTGGAACAGACTCATAACAGGTTGCTGGTGTGTTGGAATTAACCTCTGTGAGTGAGTCTAAAGTCAGACAAAAGAACAGAGTCACTAGGCTTTTAAGTTAAAATATCCTGACATAAATGAGCACAAAACCAAGACATCTCTGGAGAACAATTAAGGCCAATTATGAACAGAAAAACTTCTTTTCCTTATGATCAACTGGAACCATGAAAAAACATCAGCACAGAAAAGCAAAGGAGCAATTGAAAACATTCATATGAGGGAGAGGACAGCAAAGAGCAAGGAAGCACACAGGGAATGCAGACACATTCACTCATTTTTAACAGTGAAACTGTCTAGTTTCATATGGCAGGGTTCTGCATATGTCAGTGGAAACTGTTATCAACTGCAATAAGGTGTGTGTGAAGATGACTAGAAATCTGAGTCCTAATATCAAAACAAATCCACTACCTTTTTTCTCATGTACAGAAGAACCTGAGATAACAGACCCAGCACTATCAGCTTAAGTCAAAATACAAATTCAGATATCAGTGCAGCACAAATTCAAGTACTCCTCAGATATCAGTGCAGCACACCTATCCATATTGCTTGAAGAAAAAACTCATTTAAAGACACCTTTCAAAACTATGTTCCCTAACACAGAAGAAAGTCTCTTGCTCAACTCTCAAAAACAATCAGTGCTAATAAAAAAAATATTGTTTCTTTCCAGAGACATTCTTCTGCCTCTGAAGTCACTGATACTAGATACCAGTCTGAGTCCAGTACCTTCCAAATGGCAACGTAAAAAGAGACCCAGAGAGGCAACCTTTTAGCAACAAGGATGTGACAGATTGTTTCTTTCAACAGCCATATACATAAAGCAAAGCCAGCTACATAGTGTGCACAAGAAGTCACTGCGATGAGCACAAAAAATATTTACATTTAAAATCAAAATAGCTTGCAAGGACTGCAGCAAAACAGAAAAAAATTTTTCAACCTTCACTGCTTAAAAAGCACGAAATACTCTACTGCAGGGCTCTCAAGCGCTGAGATATCCACCGACTCCTGCCAATGACCAGCACCTACTTACTGCTGTTGGAAAAAACCACCTTTGTTTAACACAGATGACCTTGTCCTGCAAAGACATATACAGACTTTGTTCTACAATCTCAGCTTCCAGTATATTTTATGACAGTGAACAAAAATAAGTGTTGACCTTTTGATCACTTGACAGAGCTGGTTTTGGTTTTTGTAGGGTTTTTTTGATGGAAAAAGTAAAGTCTTTTAGATTGTGATACAAAGCACAGGGGAGGAAAAAGAAAGTAGTAACTAAACTAAACTTCATTTGAAATCCCAAAATAATAACTTATTTAATACTGAAGTGGTGATTACTGTCCTAGGATTTTATTTACCTCCACAGTAGCATAGCTTATATGCAAATAGATTTTATAAAGAAGTATCAGCAAAAATATTACCCTGACAGAACCCAAGAAGTATTTTATGGAATCATTTTTTAAACTACATTATTATGAATAATGTGAGACTGAACATGTTTCCATGTTGCATGTAGAAGACTTCTCAGAGCAATTCAGTTTTTCCTCCCTCCTTATGCACACCAACAGGTAAGTCTGACTGTGATCTATCAGTCAAAATCCACTTTTCATTTGGAGGCCTTGAGATTGCTCAAGCCAGTAACAGGACTAAGCACATACTTTACAGTCATCACATCACACAAAGCCCACATTGCCTAACAGTGCCCTGAAAAAGCAGAAGGTGGAATATATATCCCACCTTTGCAAAGATTCATGATTTAAAATCCATTTGTCCACAACTTCCTGAAAGGATGCTCAAAGAATACTAAGGATTAAAAGGTACCATTGTTGATGGCTGGTTTGGCAGCAGTGCAGGCCTGTGATCCTTCATTCTTCCCCTATCATTATTGTCTCTCCTTTGTTCTCCCATTCCGTGGCACATAACCGAGCCTCCTCTTCTCCCTCCTCTCCTGGAGCCGTATCGCCCCTGCTTAAGCTGCCTTTCCCTCTCTTCAAATTCACGTAAGGCTGCTTGGGCTTCTGCAGAAAGCTCTGTTGAGAGAGAAATTAGGAAAAATATTTTAGCTTTGTGCTGAAAAGCTGGAAAACACAATGGCAAATAAAACAGTGCCAGAACTATAGAAGAATCCCTGCAACTAACGTAAAATTTGCAGGCACTTTGATCTCCTTTAGGTGGCATGTTAACATTTCATTAAAGAGATCTTTAAAAGAAAAGAGCACAGATACTTGTGTCTTTTGCACAGGCAAAAAGCAGCAAATAAATGAAACAAACATGAACAAAAAGGTTTGGTTGTTTTCTTTTTGAAGATGGTATATTGAAGTCTGCCTTTTTCTTTAAGAGGAGGCTGTGGCTCCTCTCAAAGTTCCATTATCTTTACCATCTCACTTATCTGCAGATGTCAGGCAAGACAATGGATCTCCAGTAAACTTTACAGTAAAGGATCTGTTGAGTCTTCCACATAAACAGATTTTATCCACCAGACTTCTACACATTGGTCTGTCCCGAAGAAGGATTTTCTGCTTGCTTAAGTGTGTTTCTAGTATGTAACTACTTAATTTTTCTTTTATTGTATGTAGTTTAAGAATCAGATGTACTTCACAAGTGATAATTCCACTAAAGAGAGAGCACACATTAAGGTCTGTGCTCAGCTCAAGTCAAACACATGGCTGCTGATAACACCCACCCAACTCACACGACAGGTAAACACTAGAGAACACATGGTAATCAACAAAGACGACAAATTTTCTTGAAACCTTGGACAATGCTGACAACATTAAGCAAGAAATGATGCAGTAATAGACCCAGGTAATGAAACTACTCGAAAATACAGAAAAAGTCTACAACGCACTTCAGGAAACACACCATGAAAGTATATGCAGTACCACGCACCAGGTTTCCATCACTTAAAAAGAATAATAAACTTTAACTCAAATATGCAGGTGAGTCGTCTGCTATATGCCAGTCAGATCCTTTGTTACCCCTGATATTGATTTCTGCCTCTAACAAGGCAAAACTGAACCACTAAAAACAAACACACTCCTGACAAATAAAAACATTTTGAATTAATATAGTATATATACTTTGCAATACTACACACAGTGGCCATAATACCTGAATATCAGAATAAAAATAATTTGTATGTGGCATGAGACACTACTACTACATCTCCACACGACTAGATATCCTCCACCAAGAATATATAACTAAATCAATTAGAAAACTCTTACAATTTCTTGTGAGTCTAAAGGCCAAAGCTACTTAAACCACCATCCTAAACACCTTCATAAGTAATCTCTATTAGTCTTTGAAGTTGAGGATTGACAGAAGGGCAGAAAAGGGTGAGCACTGAGCAGTCCCTCTGCGGCAGTTGTTCTTACTTGGCTACAAAAACTACCTGCATGACTGAGCTGCAATGACTGTACATTTGCATGTCCCAATTTCAGAAGTATTTAGCACCTCCACAAAGCAGGAGCTTCTCAATTTTTAAAAGTTCTGAACTTGCTGATGGCCTGTAAGAACACAGCAAACATGACAGACTTCTAAAAGCCCAGGATCTGCCAGTTTCCTATTTCATTTTTGCATGTCGGTGATGAGACAAGTTTCTCTACCTCCTTTTCTCTCCACTCTGACACCATAATTAAATGGCATAAAACCTTAACAGATACTCTTATGAAATGGTACCTTTGCCCTCAAGCCACCTGCACAGCAGAACCCAAGACAATCAGGCAGTATCAGGAAAATCTTACAGAATGCTTAGAATGAGGAAAGGAACCACAGTCTCTCAAATCTTAGGTATCAAAGGTGCATTTCTGACAAAAATTAAGACAAATGTACTCTCGCCCAAAGCAATCAAAAGCATTATATGCAACGAAAACAAACCACCATCTTTGGTTAGCCAGGGACCAAAAAAGCTGGTTTGATAGGAAAAATAAGAGCTCGGATTTCAACTCTCCTTCCTCCCACCCCTGCAGCAAGTTGTGTTTCTTCAGAAACCCACAGGCATGAAAGGGCAAACGTGAGCTTTCACTTGACCTGCCTGAAAAACAGACCACTAATTCCCATATATCCTTGGGGAAAAATAGTGCCACTATGCTGCAAAAGAATAACTCTTTTTCCCTTATCCAGAAACGATCCAAATCCTGCAGGGCATCCTGGGAATGATGCTGGTTGGACAGTTGTTTTGTTTTCCCAGGAACAGGACAGGCAGGGCAACTTCTTTGCCATCTTCCACACTACAACCCTGAACTCAGCAAGGCTGTAGTCTGGAGAATAAAGTTCAGTCATTGCAACAGGTACCTACCACTGACAGTCACACAAAACAAGAACCAAGTTCCTATTAAATAGCTTAGAAATCACATGTGAGCAAAGCAATTTTTAATGAACCTGGGAATACAGCTAGGCTTCCTAAAAAGTAAGATTATGGCCAAGTCTCTCAGCAGCACACACTGAAGGACACTGAATAGAAACAACTTCAGAAGAAAGAATGGGCTGCTCCTAACAAAATTACTTCAGCATTATGCTGATTAAGCTTGGGGAAGGGATGACAGCATCCATGCAAAGTCAAGTCTGCCAATCTTGGATGTGCAGAATCACTCTCTTCAAAGTGAATAAATTGTTTTTCTCCTCACTTTACACAAAATTTCTCAAACTTTTAAGGCCATGTCCTTAAAGGCACAGTTCATATCCTTAGTTTTTCAGTCAGGAAAGTGAACACATGTAACACCAATTTTGGAAAAAATATCCCAAACAAAACTCCCCATAAATGCACACTGATACTACATCTATGACCACAGAAGTACAATATAACCATTTGATTTAAAAAAAAAATATTATATCAACATCAAGCCTGCTTTCCCCACAAAACGCCACTGACGGCAACAGTGAAGAATTTTGCTCATACACAAAAGCTGAAGTCCAGAACCACAGACAGACTGCAAAAGTCAAGATTGATGCCATGAAAACTTCAAGTGCTGTATGTATCTATACATCACCACACAGCGAAATATACTCAGCTCTGTTATTAGGGAGGCTGCATATTGAATTGAGAGCATTGTGTCCCACATACAGAGATCAAGCAGAGGAGATGGCATGGGAGATGGTTTTGCAAGGAGGGAAGCAACAAAAATAGTCCCTGCTTCCCTGAAAGCAAGCTCAGACTGCTCAATAGAAAAGAGGTGATGAGCAGAGGAAGAAGAGATTCTCTTTCCCTCCCTGGGCTCTTCCAGATCCCAGCCAGGTATTCACATGAATACTGCTTCTCACTGGCTAAGAATTTGTGCACAACTATAAATACATATTCATTTACATATATATGCAATACATTGCCATTTCTTTTCTCCTCGTCACCCAGATCTGCAAACTGATTACACTCTGTGCTTCTGGACACAGAACAACTGGACAAATTTATAACACTCACTAATTTCCTAGCCCTGCCTGAAATCTCAGCCACCAGTCATCAGAGTGAACATAAGCCAACAAATCAGGGCATAACAAGAAGTACTGCCACATCCAATTGACCTTTGTTAACACCTTGCAAATGGTTCTGCATAAGTATAAGAGTTTGGGTTGCAGTTTTTTTATTAGATACAGAGGGAATACTTTAGTTTAGTAATACCAAAGACATTTTTCCTCTTCACATTCCTTAACAGATAATGACATCCAGAGAATAGTGACAATTCCCACTCTGAGAAGACTTCAACTACATGCATTGAAAGAAGTTATGTATTTCTTATCAAAGGTGACAAACTTACTATCACTAGAAATCAATTGCACAGATGTCCTACAATACCCCTCTTATGAACTTTAAAAAACCATTCCTTACATTATCTTGGATAAAGAAATGTTTAGGGAAGATCTCAGCTACATTATTGAGAACACAGTTTTTTACATCTTTTTTACCAGCACACACTTGGTCTCATTTCGACTGTAGTTCTTTCTCACACACAGAGTTAATGCTGTGAATCAGCAATTATTTTTCTAGTGTCTCTAAGTGTCAAAATTAATTTCACCATCTCTGGTAATAAAATGGTTTCAAATGACATCTTTAATCAGTAAGTAAGAATGCACTCCTCCAATAGAGACAAGCTGTCACAAAAGGTCACCAAAATGTGACAGGATGGAAATTACGTTTGTAACTTCAACTGAAATGTTAATTCCTCTTTAAGTGTTTTCTGAACTATGTTCATATTTTAGAGTAAGTAGATGTAGGTCTGCAATGAAATTTCATTTTTAAACCACAGCAGCTGTAAAAATTTGCTCTATAATCTCAAAAGGAAGCAGATATTTACATGCAAACAAGAATGTTTTGCAGTTTAAACCTTCTATCACATGGTCAGTTATCTGGTCTCTATCAACAAATTATTGGGAAAAACTAGTGCAAGTAGAAACCACTTTGCAACCACAAGATTGTGTTTTTGCCAAACGTTAGTTTCCAAAAAATGTCTTTATAGAATTATCCTCATTTGCATCATCTTTTCCTTATATCTCAGAGCTACATCCCAGATCACTTAGAATTACATTTAAAAGTCTAATTCAAATCATGGTTCCTTCAACAATCAAGCTCCACTACAGGTTTTCTCCTTATTGGATGGTCTTGTTTTTATATTAAGAATAAATCCACAGACACATGAAAACAAATGCAATTGTCATTTACCTTACAATTACGTACAGAAATTTAGTTATTCCAGTGCAGTCTTGTTTTTAAAATATTCTGTTCTGTAAAGCCACCAGCACCTTTTGTATAAACAAGATATGGTCTCTATGTGGTTTGTAGAAATAAGGTCTCACAGTTGCAAACACATTTGGAATGCACCTCATCTAAAATACCCTTTGCCCTTTACTATCATTCATTACAGCTCTGCAAAACAGTCCATTGCCACAAAACCTCACCCAAAGTTTCTGGAATGTTTCTCCTTTCTCTTGTCACATCTGAGAGCCTGATGATTGTTCCTTCCTTCCGTTCAGTTTTGAAGCGTAATCGTCCAGACTCTTCGTCATCATCCTCCTCTTCATCAGATTCTTCTTTTGTTTCTTCTTGAAGTTCCAGAGATCCAATAGCTGCCTAAATCACAAAAACAGAGGATATGCAGCCTCAAAAGAACAAGTCTCTAGCAATCAGTGTCAAAAGCAAAGCTTTCTTTAAAAGCCCCTTTCTACAAATTTTGCTGGCATTATACATTGTGCTCATATATAATTCAGTGAGCATTTAAGAGCTCGGTGAATTTTTTAGAAATATATGTACTATATAATTAACTATGAAGTAAAATCTATTTAGAAAATAAATTTGCTGTAATATTTAAGGGAATATTGAAACTCCAGTTGGAACCTCCATCTGATTAGTAGCTACTTCTGCACACAGATTGACATTTTATCACTGAATTGACTGAGACGCAAACCTTGGTTACTACCAGATTCAAGTAATAAAAACAGTAAAATCCTTAATTTTTTCATCTTTCAACAACTGTCAGTCCTATGCTGTTAAAAAAAACCAACCCAACAACAACAAAACTAAGATAACCTTGCATCTCAATCTCATTCCTCTAGGTATGTATGTCTTTACTTTATCTGTTCCTCAAATACTTTCCAGTTTTGATTCAGTATTGATGGGGAGAATGAGAACAGGATTGGATAAAACTTGAAAATACTAAATTTGTATTCTGGAATGCTACTGGAATGCTTCTGGAATTTACTTCCCGCTTCTAAAACAGAGAACATTTATTTAAATAAGACAATATTCCAAATGAAAATGGATTCCTCTCCTTCAAATTAAGAAAAACTTAAAAAAAAAATCATTTTCCCATGCAGGCCTAATGAAAATAATGTTCAGAGTGTTACACAAGTTATATTTGATTTCTACAGTTGAAAATGAGAAGTGTTCTAATACTGTATGATTCTCCATAAAAATTTTCGGTTACTGTGTATTTGATTATTTCTTGTACAAGCCTACTTGTTCATTTCTTAGAGCCTGCACCTGCATTTTAATTCTATGCAAAGCCACTAAATACATCATAAATTTTATGCTGCTTGAGGACAGTTAAAAAATGAGCCAAATCTAACATGCAAAAATGGTTTAATCTTCTAATTAACCAGATCAGTGCAGAAATTTATATGAGAAAGGCACAGCAAGTGTGACAGTCATGGGACAGATATTAAATCACACATCAAGAAAGAATTAATGGCATAATTGTGCAAGAAATTGCAAATTTCCCTATCCAGAAGCCTAACTACATCCATAACCAAAAAGAATGTGGGAAGCAATATCAGAGACAGGGTGACCTGGCAAGACAGTTTCTGCTTTAGAAGACAGTAAATCTTTATGAGCTCAAGCTCAAAGCTACTCTGGATTTGGTCTGGTGAATAAATGATCTGTATACTTAGTTACAGGGCTTTAATGGGCCCAAGTTGTGTTTTATCCATTCCAGACGAACTTTTAAGCATTACATTTCCTCACCTCACAAAACTGCTTTAAGATATAGCTAAGAGAACAGTCAAATTTTACAAAAGGCTTTAAGGCTTTCACGCTATAAATATATTTATTTTGGTGTAACAACTTTATCATATTAAAAAAAAGCAGGTAAAAACAACAGGCAAAGCAGGAAAAAACCCTTCAAGACTGAAAGAAATCCAAACCTCAAAAGCAAACCCAAAGTGAGCACAACTGGTCTAATTAACATATCCACATATAAACAAAATACCTCTGAGGACAAGCAGTTGATACTCATGGAACAGAGGAGGGAGGTTAGCAAGGAAAGAGATGCTAACATGGTTTAATAAAAACAAACAACATCGAGAGAAAGACAGGGTTGGCATTTTACTTTCAAAATAGGGACTCCCAAAAGAGAAAGGAGTAGTAATATCTCTATCAAATCTGTGATTTTATAAATATCACAAACCCCATAATTTTACTGTCTCACTGCTTCTTTTTAGAAACTTTCCCTTCAGGACCAGGATTTGGAAGTCAGAAGTGGAGCAGCTGTTTTGCAAGACATGCTCACACTACACTGAGCCTCCTGCTTTACTCTAAAGCTTAAATCCCAGACACATCTACTCTCTATGTCCACCCTTCTTAAAAGCTGGAATTCTGGTTTTTATTAATCAAAGACTACTCTCAGTCATGTAATCCCATCTGTGAGTGCTAAACTTAATGTGCAAGGCTCTATGTGTAGCTCAAACTTCAGAATCAGGACTAGAAAGGTTAATGAAGTCTACATTGTCCTGAAAACTTCTGCTGTGTTTTAATGAAATGTTATTAAAATATATATATATATAAATAAAATAAAATCCCTGTAGAAACTCTGTTGCATTTTGATAATTATTCATTCTGGGAAAAAATAAATCTATTCTAAAAAGAAAACATCCAAAGTTCTGACAGACTATCAGACATCTGCTTAGCTACAGAACCATAAAAAAAAAATCTCAAACTTTTCTAGACTAGCACTATTCTACTCTTACCGACTTATACAATTCTGTAGTCTTGGTCTGACTCACTTTATTCATCAGCAAAATGCTCATGTCACCCACTAACTAGCAACAGCCATACAAGTATTAAGTATCAAAGACAAAAAAAAAAATCAAAGGAGCCAATGAAAAAGCAGGCACCAAGGCAAGGCAGGGCTGGAGAATGGTAACTGACCCATGTCCAAGTCTGATTACACCTATTATTGAGAGATTTTTGCAATGGAGATACAAACATGTCTGAACAGCCACCCACATGTTCTCTCCATACAGCTCCAGGAAAGGTTGGCTGAGCAGGGTTGGAGCACACACCCTTCCCCGGAAGTTTGTTCTGTGGTTGTAGAAAGCAAAATTTCTACATGATCTTTTCCAGCTTCCAGCCAAACAGAAGGAGCTGTTTTGCCAAGATGCATGAATGGATTCTATGTTTCAAAAAGACACAGCTGCAGACACAGAATTAAGACATATTACTAGTTACAGTATTCTTTAATACTTGCTAATCATTAATATCTTTGCATATATATATATATAAACAGTACTTGAATGGCCACTTGATGTCATTGGACTAGACTCACCAGCCAAGGCTTCTCAGCAGCTCTCCTCAAAGGGAGCTTTACATTTCCCATTATGACACCTTGCACAAAGCTAC
Organism: Struthidea cinerea; assembly: GCA_013397865.1. Classification (NCBI taxonomy): domain Eukaryota; kingdom Metazoa; phylum Chordata; class Aves; order Passeriformes; family Corcoracidae; genus Struthidea; species Struthidea cinerea. Next base: position 139,476 of record VZTI01005469.1, on the reverse strand, counting down.
CAAAGAGCTTTGCTGAGCCGTACGTAGAAACAGAATGACCTTTCTTCTGCCACGAGGTCAGGGGTTCCTGCCATCGTTATTAAATAACTACGCCATAAATCCCAGCCACTGAGCAGAACTCCTCACGCTGAGTTATGATCTGCTATGGAGAAGGAGTGAGTGCTCCTGCCCTGAAGATCTTACAGGCAGCTGCAGGAATGGCAACTGACACAGCCCAAGGGAAGCACAGAAACACTGATGGCATGATCCTCCCAAACATGGGATCCTTCCAACAGTGTTCAGGAGAGCTTTGTGCCAGAGATTCATAAGATGTGCAAAACCAACTAAATTAATGGTGAAACAAAGAACTTTTACTAACTAGCCATAAAAAAGGAAGTGGAAGCATCTACTAGAGGTTAACACTGAAGCAGCATCAATTCTTCAATCCTAGGGGATCAAGAAATAAGGCAGATAAGAGGATAATACACCTATTCTAAGGGCACCTCAATTTCACAAATGAAAAATGGGAGTAAAAAAAATTAATCTAAGTGCCTTAAAATATGTTTAGAAATTGGATGGTTTGATTTGCACTCTTCTCACCATTGTCCTCCAGGCTGGCAGGTAAAGTTTTCAAACTTGAAAAACAGAGCTAAAACGCAGAAGTTTTGGCTAAACACAGATGGAACAATTCAGATAGACACACTGGCCTTTTTTTTTCAGGCCTGTATTCTACCAAAAGAAAAGTGGTATGCAGCACTTCTTCATGAAATGCTGTCTTGATTAAAGTACTCTTTATTTCTTATCAGCATAACCCAAGACATGGTTTAAATTATGCAATGATAAATCCCCTATCATAGACTTTACAGATTACTTCCAGTATAAAACAAAGACATCATAAATTCCAATTTCATGAGGTTTAATTTTTATGCACATTTCACAGAAGTAATTAGTGGCATTTTTCCTCTAAAAATATTTAGGACATGATACTTCATGTGGCTGTTCTACCACACCTATTTGGTGCTGAAACTTCTGGGTGTTGGGTTTTGCCTCACACCTTAGGAAGGCAAAAATATTTTCTGAAGCACTACTGCATTTTTCAAGGAAGCCACGCAGAGTGTTTTTCATTTAAAATCCAAGTTCTGCAATTTCAAGCATTGTTTCAAAAACAAACTTTACCTGCCTATTCCTCACTTCTCCCACCTGAGTGCCACTTGTAACAAGTGTCTCACTTCTCTTATTCACTTGTTTCCCCCCATCATAGTCCAATTCTCCAGCCAGTAAGCTTTTCTCTTGGTTTACAAAAAGATTTCTTCATGCAATATAGCAAGATACTTTAGTTGGTTTTAATGTGGAAACTGCTTAAAATAAACCACCCAACACCCTTCTCTGTTATTCAGATGCCAAATTTCAATCAAGAGATAATAATGCTCTTTTTTTGTACCACATCCATTACAGCTCCAATCTTGTGTTGCAGGAGAACACCAGCCCTTACCCTTGTTTACAAGCAGTGGATGTTATGAGATTTAAGGAAAAGTGCTGTTATATAACACTCAAATAAAGAACAAAACTCTTCAGAGCTGGAGGCAGGCATCTAACCATGCAATGAACAGAAGTGAACACTCTACAAAGGTTCTCTTTCAGGGTGGTATTCTCCTTTGGAGAGTGCAACTGTGAGCCTACTGTCAAATGGAAATAAGATCCATACAAAATAATAAAGGAATAAAAAGATGGTACTGTTTTGGAAAGGTGAATTTTATGGCAATCTGCAAGCCATCAGAATAAAGCCAAAACATAAGAGTAACCGAAGATTTGGCCAAAATATTCACCCTAAATGATGAGCAAATTCTATAAAAGCTCCATTAACAAAATCAGTTAAGAACTTGCTTTAATGGTACCTTTTGAATGAAAGGAATTTAATTCTGAATTGGACAAATTTGGACAATGTGATTATTACGGAATTCTCGCTCCAGAGTTCGCACTTTCAAAAGGAAGCTGTGCTTTCCTACCGCAGTGTTTGGCAGTGAATCCCAGCTATGTATTCAATTTTACATGATGTGCCTTGTGTCCACCATCTCAGACTGTGGCTGCAGATAGCACAAATCCACCTCCAAAACACCACAGCAGAAGTGCGTATCATCAATCCAGTGAATGAATAAAGAGTGTTCAAGGATTTCACAGTTCTTTTGGAGGGTAGATTTAACACTTGGGAAGTAGGAAATTAACCACATTAAGGTATATTTGGTGCAAGATGTTACTTTTTCAACAGTGAAGGCTGAACGATGCAGGTGGCCCCTTTCAATGCAGATCTCCACCTACCAAAAATGTTGTTTTACCAAGACAGCTTTGATACAACTGGAGCACCACAGCACATCCAGTTGTCAGAACTTCATAGAGTAATGCTGCTGCGTCTTTGAGGAATTAATTTCCTGATGAGTTAAAGCTCCAAAGAGGAAATACACTCTGACTACACTTCTCAGCAGGTAATCCATTCAATCCTATTTAATTAAGAACTGGAATAAAAGTAATATTAAAGCAGATTCCTGGTGGGGAAAAGAAAAAAATCTTACATCAAAAACTTGCTGCAAATTAAAAATGGTTATGATACTCTCGCCTAATAACAAAAGGAGAAACTTTGCAACAGAGTTGAAGTGGAAAGATAAAAAAAGCAATTCTTTTCATTAAAGCTTTCAGGTGCACAAAATATGGCATTGTACACAAATGATACAGGATTTCTTAATTTTTATAAGGTTAATTAATTAGTCTATCTAGCCAGTACATCCAATAAGAAATCGGTTATCCCAGTAACCCACCCCTGGGTGAGCCCCTTAGAACTAGTCCAGGGGCTTCTTTGCCCTATTTTCTTATTATGTCTCTTAAGTTTTGGTAGAAAATAAGATGTCCTTGTCAGGAATTCTCTCTTAAGAATAAGACTAAACAGAATTTCAAGAATGTATAGAAGGGTTTGTTAAACTGTGAGGGAGGACAGGAAAAATACTAGAAGCTACACAAATATACATTAAAAATCTACAAGGCTACAAATATATGAAAAATACATTAAAAGCCAAAAAACCTTTAGGCATCACTACCAGGCTATAATCAGTTAATGTGAACTTGGCAGACTTTGGCATAAGCTTTCTTATTGCAAATGAAGGAACTCATCCATTTTACTAATCAAAGAAGGTAAACCTCACAGGAATTTCAGTCTTAACACAACTTTCAAAACAACAAGCTGACCTTCACCTGTCTAAAATACCAAACCTTCCATGTTTACACTCCTCCTCAAAGGGAGACACCCAAGAACTGTATTTACATCCCAACAGCCCCAATGAACCATCTGGAAAGGGAAGCACTACAGCTCTTGGAGATTTAACAGACTGTGCAGCATTACTGTCACCTCCTACCCAAACAGGTCCCTGAAGTTTCTAATGTTGAAGCCAAGACTAAATATGCTCATTTTGGGCTTTTCCTTATGACTTTAATCCCAAGGGAGAGAGGGGATCTGATGTATCTGACAATACAGATGCTATCACAATTCATCTTATAGAAAGAGTACTAGCACCAATAATTCAACATTGGCAAAGTTGCATCAATTCTTACCCAGCAGTATGTACAATTCTACAAAATCAAAATGTAACAGAATTAGTTACTTTAAGTTTCCATTAAATTCACAACATACCTCTTCTGATTCATTAGCCATTGTTTGGGATTCTTCCAGCTCCTCATCAGCTGCATACTCTCCTTGCTCTTCCATTGCTTGCTCATTATATGATTGCATGTAATCTTCATCCTAAAGCAGTAACACAGGAAGGTAAAAAGACAGTGGCCAGCAAAATAGGTGAGGTCTGACTGCATTGCTACAGCTTCCAGAGTGGAAGAGAAGTATTGCATCTCTCAGAACTATCAACTGGAAGTTATGTGGCACATATACAGCATAATTAGCAGGGCTTTTAACTAGACAATAATTTCAACATTATCAAAACCAAAACAGTTTCCATTCATATCCCAGCAATGTCATCATAAAGATTCAATTTAATTCTGTTTGCCGCAACTACTCCTATACATCTACATCCACTGATTACAAATTCACGAAGCAAACACTGCAGGACTTTCTTACAGGAAAAACCCATCTATAGCACATATACATTAACACCAGATTTCACCCCAACAAAATATAAACATTCTTAAAGCATTCTGCAAGTGCTTACATATGAGTGGTTCAACTCTGAAAAATTATGAACATAAAACAAAAGCAAAATCTTTCTTACATTTGCTTGTATTTTAAAACACCTCACTGACACATACAGTTTTAATTAAGATTAAATCATTTCATTAGCAATTAAAGCCAGTGCATGTTCTCTAACATGCTGCTTAAATTATATTGAATTATGCAGGTGACATTTTCTGAACTAACCTCCAATCTCTTTATTCAGGTTTAGACAGCTCTCAGTTACAAAAAGGATGAACAAGCAGGACATCAATCACTTTGGGATATTAGCACCTTAAAGATGTCTTTAGCAGGTCAATAATCTTTTCACCTTCGAAGGACTTTATCAGATCTTGTCTAAAGCCTGGATAAAAGCTTTTGCATTAAGTACTTCTAACAATTGGCAGTGTATCTCCACCACACAAAGCTGTTTTCTTCCTTAAGGATACAATCCTCAAGGTCATGATTCTCAACTGCTTTCCAGCGTGACAAAGGAGCATTACCTACCGCCAAACAAGCTGTCAACACAAACTTTGTCACAGCCTAGATAAAGAAACTGGCAGACAGTGATAATAGGTCTAATTTCCCCTCCTCCCTAGGGAGGTAAACAGATTTTAAATCAGTCTAAAACCCTATGCACGTGAAGCAATGTTATCTTTGAAGATACAATAGAAAGAAACTCACTGGAAATTCATCTAGGGGTTCATTGATTTCAAGGTCTAGCACTTCATCTTCTTCTCCAGGCTCTTCCCCATATTCTATTTGGTCTTCTGTCAGTTCAGGATCATTGCCTTCATAATGTCCTTCCTCTGCATACTCTGAAGCATATTCTTCAGGTGCTTCAGATTTGTCATAACCAATTTCATCTTCCCCTTGGTCATACTCAGACTCGTGTTCCAGTGAGGGATCGTTGATGGACCCTGAGAGTTCGTATGATGTCAGGATGCCAGATGTGGCATTGAGGCTCACTGTGACACCTGGAGAGCTGTGGGATAGGGGGAAAATTCAGAGACTGAAGTCTAACTGTCAACTACTCACAAAGATTTAGCAAAACAAAGCCAATAAACATAAAATCCAAGTTGGTGGACAGAATTATACCCCATAAACTATTTGACTCCATGCCATGTTCTCATAATGCATACTAAAATGCAGCTTATCACCAGCTGCAGGCTATTTGACCAGGGGAATCAAACCAACCAGATGGTTTAACAGGTCAAACTGGCAAAAGTCCTGCTTAGTAACCAAAGCAGACCAGATTCAATTTTAATTTGAAGACTAACAAAAAACCCACACAAAATTACTATAACTGCATCTGTTTTCCCAATCTTTCAGAATACACTAGTAAAATATTTCTCACTAAATGTATTAACATTCTTCATTCTTGATTATCTTGAATTCAAACTTACATTTTTATGATAGATTTAATGTTCTACTTAAAATCATATAAAATAGAAAGTCAAGAACTGTAATTTAAATCATTAAGACATTCTTAACTAGCACTAGCATAGACACTGAGAAAAACCAATCAATACAAAAACTGGCAAGTTTATAATCTGCAGGCAGGCAAAGCAAAGCTCAGAGTTTACTGCTGACAAAAGCTAGTGCCATCAACACATAAAAAAGCAACTAACCAACAGCAGACTAGTTCTTCATTTGAAGGCTCCAGGTATAAGGAACACAAAGAATTTATTTTTTGTTAAATAACATTCCTATTATTCACCATTTTCCTAAGTTTGGGGGAACAAGATCCAGGCAGCTTTCAGCTATTTGCATCTCTAAGACAGAGAAGATTTAACAGGAAAGTGAAGACATTATGCAGGATTATCGTTATCCTCCCAACTACAGAAGCATGAGGTTGAATGGAAACATAAGGGGAAGGGAAAGGCTCTCCGACAATAAAACTGCTAAAAATGCAAATCTTGTCTACAGAAACCTGCTTCCACTGAGGAATATTATCACATTTGAGACACTTTATCATCACTGTGTTTGGTCACTGTGTTTTGCTACACAGGGGTCTCAAGGAGGATATACAGCAAAAAACCACAAAGAACTGTAACTGGGATTCCCCTTTTGAAGGGAACAGTCCAACCGTCACTCCTGCAAGGAGGAAAACGGCATCCAGTGAAGAGATTGATGGTGGAGGGAGCATTTTATCACACCCTCATCAATCCAACATAGGGACAGAACTCCTTATCCTAATTACAGCTAAAGACAGGGGATCTCAGAGATGGAGATACACAACCCTTCGGATGACATGCCCTGATAAGTAAAGGAAAAGCTAGAAAAACACAGAGGCCAGAAAAAGCAGCAATGGCATTGCATCACTTTGGCATGACAAGCATCTTCCCTCCTACTTCAGTCCAGCTTGAAAAGTAAAAACAACAAGACACTCATTTTGACTTGTAATGCCCACAATTCAGCTGTGGAGCTGTATCACCACAGGGTATTCACAGGGCAGGATCCTCAGTAAATTCCCACGGCAGTACCAGCTCCAGCCTATTAAGTCCGTTCAAAATTTTGTGCTGTGTAATTGTACACAGATATTACAGTCTCCAATTTCCCTCCTTGGGGTTTTAGGAGGTAAGATAGATTTTTAAAAGAAAGATGGCAGAAAAGGACTATACAGGAGATGGAAGCTTACCACAGTAAGCTATACTGAGGCAGTAAAGAAAGCTCTAAGTGCTTATAATTAATTCTATATGCACAGTAGATGACACAAATTCTTCTTACAGGCTTTTTATAGATTTGAATAAATTTATCAGATCAAAATTAACGAAAAATAATTTTACTGAAATGCTACCAATGCTACTGAATACATTATATATATACATATCAATAAGTAGCTGGCTAGCTAAAAAGCAAAACTATTCTAAGTATACATCAATAACTTTTGTTTAGTAGTTATTAGTTATCAGTAATCAGTAATAGTAGTCGTTCACAGCTTTGAGTTATCCAAAACAAGATTCAAAAGAGAAATACCGAAATTCTTGTTCCTCTTCATTGTCACTTTGCAGAAGATCATCATTCAGCTCTTCATCTGACAAGTCTGACTGATTCTAAGTGTCAGAAAAAGTCAATCATGAACATAAAAGATACAAACTTTTAACTAAGTATTCAAAGCTAAATATTTTTTATGAAGAATACATTCCAAACTAAAGACCATATCATCAGAGAAATTACCTAATTCAATAAGAAAAAACACACCACACAAGATCACAAATCTTAAAATACATCTTTGACAATCCTATGGATAATTTACAGAACTCAGATTTGCCTATCAACACTTTTCTTCACTGATCCATTCTCAAATACAGCCGAAGATGACAATTTATTTAAGACAGACCAGGAAGGAAGAAAGATTAGCTCTCGTACACCGCCTTGTGACCTTGATGCATTAGGCAAGTCAAGAAAATGCATGAACTGCACTTCTAGAGAGCTGAGATAGGAGACTGGAGGAAAGGATATGATAAAGAAAACTGAAAAATCATGATTAATTTGTAAGTGAAGAAAAAAGCAGAAGAAAATACTGTGTCTCCTCATAATCTGTCAAATTAAACAATGTTCATTTGGTTTGGTTTGGTTTTTTTTTAATAATTACCCCCTAGGAAGAGTTAACTGCATTTTTGCTAAGCAGTATTTCCAACCCTTAAAGTTCCAACCCCTTTCTGGGCCGGAAAGGTTACACAAAGGTAGATTTATCTAAAAGTGCTGGGATGAGATTAAGTAGAAGGAAGTTTAGCCAAAATAGCTCAGGGTAAACTTTCTGAGAAATCTATTATTACCCCATCATATGGGTCCATACCCACAGATCCTGCCCTGTAACATGGCAAACTAAAAAGAAGAATAGAAAAAGCACAAAAAAACATAATATACTGGAGAATCAAGTACTGGTCAGTATTCACACATATAATTTTTAAGCTAAGTGGCTTTATCAACTCCATTCACAGTACAAAGATGTATACAATGTTAACTGCTTATAGTTTTGGTAACTGTGTAACAAACATCTACAACCATTATCCTCCTGGAATTTTGTTCTCTTTAAACCAGCACATAAGAATAAGGAACTTCCTATCTTTAATAGGAAATACTTACAGAATAATTTCAAGAAGCTAACTTCCAACATGTGGAGGATGGTTATAAAAAAACAACAAATAAAACTCAACTCTTAATAAAGCTGGGTTTCTTAACTACATATTAATCTCCAACTAAAACTTTAAAAACTACTTTAAAAATGAGTTCATTTAGCAGATAAAATACAGAAAGAGGTGACCAGTCAATTTGACTTCTCAAACAGAAGTCCTGTCTTCTCCTACAGCTATCTGGCAAATCCAAAGATACATTTAGTTCTTTTCACAGAGTTCAATTCTGGAAACAGGTACCAGCAGGAAGAGCACACATGGGGAGAACTTGTTTATGTTCCCCAGTTTTAGCTGCTTCCATATTTTTCCCCACACTTTAAAAGGGGAAATCCTCTGCCTACTCATCAGACAGCGAGGCAGCAGATCATGCACACTGAGTGTGAACTTTCACAGACAACACTGACTGCTTTTTTGTTTACTCTCTGGTAAATACTGCTGGTATTTTGACAAGTGATTTTTAATAGGCAGGAAACTGGCACTTGGATTAAATTCTCCATCATGCTAATTAGCGTTCAGGAGACCTAGCTGAGTTGAACAAAAATTTTCCTGTACATTTTATTTTTAAAAGCCACACATAGAGGTATTTCACAGAAGGAAACAGAGCCCTGGGTGCAGAATGCTCCGGCAATAAGGAATATCTCGGGTATCTGTGGCTGTCAGGCTTTGGGGAGGTGACTGTAAAATACACAAAACCAAACCTGAACTGGGTAAGTTGAACAACATTCACATTTTAATACTTGCAACAATTCACTTTACTACACGTCTCTTACCTTTTTTCCAGTTAGTAAATCCTCTCCAAGCAAGTCATCATCAAGTTCACTGGAAAACAGTAACAAATTTAAGAAGCTGAACCTTACAAAACAAAACCAAACACCTTACAGGGCATGTGCCTTAAAAAACTGCCTCGAGAAGAATTGCTGCCAAGCCAGCACAAACCCTCTTTTAGCAAAGCATTTAGGGAATAAAAGATATGTATTTTTAGTGAAACAGCAGACCATAGTGAAACAGCAGACCATACATATTAACTCTGCTGTTGCACAGTCATTTCATTTCCATATGCTCCCCTTTCCACATCTAAACACAGTAGAGAAACCTAGCCAAGGCACAGGCACAGCGCCATTCTAGATCCTTCACTCCAAGGCCATTTGGACACATTGTCCAAATTCATTTTGTCCAAATTTCTGATTTCCAGCTCCCCAGGGAGGAAGCAAGGGAGACAAGAATGTCCTGTGGGCAAGACTCAGTCTACAGGTCCCCATGTGGCCTGAGCAGCACCTCAACAAAGAGCTGGGAAGTCAGCTGGCTTGGGAGCCTGGATCTTTCCTAAAGGCCAGGCTTAGGCCTTGATCTTTCATAAACACTTTATTCCCTCCTCCTCAAGTTGAGGGTAAAGTCAAACAAATATTTGTAGGGCGACAAAATCAAATGCATGTTTCCCCAGTTTTATAATTGTGCCCAAGAATTCAGGAAGCACTGAAATACCTGTCTTACAAAACTTCTGCCAGCACAGTACACCTGCCCCATAAATAAGATTCACTACAAGGAACTACAGCCCAGGTGAGTTAAAACTTTAGAACAGCTGCTTAATTCCATTCTTCCTTCAGTGAAAGAGTTATCTAGTGACAGGGATAAACAGATTCCCCTTCTATAATAAACACTTGTTACTGACAAAAGCATGTACTAGAATATGCATATCAATACTAAAATGAGATGCCAGTGATTTGAAATATGAGCTGTACTTTAAGAGGAGACTATTTCTACCTGCACACCTTAAAAAAACAAAGAAAAACAAAAACCGCCATGCCTTAGGTAGTACATAAAAATCAAACCATCCCAAGTGAGAATGGCCTATATGAACAGAAAAGGAATTTATAGAAGAGCTCCATAGGACTACATGGCAAATACTTGGAAATGGGGAGGCAATCCCAAAACACAAATCAGTTGGTTTTGCAGATGGATACATCTCTTTCAGTGCTGATTACTGTACCAATAACATGGGAGGGAAGGGGGGGATGGGGGCGGTGTAAAAATCTTGTGGGCTAGGAAAGAACAAACGATACGCCAAAGAAGCCCTGAATAGGACATTATCATCAGTACGCAGAATTTATCCATGGTTATTCATCACAAATAGTTCCAGGAATGACTGAACACTAACAAATAGTAATTGTTTTGTGCTCAATGTAATATTAAACAAAATTCGGGAGGTAAGACATATCATCCATTCCAAAGAGCAAACTGACTAGAATTTAAGTCTCTTCTTTCAGAGACAGGAAACTCTACATAATAGAAACGGTTGCAGAAAAATTTCCTACTTCAATTTTGTCTCTAAAAAAAAAAAATCACTAATCTCTTCAACTGCCAGTAATATGACAAATGCATCAAAAGGTTTGAAAATATTTCCCAGCACATGGTCTACCACTGACAGCTTTTAATAAAACTGCACTAGAGAAATTCCAAAAGATGGCAACAGCATATGTTACAGAGGCATTTAAAGACAAAAACCAAGTTCAGGTAGCAAGAAATTCAGATTAAGGAAAGGAGTGCAAAAGAAAGATATAAATTAATTATCTAAACATAGCTAGGGCTATTTAGCACATTACTAAAAAGCATCCTTGATGTGATTATACAGAAAAAGATTAACATTTGATCACTAGAAGTAACTGCAAATGTATTCTAGATTTTTAGAAACTGTGGCCTATTGCTTGATAGTCAAAAAAATTAACACTACGATATAAACGAAGTTTGTATCAGAAAAGGATACCCATCAAAACATATTAAAACATTCAATGTCATTCACTATTTTCATTGATAAATGCAAAGACGAAAAATGACCATTTTTGACTTTTTGCATAAACAAAGTAACAGTGAAAAGTTTGCACAGTAAAGTGGAACTATCTCAAGCTCCTTTCAAGCAGACAAGTTATCTATTAGAAAAAGTTACCTATTAGTAAAAAGGGGGACCACAAGGACTAAATCTGAGCATTAAAAAACAAAGCAAACAAACAAAAGAACCACAAAGAAAACAAAGCAAACAAAAAACCCCAGATAGTAGGCTAGCTGAGGAAAACAGACAAAAAAATGCATGGTTGCAATTTGATATCACACAAATCCACATAAAATAAATTAAACATGAATAAAAGTACATGTCTGTGATAGATCTAAAGGCAACTCACCCTCGCTATCATCAAGACACAAAAGTCTTTCCAAAACCACAATACTAGAAATTTTGGGTTAAGATAATTTGGGGTTTGCTGCTCCCAAAAGAAAGAGACCAATTTTCTTCCCCTTCCTCAACCCGCAATAACCAACATTTTCCTCACTGAATAAATTTAGCTTTCTCAAATAAGGAAAAAAAATAACAAAAAAAGTAGACAGTAAAAAGTGGAAAGTTTTCTGCCAGCACAGAGAAATTAGTAATCTCAAAGAAGGGTGTGAACAAGTGAATTTCAGCAAAAGTCAACTACTAAATCAGCCCTGTCATCTTGAAGAAGAGCACCAGAAATGCAGGTTTATCCCAAACCCAAGCTTTGGGCTACTTAATGAGACAAATGTATAAATTAACGTGATAAATACATCAGACTGGCCCTTTTAGGCCTCCACTTTCATGAGCATGCCTCATTAAACATGAGCAGTAACAAGGACACAAATGTTTCAGGAAAAGAAATTGTAAAAAAATGGAAAAAATTCTCCAAGAACAACATTACATTTGTACTCCCAAATAACTGGGGCCTTCCAACTCTCAGTTAACAGCCCCCAGGGCTTGAGAAAGGACCGAGATTGGAAAATTCAAAATTGTTTAAGTGACTGGGGGATGGGACTCAGTCAAGTCTTACTGTGTAAGAACACAGCAAGAGCTGATGGCTGATGAAGATCTGTGACTAACAGAACTCCTTCATCTCCCCCCCTCAAATGTTGCTTCAGTTGAAAACAAAGCATGAAGGATTAAAACACTGAGACTACTGTGTTCATCCAGCCCTTTTTCCATCTTCAAGAAACTATGTCCTTTACTGAATTAGGCTAGTAGGTAAAACCCCCAAGCAATGACAATAGGCAACATATCCACGTACAGCATCTGTAATTGCCAAGACACCCACAGAATTCAACACTTCCAAACACTTCTTTTTAATTAAAAAAACATTCCAACACATGCAAATAATATTTTATTAGATACACTTGTAAAATAAAATTCCTGAAATGACAGCAAGATTAAACTCTGGAATCTTCTGCTTTGCACCTAAAACCATTTCCCTCACAATTTCACTATTGAATTTTTTATCGTCTCTCTTAAATGAAATACAGCTAATAATAAACACATAAATTAATTTTTTTTTCTAAAACTAAGCCCTTGTATACTTCAAAGTCTCAGCTTGTTGAAAATACCCTAGAACTGCTCTCAAGCCCTATTAAAACCAGCTTTGCACAGGGAGTTTACCACTGGGTAAAAGCTTCCAATTTCCAAGCTGCTTGACTCTTCCAAATTTTCTCAAGTGATGAGTAGGGCAGCTAAAACCAAATGTGACCAGTCAGCAGCTAAGAGCACACCCATTCACACCGCAAAGTCAGCAAATGCCAGAAGTTCAGAAAAATATTCTAATACAAAACATTCTGCCTGTAATACTATTTTAAGGTTTCTGAATAACCCATCCTGGGGATGGGAGGCAGCACAGGAGTGGCTCAGCCTGAGCAAGTTCTTTTAATTATACTCTCAAACCAGAGCAGCTCCTCAATGCAGTTCAGCATCCAACCCTCTAAGAGCTGTACTGGCCTGACAGAGAGCAGACACTGCTCACCAGCAAACAGCAGAACACCCTGTATATACTGGAGCTACTGTCCAAATTCCTCAGTCATATACTCGCCTCCTGCAGCAATGAAAACTACCCACTTAACCTAGCAGAAAAGCACAGAGGAGGAACCGAAGGCCTCTGGAATGACAATAAATGTAGAGCAGTTGATTTACTCCAAGGGCTCAGCTCAGTGGAAAACTACTTTACTTAGTAAAATTTGTTTACTACAGTCACTTGAGTGATTATTAGAGAAGACAGAAATCTATTTGGAGTATTTTTTTTCTCCCTTTTAGAGCGAAACCACTGGCAAAGTCTGAACAAGTCTGTTACTAAAAAGGAATCACAGAAAAATAGCAGAAATAAGTGAAGTTTTCTCCCAGAAAGAGCAGACCAGTCTAACTAGCAGCATGATTCCTGTCACATAAAAGAGCACACATTCTCCCCCAAAAGAACCCAAAGCACACACGCTTCTAAATCTTTAAAACAGTCATATTGTTGAAGAAGCCCATGCCTAAGCTCTCCTCCTCTTCCCCAATTTAAAACTGAAGCAGAATTTTGAGGATAAGAACTTAAACATCAAGTAAAAAAAAAAAAAAAATTAAAAATTAAGTTGGGCAAATTCAAGTACTAGCAAATTCTAACTGTGTAAACCACCAAGGTCTACTAAATATTTAAAAGGAAAACCAGAACATTAATTGCAAAATTACACACCATAAATACTTAGTATTTATCCAATTTTAAATGGCATCTCTTCACAATGCTCTATATTCCTCAAGGCAAGTACATGTTTGGCACCATCTAGCACTGGCTGACACATGCAAAACAACCAACATCTTCATTAGTATCTAAATGTGCACTGCTCTAAATGTTAGAGTACAAAATGCCAGAATGGGAAAACAGAACAATGCAATTCAGCATTGAAATTCATCAGAAAGTGAACATGAAAATATTCTACCTACCTGTCCCAGTCGTCATCACCAGCTCTTCTTCTCCAAGACCTTTCTGCACCAGGCTTATCAAACTGATCAAAGTCATCATCTGTAAAAAAAAGAAAAGTGACTACATTAAATAATTCTTACTGAAATGAAACGCTGCCAAAGCAACCACACAGATGGGGTTTTCTGAATGCATGTGGGGGCATGCGTGTTGTTCAGAAGATGCAAAAATACCCTTTTCTACTTTCTAATTAACATGAAGAAAACAGACAAATACCAACATAGAATTTTACAATCATTAAGGTTGGGAAAGACCTGTAAGATTGCCAAGTTCAACCATCAAGACAGCTCCACCACAGTGTGCACCACTAAACCATGTCCTCAAGCACCATATACAGCCACATGGTTTTCTAACCCTTCCAGGGATGGTGACTCCATTTTCCTGGGAAGCCTGTTCCAATGTCTTACAATTCTTTCAAATATCCAATCTAAACCTCCCTTGGCACAACTTAAGACCATTTCTTCTCATCCTGTCCCTTGCCACCTGGGGGGAGAGACAGACTCCCACCCAGATACAGCCTCCTTTCAGGTGGTTGTAGAGAGTGATAAGGTCCCCCTGAGCCTCCTTTTCCCAATGCTGAACACCCCCAGCCCCCTCAGATGCTCCTTGTCAGACCTGTGCTCCAGACTCCGCACCAGCTTTGTTGCCTTTCTCTGGACACACTCCAGCACTTCAGTGTCTTTCTTGTAGTGAGAGGCCCAAAACTGAACACAGGGTTTGAGGTGCGGCCTCACCAGTGTTGAGTACAAGGGGGTGATCACAGCCCTTGCCCTGCTGGCCACACACACAAAGCAAGATGGCCTTCTTGGCCATCTGGCCACACTCCTGGCTCACATTCAGCCACTGTCAACTGACATCCCCATGCTTCAACAATAAAAAAAACCCTGTAATGTACTACACAGCTTTGCCTCTTCTCACTGTTGTTGCAAGGATCACCCAAGGAAAACAGATAGAGCATGACATAAATCACTGGCAGATTTTGCCAATGAAGGTCATTCCAGAGACAAGAGCTCGCCAGAAAAGCACGAAACTTTAGTGCAATGGAGGTGAAGGTAACAACATCTGCCAAATCTTGCTTGCCTTGGAGGCCACAAGCTCAACCACTAACACTGAGCCTGCAAAGGCACTTTGAAAATAGGTGCAAACCTCAGGTCAGCATAGGGCAGGTCAGTACCAGTAACACAACACAGAAGAGAGAAGTCAGGTGGAAGGCACCATCAATTATCTCAACTGGGGCAGTAAAACCACCAGAAGTCACTGCAGCAGACTACATTCTGTACCTAAGCATGCACTTGCCTTCCAAGAAACAACTGGTGCTCCATATTTCTCTCAACCCCAATTTAGCCCACCACATCCTCTTGCATAGCTTAGTTTGCAAATGACAATTTTGCTACTTAAAAATATAAAAACTTCCATTTCTCTGCAGAGAATACGCAAAGGTCATTTGCTCTGTTCAGACATCATGTCTTGTCACCCGGAAACTCCAAGCACATACCCTCAGTTACACTCCGCCTCCACTTTCCCACTCTCTCACTACAGCCCAACATAGAATGCACACCTGGATTTATTCTCTTTTCACACATTTTAACAGCTTTGGTAAGAATCAAACAAGTGGGCAAATAAAAGTTAGGCTCAACTCAGAGGGAAACCTGCTGCAGTTTAATGGTCTGCAAAATACAGGAGGTCAAGCAATCCAGTCCTTGCAGTCTGACACTGTGAATTGGGATCACTAAGACGCCATATATCCACTTGCCCGCCTGAGTCTATTTGCATTCAAATCTTTGACCAAGTACACTGCCAAGGAACAAGTGTTTTATTCAACTGGGTTTTTTGGTTGGTTGGTTTCTTTAATAAATCTCCAAAACCAAATCTGTCTTCAGCTCCTTAAACTCAATCCAGTTTTCTTTAATGAATATTCCCCATATGCAGTGACAAACCTATTCACTCCTCACTTCATCTTATCAAAATATCAGTGTTAGTGACTGACAGAAGTTTAAAAGAAGGTAAAAACATTAAAAAGAGAAAATTCAGATCTTTAAACATCACTATATTAAGAACTTTCAAACCCAAAATTTTAATCATAAATAGCTATGAAAGTAAGACTGCTCAGTATGAATTATGATGCAACATGAGACAAGTGCGGCAACGCCATTATTTTGAAACAGTAGGTAGAAATAATTCTCCTTGATCAGGTTGTTCCCTTTACTATCAACAGATATGTTTATATTTTAACTAATCTTTTTATATTTAAACTGATTTACATGGGCTAAAACCACTGTAAACAGTTGTTCTACATTTCTCTGCTCAAACATCTACATATTGCAACCTCCTATTCCAATTCCTATTTCACTCACAGGGGAAAGCCAAATAAATACACAAGAATTTCCCATCTTCCTCCGGAACACTAAATTAACCAGTTCTGTGGTCTCTGGGAGGGGGAAAAAAAAAAAAAAAAAAAAGCCAAGTTGCTCTCCTTATGGTCATTCAAAACCACACTGCAGTGACTGTCTTAGTGCAGTGACATTTTAAAGGCACTAATATCCTGCACTGACACTCTTTTTACATCTGGATTGTAGTAATCCACTGACTTGATATAACCACCCCCAAAGATTATTTTTTAAGGTAAAGCAACTGGTTTGGCAGCAACCCAAATAACAAGTGTCCACATATTGTCTAACAGCTCAAGACAACGACCACCATTAGGAAGACAGTAAATTCTTTTTAAGCTATGCCTGCTTGCAAGATATATTTTTTCATGCCAGGCACCCCTTTAGCACTAGAATTGTATTATAAACCAAGACACTTGAAGATCTGAGCTCTTAGCACACAATCCTTCCACAGACGGACCTTCACATCAGCAACGTTTAAACCCAGACAACACGAAGTTACACACCAAACCCTTCTTCTCTGTTAAAACTTCTTCACAGCAGAGAGAAACACTTTTCAGTACAACTCATGGCACTTTTCCAACCCAGATATCAAAGTTACACAGCCATAAAAATGTTTCAACCTATTATTGCTGTTGGTGAAGAAACTATAGCAAAGGAGGGTCCAAGTTCCTGGCAAGTTTCTAGTGTGGGCCTGAACCCCCACCACTCAAGCCAACACCCTGAACCTATACCCTCCAGCTCTTCCAACCCCTCCAAATTTCTCACATCCTATTCCTTATTTGAGCAACTTCTACCAAACTTCAAAGCTGAATTACATCCAGCAAAGCTCTTTTCCAAAGCGCCCTCTAACAGGATGCACACAAAAGCCTCAAAAATGACTGGACAATTTGCCTGTAGTGAGTGACCACAGCTTGCAAGAACTGCTCCACATGTCCCCTTCACCTCCCTGTTCTCATCTCTTCCCATCTCAACACATGATATAAAGATCTCCAGGACAGAGGGAGACAGCTTTTCTTTTTTATGCTTATTTGCTCAGTGACAGCCGACACTGACAATGAGCATTACAAATTATGCCATTCTGACATTAAGGACTGTCAGAGCCCAGAGCAGGTTGTAGCTTTCCTTTAGAAAAGGAGGTAATGATAGTCATGCATCTACAAATAACATTCCATGCCAGCTTTATTTGTGAGACAGCAGCTCTGAAATGGACTCAGGCCTTGCACCTGCAATGTGATGTGATACCTAACAGACCTCACGAGGCATCATTTTCTCTCCATTTCTGAAACCACACAGACTTTCATTTTTCTTTGACCTGTCTAGGCAATGACATTGCAAAAACCACTAAACAATAATCAATGTAACATTTATAGCTGTTTCTCCTTGAGAAACTTGTAAAGTCGGTGTTTGTGTCACGGGTGGTTAAATGCCTGTAAAACATTAACTTGTACAGAAATAAAACCACTCAGCATCAGCAGAGTACACAACCACTGAGAGCACAGCCAAAGTTTAATTTTTTTTTAAATAATTCTCAGTACTACTGTGTGGAAGACACTAGAAAAAAATGGATGGTGGGAATCCATGAACGTAAGTTTTTAAAGCATTAAAATGTCTATGGCAGGAAAGAGGTTCTGTATCTCTTCCAGCAGTCTTGGTGCAGCCGTACACAGCAACTGTTGCTAAGACACGCCAGGCGCTGGCCACTGCTCCTCAGCAAAGCTCACCAAGATGATGTTTGTGCATCAGCTGGGTACCAACTGGAACTTGCTGATAGGTGATCACCAAACACACTAAGGCCCCTCTAATTTCCAGGCAACACTAGTAAGTAAAACAAAAAAAAACCCACAGCAAACCAAAGGAGATCTATCAAACACCAAAAACGCATTAACTGAACAAGCAAACAGAAGGGGCCAGTTATAGAGGGAAAAACCAAACCAATCCACCACTTGGCTCTTCCTACTGCAGTTCTAAGAAAATCACCATGATCAAAGAGGCACGGAAGTTTCAGGATGCTGCAGAGAAGGACTAATGCTGGCTGTTTGGTTAGACCAGCCTGCCTCACAAGGCTCTGGCCAGCTGTGAAGCAGAATAAACAAAAACACACTTGGGCCCCACACTAAAAAGTTCCTGTTTTCTTTATACTTACCCTGGTGGTGCACCAGCAGTAATGTAAGTTGTTCATGCAGCTTATGTTCTGGTTTTATGATATATGGCCAGAACTGGTATCTTTTTTCCTGTTCAATGAGACCAGATCATCCACACCAGAAAACAACAAAATACAAGCCTCATTTCTTCTCTGGCTGTGCTAATGGCAGTTTCTAACTCTGTGGACACCCCTTCAATAAAATCCTCACTATTTTTTCTGTGTAAAATGGAAGTCTTAAGCTGCATAGTCAAGTCTCACAAGCGTAGGAGGTGAATCAGCAGAACACTGCAGAGCTCTTAACATCTTAAAATGGTACTAACAGCCTAAAAGGGTAGTCACACATAGCAACTGTTGCTAAGATGGAGTATTTTACTGCAATGAGATGGCCAAGACTTCTAGAGTAAAGAAAACATTCGATGACTGCATTTTTAGTCCTCCCAGAACTACACCTGAAAGCTTTCCAGAACACTAACCACATGCCGTCTCACAAACTGAACAGTTCAAAATTCTGTGTTCTGGTTTGTTTCAGCATTACACTTTCATGAACACAAAGCATATCATTGTAGTTTTAGGTACTGAGAAGGCACTGAAGACTTCTTATCCAAAACAAGACGGAGATGCTACAATGATCCTATAGTTCAATGGCTAAAAAAGTTCTATTTTAATGAAGTAACTAAACCTCACTGCTTTTGGGCAAAATAAAAACAAACCCAATATGATTCTGTGATAGGTAAGGGAGCTGGTAAAAGAAAAAAAATAAAAGAAGAACACAAAACTAGAGGGGAAAAAGTCACTTCCCACATGAAAAAACACCATTTCTCTATTCTTCAAATAATACTGAACGTAACAAGTCCATCTTGCTCTATCCCATTCAAAACACTAATAAACGTGACAAGCTGACAGCATTTCAAGCACAAGACACCAAAAGAAAAACATCTTACCAGATTATCTTTATGTAATAGCGTATTTCTACAAAACATTTTTCTTCATGTTTCATTGCAAGAAGTTACATGACGCATAGGAATTGTAAAAGCTTGATTTTCAGCACCCAAGTACACCGTGTAAAAGCAGCCAATGAACTGAATTTTGGTATCTCTTGCCATGCAATTCAGAATAACAGGTTTCACGAGGAATGCCTGCGTCTGTAGCACAGGCTGGCAATATAACTGTACTATTAACACCAGACGAACAAAAACTTCTGGTAACAAATCCTGACAGCATCTGGCAGGAAAAAACCCACGAGGTCAACAGGAATTTCTGAATCCAAGTCTGTGACATAAACCCAACAATTTATGAAGCCCACTACAAATCCAGTCCCACTTATTACAAAAAAATCAAGCTTTCTACACCATCACGAAAGTCACATTCAGTCTCGCTACCATATTATACACAAATACACCACAGTTTAGTTTATCTGTTCAGGAACAGACATCACACAGCCTTTATATTGGTAAACAATTACTCATAGAAGGCTTAACTACTTGGTGACTAAGTATTTATAACAACCTAACAATTGCCTAACACATTCAATTAGTGTATTTCGTGTTTTGTTTCCAAGTTACTCCTATAGACAAAGTTTAGCTTCCTCAAAGAAATAAAGCAAAAAAAGTAAGTTCTACAGCAGAGAAAATATTTTTACCTTCTTAAAACCAATGGTTTTTTTTAGAGTTTGTATGCAAAGCAAGCCACTAGCAATATGCAAGATCAGAATTAATTATGATACGCTGCCTGGAACTGAAATTCTCTAACCAATGCTTGAAAGACATACAGCCTCTTCTTCCTTTTTTTTAATTAATAAACTATATCTAAACCCAAAACCACCAAGTCACAAAAAAAAAAAATTAAAAATAAAAATAATGACTTTCAAATAAAAAAAATTACTTTCAAAGTATGATTGAACTAGAAAATGTAGAAAATGTATTTGCTTCAGAAAACCAAAAGTGCCATCGTCCTTGTTTTACAAATGCTGAACAGCAAAGGCCTAGAGTTTACATGAAAACCACATGAGCTTGGTTCCCAAATGGATTTGGACATTGATGAGAAACTGCAACTCTCCAGAAACTCTCCAGCACCTTTCACAGCCACCAAAAGTCATAGTTAAAATTGAGGCTGTGTTACAGCACAACATAACACAGAATGAATTACATCACTTACCTGGAGATTTTCTGGTCAAGCCTGTGACAGCCATCATCTTAAATTATTCTGGACAACAAATTCTATGTGACCTAAAATCTGAGGTTTAGTATTTAATACAATAAAGTTTGGTCTGGCTTTTGTAAAAACAACTGATACTAAGGACGTTTATTTCAGATGACCTGAAAAGAGAAAACATTCAAAAGAGTGAAAGCTTGTCAAAAAAATCAGAGAGATTAAAAAATGCTGTGTTTAAGGACATCTTCCTGCCTCAAGCACTTTGAAGTAGCAGTGTTTTTTGGCACTAGTTCTTGGTTCAACACAAGGGCACTAGTGCTTAATACACCCATGCACATATTATTTCATGAACAGTAAACTCCAGAGACCTCTAAGATTTGGAGGAGTTTTAGTGCGTGCATCACCTAGGCACAAATGCAGAAACTATTTCCAGTCCCTGGATGCCACAGCTGAATAGCCCAAAGCACAACAAGTTCAACTGAATTTGCCACACCGGACAATTCCAACTACATCTTTGGACAGTGACCCACAACACACAGAAAGGTACTTGCTGTGCTAGCAGTGTAACAAGCTTTCCTCCACTTTTTATCAACAGCATCACAAGAGGCTTTTAAAGCCATTACATTGCTGAGAGTGCAACAGCAAACCTCATACATGTTCAAATGAAATGAAGCCGATGACAGCCTCAGAGGTAGAACACCCATTCTGCTACTCTTAGTCCAGGACTTCCAGCAGGAAGGGACACACATGTCAATGGGACCCTCTCCAACTCCTCCTCCACCCAATCCCATGTATGACTCACAAACCAAGGACATCTCCACCCAAAGTCTTCTAGGCCATTGAAGTTTATCAGAAGTAACTAATCTGAAAGGAAGCAAATTTACAATAATTTTCCCTTTACTGCAGTATGGCAGACAATGAAAAGGTGCTCCTTGCTTTGTTTTGGAGATGGTTTGGTGTTTAACCTGTAACCATCTCTCCCTAAACAGGACTAAAGTCTAGCTGCACACTGACTGCAGTAAATATCAATAAAAAATTTCAGCATCTATACAAAATGGTTGTTACCTTATACTATATGATCATTAAATCACATAATAGTCCAGGTTTGAAGGAACCTTCCAATGCCACCTGGTCTCCCATGAGAAAAAGAGCCTAGATGAGATAAATTACCTAGCACAATTACCTGTCCAAACATATCCTGAAAGCCTCCAGTAACGGAGGCTCCATCATGTCCCTGAGGAAACTTTCCCAGTGACTGATTACGCTCCCTGTTAAAAGAGTATTTTGTGTATCAAGTGAAGCCTCTCCTGGTGCAATTTGTAGCCAGTGTCCCTTGTCTTCTCTGTGTGGCTCCTTGTGAAGAGAAAGCCTGCATCCTCTCTGTTCTCATCCCTTAAGTAAGATTATGTTCTCAATATTCAATGCTTCCTCTGCGTCTGTTTTTGTATGTAAAATTGGAACAAAGTTGGGGAACCACTGTCTTATCAATGGACTAATAAGCAGCTATGAGCCCTCAAGATCCCTCATCACCAGCACACCCACCTCAACTTTTCATGTTTCTACATGCAGCCATTCTAGAATTAGAAGCAGGTTGAATCAGGCTGATTAGCTAAAGAATTTGCAAAATATTATGCAACTGTGAATTACTCCCAGAGACCTCACAGACCATCACTTTAAAACTTTCTAGCTTGTGAAACCTAACACCAAAAGACTCTAAACCTTTACCCTTAAAAAGCTTTGCTGCACCAACACATCTGGTTATGAAAGTACTTGTGAATGCTTCATTCTTATGAATCAAGTATTTCCCCAAAGCTTTAAAGATTATAAATGACCCATGAATGAGTCCACACATGCTGTCCAACAGACAAATCACTCTCCTTCCATCAAATACATTTAAATGTTCAGCCAACACACATTTCACATTTCACTCTCAGTCCTGTAACATACCATTACAGAGGATTTAAACTTTAATCTGCATCTTCTAAGCCAAAACTATCTCATTTTGTCAGCTGTTATGCTGCAATGTCATAAAATTAACACTAATTTATATTTCCAGTATCTATTTTGTACTATTTTACCAATCAATCAGCCTTTTTTTTTTTAAGAAAACTGTGGGGTGCTGTTACGTCCATATTTTAAAGTCTTTCCCTCACTCCCAAAAATTCAAAAACTAAACCGCAAACATTAGTTTCTACAGTTAAAACTTCAAATGATGAAAGCCACTTAGTTTGAGTTTCCTTCTCATGCTACCACTACTGACATTAGATAGTAGTCCCTTTCCAAAAAGAGGTGCATATTCCCTTTCTGTAAGTTCTAGGCTTTCTTGACTGGGCTTTAAAAGTGTATTTAGCAGCCTCAACCAGGAATTTTCCCTGAGTAGTCACGGACATAAGTGTGTGACCTGTCGGTTCCTTCATTCAGCAAGTGTTGCACAGTGATCACCATGACTAAACAACCACTGTTTATGTGGGCCAGGGATCATATTTAAGTGGCCGCGATTTCCCGATGAGCACAGTGTGAACGCTGAACAAACAACTGCTTGTGCCCACTCAGAACACAGGGATCCCAATTCATCCTTGGACACAAATGGAACTCTACAACAACAAAAATCAGCCTTGAAATTGCAGTTTCACCACTCCGTTGAAGGCTGTCTGCTGCAGCACACGCCTTTGTACATGAAAGCATGTTCATTCAACTTGCAGCAGTTTTAAACACAAGAACTAAAATGCTTCAAAAGTGACACTTTCTTTAAATCACTCTGTCTTCGTAATACCACAAAAACTTCTACATAGAACATAGATGCCAACCTTACTTCCACAACACAAGTAACTGATCTGAACCACAGAAACTAGCACAAATATTTTTGAAAAATAACTCCAATATTGCAGTATATTTAATATCATTAAAACAATGTCCAAGGTATTAAACTATTTGCTATTTTACCAGTCAGCGCTGTCCTTCCTCACCTTCTTCCCAAACTCAACTCCTAAATTTGGGAATTTCTTTCTAACGTTTACCTTTATGTATGGCAACACTCACCAGAAAAATGTAATTATGTTTATGTGCCTTGTCACCTCTCAAACCAACCACAGAGCACAGTCAGACCACTCTGCTGAGTGAGCATAGAACGAGCCACCACTCTTCTCGACAACAACTTACAGAGACTAAATTACCCCAAACTTTTGTGCAGACAAGGACAAGTGGGTCAACAGAGCACTCTGATCAGTCTTTATCAAAAACTGCTATTCCTAGTAAAAGCAAGCACAGAAACACACTTATCCTCTTAACTGTATCTCTCCTGAACACTCTGGAAAGACCCCCTTAAAAGGCCTTCTTTTATCACCCAACCAAATGTTCTGATTTTAAAGGCTGCTTAATCAGAACCACAGAAGGTTTTGAGTTATCTATTAAAATGCTGTGTGTAGAGGTGTCCGCAGTCACGCGGAAGTACAGTGGAACAAACACCTGAGAGTCTTGGAGTCAAGCACTGACTTCATTTTACACTTTCCAAGTGATATTTTCTACCTCTGGACAGTCTGTAAAATAATTTATAACTACACTACAGATTAGAGACGTGTTACTCAGACCACACACCTGTACCTGTAAAAACCATGAAAAAATACCTACCGTCCCTAGAGATGTTTTAAGTAAAGAGTGGACGTGGCAATTCGTACCATGGTTTAGTTGATACGGTGGTGTTCGGTCACAGGCTGGACTCGATAGTCTCAGAGGTGTTTTCCAACCTAACTGATCCTGTGATTGTGTGAATATCTTTCAATAAAACACACGTATGTCCCCCGGAGGCCCCGCACCCGGGGCGAGTGGCGAGGCCGCTGTCCCTCCCGGCCCTGCCCCAGCCGAGCGGCCACAGAACCTCCCATCGCCGCACGACGCCGGCTCCCAGGACCCGGAGCGGCGCTCCCGGGAATCTGCGGTGCCAGGGAAGCTCCTGCTCCCCCCGATCCGCGGCCCCCGAGCCCTCCAGACCACGCGGGACGCGCCGCCCCCACCCAGGCCCACGGCAGCGGTGGCGGCTCCGCCCCAGGAAGACCCCGCAGGAGCCCGCGGCTCCCCGCACCCCGCCGGCCGCGCCGCCCCGAGCCGGCCCC
>VZTI01005469.1:48816-114024 GCA_013397865.1 Struthidea cinerea | reverse complement strand
AATCAATTAGCTTGGGAAAGACCTCTGAGATCATCGAGTCCAACCTGTGACTGAACTCTACCATACCAGTTACACCGCGGCACTGAGTGCCACGTCCGGTCTTTCCTTAAACACTCTCAGGAGCGGTGACTCCACCACCACCCTGGGCAGCCCATTCCCATATCTAATCGCGCTTTTTGTCCTACCTAAACCTCCCCTGGGGCAGCTTAAGACTGTTTTCTCTTGTCCTACCACAGGTTGATTTAGACATGAGACCGACTCGCACCTGGCTACAGCCTCCTTTCAGTTGCTTGCAGAGAGTGAGAAGGTCCCCCCTGCGTCTCCTTTTCTCCAGGCTGAACACCCCCAGCTCCCGCAGCTGCTCCTCATCAGGCCTCTGCTCCAGACCCTCCTGCACCAGCTTCGCTGCCTTTCTGTGGACCTGCTCCAGCACCTCGATGTCCTTCCTCAATGGAGGGTCCCAAAACTGGACACACTGGGCTGTATTGAGGCTTCAGGAGTCACAGGTGCAGCTGGAACACCCCAGTTCAGCTGCCTGTTGGGTGACAAAAAACCTCATGAGTTGATGAATTAAATACACCCTGAAAGGGATGTGTCAGGGTGTGTTAGATAGATCTGTGGTCCCCCATCTCTCGAGGCTTGAGCATGCAGGGAAGTTAACCCATGTATAAATTGAACTAAAGAAATTCAGACCATGTGGTTCTTGCTTCCCCACTCAAATCTCACCTGAGTTCTCACTTTACAGGTTCAGTTTTACAACATGCTCAGTTTAGTTCATTGCAAACGGTGAATCCTTTCCTGCTGGTGGTCCAAGCACTTCCCTCCTGGCTGTTTGGCTGCTTTCTCCCCTCTCCTTTTCAAAAGACCCAGTGATCGTGTGGCTGCTCAGTATATCAGTTTGGATCACTGATCCCACAGAAAAGTAATTACCAAAAGGTTTTCCTTTTGAGTTTCCTTCTTGAGTTCTCCCAGTTTTAACAGGGGAATCCAGACTTCTGCACAGGCCAGGTTAAATGCAATATAAAATTATGCCATGATATAAAACAAACTTCTAGGTTATACTACTTGTGAGGAAACCAAATCTGATCTAAAACAGTTTAATGGAGCCTACTATAACAAGACTAGTTCAAGTAAATGGCAAGACTTTCCCAGGTGGACAAGTCCTCATGGAAATAATTAACAATGTTAGTATTTAAATTATCAGCATTATCTGATTAAACCCTCGCTATGAGAATAGGGAAGTTCTCATGTCACTTTGTTCTGTGCTCCCTGCAGACTTGTCTCTACATTGCATTTGATCTGATTTTTCAGGTTTTCTTCACAACCATACAGCTAGAGGTTTATTCTTTTTGTATTCCTACAAACTCAGCCAAATTCTGTCTTTAATTTGGGAAGCAGACCGTCAGTAGGTGATGCTTGCTGATAATTTAATACGTAGTCCATCGGTCCAGCTCTGATTGCCTGATGCAGGGGCAATAAGTGAATACTACAACTATCAGTGGTAAAAACCCACGATGATTTCAGTGCAGCCAGGATTTCAGCAATTGCTCCTTGGTATTGATCTTTCCTTACTGAAGCTGGTTTGCAATACAGAAGGGTTTCCTGACAAGGGAAGGAGTTTCCTGGGCTCTTTAAAGGCTGTGTGAGGCAAGACTCAGCCAGTCTCAGCTGCAGCCTGTTACAGTTCACAGCTCTCTTGTCAAAATTCTCTGTATTCCTTTTGTTTGATGCTGGAAAATTGTTAAACACAATGTATTCACAATGGGCAGCTTTGTGGAATTCAGATATGTAGAAGAGTGCATTTTATGGAAGTTTTATGCTCCATATTTTTGCTCATTTTAATAACTAATTTGTTTGCTGTGACTGACAGTCCAAACAGAAACCAATTTACCATTTGCTTAACAGACCAATCCAACGTTAAAGAGGAATAAGAGGACACATAACTATTATTTTGTTAATATACAAACACTTCAGCCACTTTGCACAGCTTTGGTACAAAAGGAGTGGCCATTCCCAGGTATCTGAACTTCGGCAGACGTGGAACAGGGACCTAAATGGTAATGACAGAGGCAGGTATGGTGACTCTACCACCTTCACTCAGAACTTCCTATGAGTTTTCAAATTCCAGGAGCTATACTTGCTCTGGATTCGGTGTAAAAAACTCCAGCTTTTTCTCTGTACTACCTACCCTGTGCTATAAAACGCAAGTGTGCTCGTGTCTTTTTGGTAAGTTAACATACTGCTTCTGGAACCCATGAATTAAAATTACTTTATGTGAACTAATCATCATCAGTTTAAAAAATACTTTTGGAAGTTCTCCATAAATAATATACTTGTCTGTGAGTCTTCCAAGAAAATCCTGTTGCAGTCAGGAATGCAACAGATTGTCTTGCAAGGGGATTAAGTAAATGACAGAGAGAGAACTCAAGATCCAGTAATCCTGATTCTGCACTCACTGCATTACTGGAGCAGGTTGCTTTGCATTTCCTGCCTCAGATTTCTTCTTTTAAACCCTTCAATAAAAATTGTTGTGTCCTAACTTCTCTACATTAAGCTATTTCCCCAGTAATGGTCATTATTACTTTTATTTACACTGGGTTTGGATGTTAACATTTTCTTTTCAAAATAATTTGTAGCTTATTTTTGGAGCAGGCACAATCTTTTTTAAAATGTTATCTATATTTAAATCATTATTTATTTTTGCACACTCAAATGGTTAAAAATCAGTCAGAAATCCAGTACAGCAACCTTCCAAGTTTAATTCCATTAAACACTTGAAATTAATATGAGGGTGTTTAGAACAGTGTTATCAACAGCAAATGGTTCCTAATTCCCTAGACGAAGTATACTTTTGACTGACTTTTTAACCACCATTACCTCTTTGTGAGCTTGCTTTCTAGTCTGGCAGAACCAGACTGAGTTTTCGCAGCATGGCAGGCTGGCCCAGATGGGTGTTCCAGTCATGGGTTTGGCTCATAACCTCCTTGTGCTGAACCTCTCAAAGCGACACCTCACTCTGAGGCACCATCTTCCATCCAAAGTTAAACCTGTCTTTGGGGAGTGAATTCCTCCAAACCAGGCACTAAACCGTTCTTGGGTTATTTCAGCAACATCCTGTGATGCAGCAAATGTTCTGTCACACCTGACAGGAAATCCTGGATTTAAAGTGTACAAATGAGGGGTGCAAAAGCAAATCCGCTCTCTTGTAGGTGTCACTGGGCCTGATCTAGGACCTGTTGGCAGGGACAGCAATCGTAGGAAGCAGCAGTACCTCTTAAAAGAGAGACACAGGTGAAAGGTGCTTTCTCTTTGAGCCAATCCCCTGGAAGGGCAGAGGCAGATTAGAAAGTTGCAAAGACTTAAAAACTAATGTATGTCTTACTTAAGGAAAGAGAACAGTATGAGGATTAAAACAAAGTATATGAAAAATACTGGTGATAAACTTTGAACAGAAAACATTTCTGCGTGTGTTACAGCCCCATGACTAACTGCAGTTTCAGAGCTGTGGACAGTGTTCATGTGTATCCAATTTTGGTTTCACTGTAATTTTTCTTTCTGTTTCCTCCTTCATTCTTGTTACATATTTATCCCCTATGTCACAGCTTATCTGCCTTGTAGTCTGCAATCCACTTGATGCATCTTATTTCAACTGTGATTTCTTCAGAGCAATGTGACCCTGGGACCCCTTAAGCAGCTGCGAGGGTGGAGAACAGGAGAGCTTGTGAGCTGAGAAATGGGCTGAACAAGCAATGTGTCAAGTGTGTTATTGATGTGTCACCTGTGGAGTCCCTAGGAAGGTGGTCAACCACCAAAGATCAAAATCTCAACAGAACACATACCTTGTTGTAGTGTAAAATATATAAATTTTTACTAGCTCCAACTGGCTGCAGGGACGTTTGGGCTGTACTTTGGGTTCTGAACAGAGAGCAGCACTCAGAAGCCTGGGCAGTGCTCTGGACCCCAGTGTTTGCAATATATTTTAGGAATCTAGTGGGAAGAAAGCAAAAAACACCAAGAAAATCCAAGTGTTAAATATTTTACAATGATTTATTTATATTTTCTTTTCAGTCTGAATGCTGGAAATCTGACTAAACTGGGAATCTGACTAAATCTTTGCTTCATTTCACCAGGAAGCCCATCTGGTGTCAGGGACAGCAGGTGCATCAGGGTGAAGTCACAAATGTAAGGCAGTCCTTCCTTTCAAGAATGACTCAATATAGTGGATAATGTCTAAGATCCTGCATTCTTAGGTAAAGGGAGTGGTACCCCATGATAAACATATCAGAGTAAATAAAAGTTAGGAGTGTTTCCCAAGACTTCCTGACAAGGAGCCAATGTACAGCATTGTTGGCCTTGCCCAAATGCTGAGCTTTGGGAAGAGCTTGCTTTCTCTGGACTCAGGCCAGCCTGCAAAAGAGCAGAAGGACATGTGATGGCTCTAGGCAAACCTCAGAGCATCACAAGGAACTCCTGTGGCTCAGATTCCTGTGACCCATACCTGTGAGCAAAACAGTGCTCTGTGGAGCCCCACTGAACATTGTGCACAGGTACCAAATGTCAGCTATCGTGTACGAACTTCCAGATACGAGCTCACGTTCCTAAGAACTCCTCGTGCCAGAAGGCTATAATCCCATTAAAAGCCTCTGGGAACTACTGCAATGCAAATAATAGTAGCAATAATTAGCTCTGCTTTAATTGATACTGTGTATTCCTCAAATGTCAGTGAAAATTTGCTTTGCTAAGCCAACAACTTCTCCCCTGGAACTCTGCTGTCTTTACCAGAATTACACGAGGGGTGAGTTTGGATCATTGTAGGTTCCTGGCATAAATTATCAGCTGTTGATTCCTTGCCCTTTAAAACTTGGCAAGCATACAAGAAGAGTTTGCCAGACATGCAAGAACTAGGTCTATGCATTTATGGGGAAATCCTCTGGGACTATGCACAGAAAGGAGTACAATTTGCTAGAAGTAGCCAGCTGTGAAATCCAGGAACTCCTGCACACAGCTCAAGCAACTTAGAGCGTATTTAGCCTGGCGTCAATACCAGCAGTTCCTGGAAGCAGTTTTTGCTCCCTCAGCTTTATGAAAGCAGAATGTGATAGCAACAAACCCTGTAAATGTGTGGAGATGCTAAATTTACAGAATAATCCTAATGAGGGTGTAGATGCTGAAAAGCTTTGGTAGAGAAATTTTTCAGCTTTCTGCAGCATTCTGTGAGAGCTCTGTGGTTCTCATGAAAGCTGTGATAAACACTGCTACGGGTTTTTGTAAACTGGTTCTTTATCTGTGCACCTGGGATCTGTTTTCCAGAGTTGTTATTGTACACAGTGAAATAATATTTTGAAGTAGGTGTTGTGAGCTTTGGCCAATAGGACAGGGGGGGCTGGTCGAAGAACCAATAACCTCCTGTCATCTTTGGGAACCAAGTTATAGAAATCAAATTATAATTAATTAAATAACTACTTTCTTCCTGAACTTGGATTGTGTCATTACTTGCCGCTCTTGGTACACCACAGTGACATGAGGGTGATTTGGAGTGGCATTATCTATAGAGTCAGTTTATGGTTTATCCCAGTGGCTAGGAGTTGTCTCTGCTTAACGCTGAGAGGTCTGAGCACATCATTGGCATAAATTAGTAAAGATAACACACTCCAAAGCACTCAGCATCGTCAGCATGAACAACATCCTCATCTGGACCTTTTGTCTTACTGAGCACCTGAGAATTTTAATGCCCCATCCTTTATGGACAGACATCTTGCCTTGTAGCACTGGTACAAGTGCTCATGCTCAGACACTCCACGCTCAGACACTCCTCGGGGCTTCTTTCTAAGGGGAAGATAAATGTTCTCTATCTCTGGTTATGTAAAGGTCAGATGCCTAAGCTAAGCTCGTTGTGTAACCTCCTTCATTCAGTTACATTAGATGGGCTGAATGGGGGCTCTTAGCTGTGGGACATGTCTCTTGGCCAAAGTGAAGGGAAATAAATCCCAGCCATAGAGTCTCTAGTTTTATAGTACTGGGCAAGATTAGTGCCGGTAGCAGATCTCGAGTCCAACATTTTCCACATTTATCAGGAAAAGACTCCTGGCTTGGAGAGCTTCAGTGCATTATTACAGAATCAAGCTGTTTCTGTGTTTGCTGGGCCTAATGGGTAATGGGTTTAGGCTATAACGGTCCTTCAGAGACTCCAGAGATACAAAGCACCTGATTTTATGGGTTTTCCATATGTACAAAAGTGTTGTTGCCAAACAGACTCAGGAACAGATCACTCTAGCACATTACCAATAAGCCAATTAGTGAAATGAAGCATTGCATGTATTAGACTGCTTTATGCAAATATGTTTGTGTAGAAGACAGAATCATTTGAACTGGGTTTACATTCAGGAAGACCTTGCCAGTATGATATGCGGTGATAGTTACTATAGCTGTTATTGATCAGTTTTTCTTTTCATCCTGATATGTGTGGATGTAAATGCAATGGGTATGTGAACCCTAATGAACACAAGGGTGGTCAGGATTTAGACCTTATCACGTGTTTTTTTCAGTAGCTACATTTGGTCCACAGGTTTTGCAACACCCTCTCATACTAACTTTGGTTATACTATTTTTCCATTACAGTCATTGGCGGCATCAGTATTTTACTTGGGTCAAAATCACAAAATTTTAACATTCAGCTAAATTCCTTATGAGGAAGAGTGATAGAATTAGGACTTATGTATCAAATCAGTTTGATTTGGGGACTTTAATTTATCTAGTTGATCCAACAGATTTATTTATCACAGCCTGTCCATGTTAAGCTGGGTACCGTTTTTGTATTGAATTCCTGGCAGCCCAGGAGCAGGTTATGGAACATGACCCATTACAGTGGGCTGAGGTACAGGGAACCGATAGAGATGCATTATCCAATGCACAGGTTGAAGTGCTATCTTGTATAACAAATTATTGACTTCATTGTACATAGTACTAGGATTTAATTAAGCGATAAGGCCCATCATAGTGGCCCTTTATCTAGCAGATAAGGATTTACCAAGCTTACCCAAGAGGTCTTTATCTGAAAGATAAGAAAAAGGTACATAAGGTGCCTTCTGCTTTTAAATCTCTAATTGAAAAGACCTTATTTTTTAAGTTCTAGGTTGTTTTTTCTTCATGACTTAGTATTAAAGATTCAGATGGATTTTTGTAAGGGAGGTTGTAGCAGGGAGGAATGTTACCAGTGGCCTTCACTGGTAATAGGATTTATGTAGTTTTTAGTCACAATACACCAACTCTCAGATGAAGTAGAAATATAGCCTCTGATTTGCAGGAGGAGATTTTCCAGTGACTTCATGATCTCATGGCCATAAAAAAGATTAATTCATTGCTGATTTCAGAGGGTTGTAATTGTGATCATGTTGTAAAATTTAGAAAAAATTGATTGCACAATAGACAAAAATGAGGGACAAATAATTTCAAGACAGTTCTTTTAATGACTGTGTTGTCAGCTAAGCTAAATGATGCCTAATTCTCTAGTCCTTTATGTGATGTAAAGAAATGCAAGCAGAAAACATATAAAGAACTTGAGGCTAATGCAAAGACCTGGCTCTTAGAATAAGATGAACACACTGGAAACACAAAATAATACTAGTGCTAATGCTCACTGGAGACAAACACAGAGGAAATTCCAGAGAAAGGAGAGAAGAGCATATGTTTTTTATGAGAAAGGCACACATAAGGGCCACTGCATGGTTGAAAACAAGACAGGATCTTTGGATTTAGCTGATTTAATCCCTAATGTTATAGACACTATTTTAATAGAGTTGTTTCATAAAGGCTCAAGCTCTTTTTAAAAGTAGCTGGGCTGTTGCCTCCCCCTCCCTTAGAGGAAGGCTGTTGTGCAACATCCATACAATCATAATTACCTGGCATCTTCCAGTTTACAGTATGACTGTATCCCTGGCCAGTCCATACTTGTTTTGTCTTATGTGCTGATACAATCTTTTAGCATAAGTGACATTTCTTCCTTCCCAGTGTTTTTCTTTCCCATCCCCATGTAAGCCCAGACATCAGTCAGCCTTTACCACAGTACGTGAACTGAGCCCCTCTTGGACCATTCTGTCTTTGCAGGTCCAGAAATGACAACCACCAATTGACTCTGTGCCCCTTCTGGGAACAGGGACGCATCAGACTCACTGTTCGTTCCACCTCAAGTTGCTTTGTGTATGCTCTGTAAAATTCTCCTGAATTTCCAAGCATCCAAGAACCTAAGCTGCCACATACTGGAAAACCAGTAGGTTACTGCCCAAAGCAGTTGTCTACCACATAAATTGATAGCACTGGCAGCTCTGCTTGTGAAAGACCCCCTGTTCCCCAGATTGTTAATCATCCTGCTCTGCACCTGTTCCAGCTTGAATTCTTCATGCTTGAACAAGGGCAGTAAAGCAGAGTCTGAAGGGATCAGATTGTATTAGAAGAGCTTGGAGCAATTCAAGCCAGGACCGAGTAGCAATTATAATGAGAGATACCCTCCAGGTTTCACGAGAGGCAAATTGCCTCAGCGGTGAGGAGAAGTTTGTAGGGCTGCTTTGAGCCTGTTTGTTCAGGAACTAGGGGATTTCATTTCCATTGTTGACAATATCACACCTTTTATGGGCAATTGTTTCCCATTCTTAAAAACTATCTGGCATGGAGGCAGTAAGTGAGTGAAGGGTGTGAATTAAAATATGTACACAGCTAAAGACAATTACTCGAGTATTTGCTTAGATCTGAAATGTCAGCTGTGAAGCTGGTATTTTCTGTTGCTCCAGCTACCCTCCAGTAATTGCCCCATGAGCAATTCTGCTGTCTTTTTACTTATTTATTTGCAACTTTGAAAACTGATTGAGCTTTCTGCCTCTGAGAAAGCTATAAGCAGGGTCCATTCACTTTAATATACCCCACATGGAGTTCCGTCACATTGGTGTAACCTCTCATGCCTGCAAGTCTTTGAAACAGGTCTCTGCTGCCTCATACTCCAGAGAAGCCAATGCTTCAGCATCCACTGGTTTCAGCAGAATAACTTTCCCACCACACACTTCATGTTTATTTCACTCAGAAAAAGATTGTGTCTGAGTGTTGCTCGCAGGCACTTCTGCTGTCCTCTTCTTCCCTGACAACTTGGAAACAAATTCAACACCCCTTCACTTACATGTATTTCAACATGAAATTATTTTGCTTAGTACATCTGAATGGTATCTCATAAAAAGGGATTTTTCTTCCTTGAAATCACACTCCAGCGGGAGCTGCCCCAGTCAGCAATGTGTGCTCTCTCACTCTCTCTCTGTAGTTGTTCCATTAAAGCAGTGTGAAAGCTACAACTGTGTGTCCACTGTCATTCTGTATTAGAAGTCAGGGGTAAGGTAATGATATGCAAGGTTGATCCTCCTGTAATACTTTCCTTG
Source organism: Struthidea cinerea (assembly GCA_013397865.1). Taxonomy (NCBI): domain Eukaryota; kingdom Metazoa; phylum Chordata; class Aves; order Passeriformes; family Corcoracidae; genus Struthidea; species Struthidea cinerea. The sequence continues at coordinate 104,608 of VZTI01005469.1, read as the reverse complement.
GAAGTACAGTTCTGCCGTTTCTGCTGTCAGCCTGTATTTAGAGTGCAGAGAGTGCTGCATGACTTAAAAGCAGCAGTAGGCAATTCCCAGTTTAAGCCTTAGATATTTACATATTTATGCTCACTTCAGCGGAGTAAATATGCTATGAATAAATCCTATTATGTTTGAAACTGTACTTACAGTATAATAAAACCACAGTACTGTGGTGCAATCTCAGGTTTTATTTTGGCGTCAGTATGGGCATGAATTTATTAAATTATGTATTGTTAACATTACATTCATCTTCCAACAGTGGTTAGAGTACCTTGCATAATGTGAGAAAATAATAAAGAAAAAGTCCTTTACTCTTTAAACAAGAATTGAAGGAAAAGCATTGCCTGCAGGTAAAACAGTTCTGACGGGAATGGCCAGTCCATCAGGGGTGACTCTACAGCTGTTACCTTTGTTATTAATGGTTTTTAAGTCGTGTGCATCTGAATGCGCCATCTAATGCAAGAGATTTTTTCAAAGGGCATTGACAGGTACTGCTGATATAATGCCATGATGTTGCACATGTCACAACCATGTGCTGGTGCTGAGTTCTGGGGAAGAGATCATTTGATACCTGCCAAAATTTCTCAGAGTTTATGTTCTGGAAAAGGTGGCTGGCTGATGCTTGGGTTTGCATGATCCCTGCAAGTTATTGCAGCATTATGCTAAGAGGAGGGATCCCTGTGAGAAGAGAGGCAGTCTTTTCTTGTAACAAAAACCCCAGCCAGAACATCTGCTTTGTGTTCTGAGTCTTGCTACCTGCCTTTTCCATGACCTTCCTCAAGACACACCACCCTCCTCTGCTTTTATTTCCTTCCCCTCCTCCATGTGTATGTTGTATACTCTTCATAATATTATCAGCCAAAGGAATTTTATATGCTTTCATTATTTCACAGCACTGATTTGTGTGTGTGTGTGCACATCTTTAGCACCAATATCTCATCTGGAAGATTCCTGAAGAAACCAACGAGCTGCTCACTGTAGGAAGCTCTGTAGTAGGCTCCACATGGTTGCTTTGCTTTGGCAGCTTGACCCTAAATCCACTGGAGTAGAAGAGTTTCACGTTACCTCAGCACAGACAATCCCTTAATGTTTGCCAAGACCCTTTTGGTAAAAGATCAAGTCTTGCTCCATCTGCTAGATGGTGTATGAAGACTACCCATCTTAATTGGAATAGTCATAGGATTTTCCATGGAGTGTTTGACAGCATCCATCTAGGCTAAAGCTTTCACATTCAGAGACGACCTGTATTGCAGAGGGAACTTCCAGGCTCGGAAGCAGGCTCAAAGAAGTTGAAAGTGTAACAGTTTTGTGTATGTCCTCCTAGTACAGGGCGTGAGAAGTCTCTTACAGAGAACCTGGATGAAGGGAAAAGGAGTTGAAGGAGTTGTGGAGTAAAGAGGGTTGAAAACTAAAAAAGGTGAGAAACTATGAAATCTGTAAAAAGAAGAAAATGTATCTCCAGGTAAGCATGTCAGAACTTAAACCATAGGTAGTCATGTCAGGTTGCTGATGTTAATTCAGGCTTTGCTGGACACAGGGATTTGGGCTGAATCCAGTAATGTCTATTTGACAGAGAGAAAAGATAGGGATATCAGTTAAACCTTTTGAAATTTGCCATTGAGACTGAAATGTTCTTCTTAACTTTGAGGGAAGAGTGAAAAAACCCACCTCCAAAAGGCATTCGATGTTTTTTTTCAGACAAAGTATTATCTCTGAAATTTCCAGGCGGAATACTTTTTAAGAAAGACCAATTTTAACAGGAGTTGCAGAAAGAGGCTTGTGCCAGTTCAGTCTGCAGCCTTGGACTGTGCATTGAATGTGTGAGGGGTAGAAGAGTTGCTGTGCTTATCTCAGAACACCTTCATGCAACGCTCAAGTGGCTGTGCCTACTGTGGGACATAAACCATGCCACTTGCTTTCTGTAGAGTTGGCATGCTGTGACAGTGGCCATTTCACTTCTCATAGTTACCCCTGTTTCTTCATGATCCTCAATACTGTGTTTTCAATATATTGCTTGTCTTGCTTTGTATATTTACTTTGTGATTTTTTGAGGTAGGGACACTCACAAAAGCTAGGAGAAGGCAGATCCTAATCTCAGTAGGAGAAGGAAACACAAAGATCTGGTAAGAGCATCACTTTGGTCAGAACTTGAGGAAGATTAGGAATCAGTATGCAGTTCTACTTTGAGCAGCTACTGGCAAAATTAGCTTAAGAAACAAGGGATATCTTGTGCACTGCCTTTTATTGAAGTCTGGATCAAATTCGCTTATATTTCTTTGCAGTTTTGTTTAGGGAAAATACAGATTTCCTTCTGTTAGGCATTGTGACACATTTCACAGGCCATTTATTCAGTCAGCACAATCACAGGTCACACTACTTACCACAGGACCATTCTTTAAAAAGCAAATGAGTCCTCACATTGAGAGTGGCTACACCTGTATCAGTAAAGAGAAGACATCAGAGATCACCCTCTGGTCCTTGGGATGAATGGTCCAGCTCACTGAACTCATTACCCCCAGAACAGGGTGGCCAGACTCCCCTCACCACTCACCACTATCATTACCATTTTAAAATTAAGAATAAAATGCTACAGGAGAATTAAGGGTCTGTAGAGATGAGCTACCTCAGCAGTTGCTGAAGCCCAGTGTCACAGGAATCAAAGCTCATTTTCTAGACTTCTCGGGTCTATGACCACAGATATTCTCAGAGTTACAATGCAGATCAGTGTAGAGATACCAGCATGGGCTCATTAGGACCTGGCTCAGGACCCAGAAATAGACCAATGACATGAAGCTCCAGATACACCAATTCATCACAGTCACGCCGCTTCCCAGGCAGAGCAGCGTAGACCTTCACAAGGATGTTGTCCAAGAGCACACAAGAAGTTTGATGTTATGGCAAAACTGAATTCCTCTCCCTAATTCTCAGCCTCATACAGGACTATTGGGTCATTGTTCCCCTCTGAGGAGGTTAGATTTCATTTCTGTGGCGAATCAAACACAAATCTCCAGAAGATCGTTGTTCCACAGAACACAGACTGCTGGCAGTTGTTCCCAGACTCGCAGGCCCATAAAACAAATTATGGGGTTATTTACTGAGAGAACAGAAAGATACTTTTAAATTGTAGCAAGTATATTTCTAAATTGAGTTTATTAAGATTGTGGTGGGTAGGATTTTTGACATTGCTTTCAGTGAATAGAGCCCTGAGAAATTTGAAAGCATGAAGGCCTTGAGTTGTTTTTATTTTAGAAAACATGAGAAATGGTATGTGAAGAAAACTTTTGTACAAACCACAATAACTTGACAGATCTTCTGCTAAGGATAGAGTGCACCAGAGCAAACCAATATGTCTTAATTAATAACTCTGTCTACTCAGTACAACTGCAGTAATACTAATCATTTCCCAAGTAATCTTGGCTGAATACAAGGGCTTTTTAGACTTCTGTTTGATTTGTTTTTTCAGAACTGTAGTGTTTTGAAGATAAATAAAACCTGCTAATGAATATGTATATGTTTTCTGATGCAGAGTATCTCAGTGAATATTCTAGGACTGTTTTGTAGTCTGCAATGAACATGTTCCTTTGAAGATTTTACTGATCTAAAAATGAAGTCATTATGTTTGGGTCACACACTAGTTTGCTGATCTAGTTAGACAAAGAAACTAAGCTTAGACAAAATACTTCAAGACAGGAACACTTTTCAACCTCAAACCACAAAATACCATGAAAAATTCTTCTCAGTAGCTCCCCCAACAATTAAAAATCAGCTTAACAAGCTTTAGTTTTACCTTTTAGGAAAAACTCAACAAACCCCACCATTTTTTCTTTGCTTAAAACAAGAAAAGTGAATGAATTGAGAGGCACTGGAGGACTAGAGATGTCCGTATGAAGGTTATAGGGACAATATACTGTGAAGCACCTACTCTATACACTGATGACTTCATGTCCTGCTGTCCAGGGAGAACAGTGGCAGCTGGGTCTTGGGAGGCAAGTGTCCCTGTTCCACACCCCTGGGCAATCCCAGGGACAAGAGCAGAAGTGGCCGCATGGCTCTTTGCTTGTCGACTGTTCATGTGGTCTGATTTCAGAATCACAGCTGTGGGAACATCCTTTGATTTGGCTTTGATGGGAAGCAAAGGTGGGTGAGGTGAAGTCTGTGGTTTTACTTCCAAAGCGGGGGGGGGGAAATGAAATTTCCATTTCCTCTTTGTGTTTTCAGCATTCCAGTGTCAATCAAAAGACTGAAGCGAGAGCGTTGTCGTGTTGCTTCAGGTACTGCGAAAGCTCCTGGCAGCCCAGCCACATTCAACCTGCTGCATTTAAGGGTATTTTGGAAGCATCATTCACCTTTGTCATAGGATGAGAGGACTGTGCTAATTATGAGAGCATTTATAAGGATTATAAGAATTACAAGAGAGTTGAGCAAAACTGAGATTAGCTTGCTTGGTTAGAGGCTGGCACTAACAAGGTCATGGGCTCGATCCCTGTATGGGCCACTCACTTAAGAGTGGAACTCAATCCTTCTGGGTCCTTTCCAACTCAGACTGTTCTGTGATTCTGGGACTGCAGCAACCAATGCTGAAACCATCACAAGCTGCCACCAAAACCACCTCATAGTCCCAAACTCCTTGCACAAGATCTCTCTGGAGAAGACGCTGGTGTGGGTGTGTGGGTGTGTATCCTGTGACTGGGAAATAGTGGAATCCTGTCACAGTGCATGTGGCAGTAGCCACTGCAACAGAGCATTCACAGGACAGGAGAACAGGCCTCCAAAACACACAGGTCTGAAGCTCACCCCGTGGTTACGGCAAGTTCCCATGTTCCTAGTGGTTCTTAGTTTACATGTTTTAAGTTTATTGGTTCAGGAGTTCTCCACCCAGTTTTATGTATAAGTTCATGTTTATGCATTGCCCTTAATAGCCTATATATTAGTTCTGGAAAGTTCTCCCGTCTGATGCCCCATTGGTTGGTTCATGTAATTCCCTCCCTTAAGTTATCCCTATTGGATATTCCCCTGTTGTCCCCTCCTTCTCAGTCGATCCCCACTGGTTGTTTCCCCTTGTTCCACCCCCATATGAAATACTGTCTTCTGTCTCAGTGTTTTGTCCCTGCGCTCTCTACCTGCAATATGCCAGCTGGAACCTACACAGAGACCCCTTTCTCGTTCTTTGCCTCTGCCAACACTTTTACACCACCTTTGTTTGGGGCTCGCTCCTTGTGAAGGAGCCAGCTTTCCCTGCATGCTGCAGCTGATGGCTTTCCCTGCTTGCTGCAGCCACCCCCTGCCTGCAGCAGCAGAAGCCAAGGACATCTGCAGCTGGACGCTGTGCTGCCTCAGGCAGCCCCAACAGTGTCAAAATCTTATTTTTACTGATTACTTAAAGCAGGATTCAAATTCCCTGAAGGGGAGGGGACAGATCCTGCAACCATGGATGCTCAGGTCCTGTAAGACAGTTAGCATTACAATCAGCTTTACTGCATCATCTAGAAATCCTGTACTAAGAAGGTCTCCAGTGAGGTCATTTCATGCCAGGTGGTTTGCCATGGAAACTCCCAGTTCCAGCCTCACCATGGTGCTACCTGGCCAGAAATCCATGGCAGGCATGGCAGGAGGCTCTGCTACTGAGGCTCCCTGGTTCTCCTGGCCACTGTTGTCACTTCCCAGGGTGGTGGCAGTAGCAGAGAGCCCTTGGAGCAGACCTGTGACATACCAGCAAAGTGCTGTGTCTCTTCAGCTAGGTGCTAGATGGCAGATGCCAGTGGAAGGAAGGACATTTATCAATCAGCCTTGGGCTCTGAATGAATCCAGCCTGAACTCAAGTTGGGCTGCCTGCTCCCAGACGGAGACAGTGGGTTTGGGGAAGGTTTCAAATCCAGCTGATTAAGCTGACAGGTGTCGGGCTGCAGCTGCAGAGCAAAGGCTGCTCTTTGATAGGAGCTGCTGACCTTGTTAATCTGGGGAGAGACATGGCCAAATGCTCTCTAAAGGCAGAAATTTGCAGGGGAAAATGCAGCATCTTTCATCTGCTTGATGTTTTGGCTACATCAGGTTTGGCAGCCACTTAAAAAAATGATTGATTTTGTTAGTTTTTTTGTTGACAAGTATTTTGTGTTTAGTTATCCAGAAGCCTGGGACTGATGGTTGCATTCCTCTCTTTCCAGTAGGAGCTGTGCTGAAATGCACGTTTGCTGCCTGTCATGGACCAGTGCTGCCTGCTCTGGTTCCACTGACTTTGCATTGTACCTCCCAAACCTACTCACCTTTATATTTACACTGACAATACGAATCAGCTCAACAGCAAATGTCAGTGATTGCACAAGAACCAGCTCGTGGTGTATCTTAAGTTTGCACAGCAGCTATGGAGTTGTGCTGAAGAGCTTATTCCAGAAAGTGCTTTTGCACCATGCCAGGCATCCTGCAAAGAGATTAGGTCAACAGGCTATTTAGTGCCTAAATTCAGCAAAAGGCATCTTCTGCAGCAAGCTAAGGGAGCGCTGCTATCAAACATTTCCAAGTTTGAAAGCCAGGCTTTGTTGGCCTAAACATCCTGCCTACCAGTTTGGTCTTGTTCCAGCAGTTATTCCAAGAGCTGACATACATGTGGAGTTTGTTATGGCCCTGACTGTAAGAAGAGCCCTCTGAAACACATTGGTCCAGTTCTGTGAGTGCATATGGGCTGGATGTGTCTGGGTGTGGAAGCTCTGGCTGACAGAGATCAAGAAGAACGTCAGTGCTAGGTTTTGTCTCATGCCTCCCAGGAGGCTCCACACAAGTCAAGGGAGGAAAAAAGCTTCATGATGTCTTTGCGTTTCTGGGCTTCGGGTCTGATCCAAGGGCTGGCACGGCTGCCAGCCGTCACCCCAAGCGTTGCTATAGCTCAGGGATGCTGCCCACAGTTGCCCACCAGCTGCTATGCAACCCAAAATAGGCTCAGCACAAAGCACTCCAGGAAGCTCCCTCTTCTTTTCCCTCCATGTCCCCTTCATCCGGCACTCTGATGCAGAGAGGTTAAACTGAAATGAAGAGGTTACCTCACGAATGAATGGAATTAATTTAATTAATATTTAATAAATTTTAAAATAGCCGATTTTCTCTTGCACATTTGAAATGAAGCAGCATTTTATTTTAGATAATAATTTTCAGGACTTATTTTCACTTCTTAAGGTAATTTTCATACTCATTTCATCTCTTTTAGACTTGTGGGAAATAAAATGAGCGGTTGGGGTTTTCTTTCTTTTGCTTTTTTTTCTCTGTTTTTGTTCTTGTCACTCTAACTACTTAATACTTTTCTGGTTCTTATGAATAGTGCATGGAATAATAATATAATAATAATAATAATAATAACAACAACACCCACCAAAACTTAAAATTGTTATTAGATTGATGGCATTCCTTTTTCTTTTCCTTTTCTATTTTTTAATGCTTCTAAACCTGGAAAATTTTGGAAAGCTAGGTCTTGGTCCTACAACCATGTAAGTTGTGTACTAGGTCAGAACAAAAGTCCGTCTGACAAAGTGTGTATCCCCAGGAAAGACCTGTAAGAGATATGCAGAGCCAAGACTGAAAAAGAAAGAACAATTATATGTACTCAAAGTATTTTCCATACCATTGTGACTGAGGAACTAAAAATTACGTCTTTGTGAGTAAAACTGTTTCAGTCTTGTCATTGCTATCTTGCTTCTCAGTACAAGACCAAGGTTAGATCCTTTGCTCCTGTTGCAAAATTTAAGTTATGATTGACTACAAGTGACCACTGAATTTGGGGGGGTTCCCTGAAATTTCAGGTCATGCCCAGTGAAATTTTTATAGGCACTCTTGGTTTCTAAGTGCATTGTGGCTATTCAGCACAGACTTGTATGAAAGTGCTAAGTACAACCATGGTGTGGGATGAAAATATTTGTTAAATAGGCAGTACTAGTCAAGGAGGTTGCTGAAATGCTTGGGTGAAAAATTAATCTTATCAGAGACAATAGAAAATTGAGAGTGTATGTATTGAGAAATAAGTGTTTAGAAATTTTCAGTTAAGCCTCTTAAGAAGTGTTGGAGAAGGTCAAAAGACATTTGTTTGCTTGTTCTTTTTCTTTCCCCATGGTGCTGTATTTCTTCCTGAATAAAGTAATTTATTTCTAAAAGGTTTTACACAGTTTTACCCTTTATACAGCACTGCTGTATATCACAGTTTAGCTTAAACATCCCATGCTAGCATTGCCTGTATTTGACTCCGGAGGAGGTCATCCCTGCTCACCTCACAGCAGTGTCTCATGAGCTTTGTTATCCTCTCTAAAAATTTACTGAAATGAGAAACCATTACCATTCCACTGATCAACTTGGAAAGCCTTACCAGGGTGCTGAGGGGTGTGCTGAGGGGACCACAAGGTCCCCTGGCCTCCCAGCCTTGACCACGTTATATTATGATCAGAGAGATGCCCTGCTCATGGAGCAGGATTCACACTCTCCTCTACCTGTTCAGCCTCTGACAGTTTTTCTCTCTCATTGAACAAGACGTCTTGCATCACACAAAAGCGGTGTTTTTAGAGATGTGTTTGAGGTGTGCAAATTATGAGCAGAATTTGCTGCCTTGCTTCATTCCCTGCCATAAAGACAAGCACTGGATGGCTCCTGAGTGTCACCCTACCAGGCCTGCTGCAAACATGTTTGCCACATGAGAGAAGAGCTGGAGAGCCTGGAGTGTTACTTCTCCTCGTACCTCAGGCATATTGCTTTAGCTTTGCCATCCTCACCAGGACTTCCATAGCTTTGCCATGAACCAGAGGTTTAGTTATTGACTCTATGGTGCCATGTGATGCTTTCACGCCTTGATTTGGAGTGGAACATCATGGTTGTGACATTTTAGAGAAAGAGCCTGTCAGGGAGAAGATGGGGAGGAAGAAGGGTGATTGATCCAAGGGAGTTTTCCAAGGATATCTGGTCAGCTTTATGGGAGAACAAAGCTGCCTTAACACTTGGGTTCGTTGCTGACTTTTAGGCTTGGAAAAATGCCCATTTGGCTGCTGAGGCAGCAGCCTGAATTGTTGTGCAACTTGGCTGTGAAGGGAATGCAAAGGGATTTCTTTCCCTTCAGGTTCACGCATCGCTAACCATGCCAGGCGTGTTGCTCCGTACTGTACACCCTGAATGAATAAACTGTTCCTAATAAAGAACTGATGTTGCTAATATCTTCGTGTAATTTAAACCAAGGCTTTTTGAATTTAGCTCATTTGGGGAAGAAAAAAAACCACTGATGTTGCAAATGCTTATGCATCTGATTAACTTTGCCGCTTAGCTTAATTTGCAGGATCAGGGCCTTAGCTATCAAGAGGCTACATGGCATTACAGCCCTTCTATACATCTTCATTAGAGCCTCTTTCTTACGAATTTGCTTTCATGCGTATTTTTACAACCTCAGTCATAAACTGGATTGTATCTGCCAGCAGCAGTGTTTGACTATGTCAGCTCCTCAGTGCCTGAGCTAATCCCTTGTCCTCCTTGACAGGAGTCCGGGGCAGAGCTGTTTCCTAAGGATCAACGCATAAAAGTTGTCATGTTGCTGGTCATTTGCCTAAAAAATTGAGGAGATAGTGAGTTTTTTATTAGGGACAGCATTTTTGCCCATTTAGAGTTTTCTGTCTGGGTTTCGCTTTCAAATTTTTATAAGAGCAGAATTGTTATTTTTCTCCAAAAGTACTAATTTTTAGGCCTGAAAGTGATGGGGTTTTTTCCTGTTTTCTGTTGCTTTTATTCCTCTCCTTTCCACCCTGGTCTCTCTGCAGCTTTTGTTCTTCCTTTTCTGCTTTTTTTCCCTCTACATTTATTCCATCTTCTTTTCCATTTCCAATGGGGTTTTTTTTAATAACATGATGGAAAAATAGTTCCTCACAGCTTCCTCCAGCTGCTGTGGCTGCTGCACCTCATGTTTTCAGATTTCAGATCTGGCAGCCCTAGTGGGTGTCCATCCGGGGAATTATACAGGTGCAGAAAGGAGCAAGTGTTTCTCTTCTTGAAGGTCTGTGTCACTTCTGCCTTTCCTGGTGTCTAAGGACATGCTCCCTCAACCAGCAGATCCCTCCGAGGTGCCATGACTGGCCTGCCCACCCCCCAAAGCACTGTGTGAAAAGCTTGATGGAGGCTGACATGTGAATGCAGATACTAAAACACAAAGACTTCATTTGTTTTAAGGGTTATGCCTAATCCTTTCCCTCCTGGGGCCCTATTTTTTGGGGTCCAAATACTTGTTACAGGACTCAGCTTCTAGAGGCAGATGTAGCACTGGCAACTTCCCAGTTGTAAGAGACCTGGAGGAAAATTTTGACTGTGTGGGTCCCCACATAAATGCTGGTGAACTTGGTCCGTGGCTGAAGCATCCTCATGCCAGGGGATCCTGGCAGTTGTCCCCTTGCCATGCCATCAGACATGCAGATGCAATATGTGGGCACTCAGAATGAAAGTGTGCAGGCAGACCCTGCTGAGAGCTCATTGCAGGCAGGGCTGGAAGTTGCTTTAAGTACAGGGATTCACATGCCTCAAAGATGTATGTGCATAACTTGTCTGTTTGTTTGAAAAGGGTTTTATGAGTTCTTTGGGTTGTTTGATAGGCGTGTGTAAACTTAAATTATAGCAGAAGTAAATTGATGGAGGAAGTAGAGAAAAGATCTGAAAATTAAGTTATCCTTTCCCTTAGTCAGAGTACTCTTTTAAAGTAGTTTCATTTTTTCTATTTGGTTACTTCATTTGGTAAATTAATTCATGATTCTTCAGTGGGAGATGGAAGGAAGGAGCCTTAACTCCATACAGACTTCAAAGGTGAAATCTTTGCATGGATGAAACTGGGCGTCAGTCAGAAGTTGAATTTGTCTGGAAAAATCTAGGGTGAGAAGTGTTGGTCCTTTGGAGTCTCCATGGCACCTCAGGCTCTCCCCCCCTCCCTCGTCATTTCTGGGGTTCCCACCTGATCCCTGGTGTGGTGCATCTGAAGCAGGGCCACCTCAGCTGCCTTTGCAGATGCACAGGGCCTGGTCAGAGTAGGTGTGAGGAGCAAGAGCCCCGGGGGCTTTGCCAAGGTGAGAGGTTTGGTTGTGCTCTGTGTTCACTGAGGCCAGCTCGGCTTTTGTAAGAAGTGAAAGATTCAGATATCTGCTGGCACCCCAAAATGCTGCCTGCCAAGAGAGCATCCAAGTCTGAGCTTTGAAAGCAGGTTTACAGAAGGGCTGAGCACCTCTGGCTGCTGGGAGCAGGGCTGGGGATGAAGGGGGAAGATATTTCTAACACTGGTGTAAAAAATGCTATTTTTTGATTCATTTTCAGAAGCCCTTTCTGGCATACCCACCTCCGAAATGCTTCCTCATATGCAAGTAGCTGCTTTGCTGCTTTTGCTGCTGACTTGTGTCTTCCCAGAGGACAGCAGAGCTGCTTGCACTGGGAAATGCCACTGGCTACTGCCACCCTTGTGATGGGAGCAGTGCTGTGAGAGCAGGACAAACATTTGCTTTCCAGTGAAAATAAATACAATGCCAGTTTCTATTCTGCTTGGGTGAAATACCTGTTCCAAAGGGATCACATGTGGAGAGTGATCTGAGTGGGCTGGCTCTTTCTGTAAAACTTTCCTTCCTGACCGACATCCTCTTTCTGTAAATCTTCCAATTTTCAATAAAACTTCCAGTTACAGTCTCCTGTCTGTAAAGTCTCCCTTTAAAACTTCCAGCCCCCAGGCTCAGAAGTGGACCCAGTTGCACTGGAAAAGTGTCAGGTCAATATTAAAAGGTGTGATAACCCCCCCTGGGAAAAAGGAGTGTTACTGATGCTGAAGTCAATAGCTGCTTATGGCCATTGGGAGACCTGGTGCTCGTTCCGTGTTTGCTTTTTCCCCGCAGGACTGAGTGGGTCAGTCAGCAGAGCAGGTTTCCTTTGCAGTCTGGGGGGAGACACCGTGTTCGGTTAAGCTCACGCCGAGCCTCCACTGAGAGCTGAGGCATCTCCACAGAGGCAGCAATTGAGGCTTTGGATTTTTTTGTGTCTGAGGTTCATGGTGCTGCTGCCAGGTGGTGATTTGGGGCAAGCACCATCCGCAGCCAGCCAACAGGAGGGTCAAATCTGCAGTGGAGCTGCACGTGTTGCACGGAGCCACACAACCTCCTCCTTGAGCTCTTCTGCTGGAGTTTTTGATCAGTGTCGTGCAAGTCAGAGGGGTTCTGGGCATCTGCCCTAGCTGGTGCAGGCTGGCTCTGTTCGTTCAGCTCCTCTGCACGCCGTGAGCCAGGGTGCTTGGGAAGGCCTGTGCAGCAGCACCCTTCTTCCCAGGCGTGTTCGTCGTGGTGGTGATTCCACCTGGCTCCAGCTAGGAAGGCTTTGGCATATATTGACAGTAATGCACACAGGGGGAAAAACTCCCCATCTGTGGTCACGGAGCGGAGAGACGAGTGGCTGCCTTTCTCAACAGATGGCATAACAAACTACACGGAACTCGCGTCCCCCTGAGACACGTAACTTGACATCAGATAGTTTCAAGAACATATTGAAATAAGTCCTCCCTGATGATCGCCATGGCTTCAGACGCAGCCGTACCTCTCTCCCTGAATCCCTTGACAAAGCCGTGGGTGATGGAGGCACAGCAGTTTTGAGGGGTCCCACCCTGCTGCCTCCGCTGGCAGCAGGATTTGGGGCGGCAGGCTGAGCAGTGACTGAGACAGCCCCCAGATGCCAGGGACTGGAGCAGCGGGGAGCTAAGACGTTAGCACTGCTCTGGAGGTAGTAAGTCTTTTCAAGCTGAATAAGCTCTTTGTTCTGAGAAATTCTAACTTTAAACATCTGTGGTAGGAGTTTTAGTGTTTTACTTCAGAGATAATAGACCTCGCTGTGTCTGAATGGAACAGGAGCGGGACTACTTTGAGGAACAAGCGCGTTCAGAAGCTGCTTTTGCTGTTGGGAAGCAGTGGAACGCTGCCCTAAAGCTGGGCAGTGGTCAGGTCATCCTGGCCCTCACAATACTCTGGACATGTGAAGCAATGCTCAAATATGAGCAAATTTGAAAATTTAGGAGCTCAAAATCATTGTCAGCAGCTCAGATAGAGCCATCAGCACCAGAGATGCCTGGTGTGTCTGTAGGGGATGGGACAGGACTCCCATTCCATGTCTGTCCAGGGCTTGGGATGCTTTGTGCCAGTACAGCCGTCTCCTCAGAGATAGTGGTGAGTGAGAAAGAGGAGGAAACAGCCCACCCGACATGCAACTAGCATCAGCATCAGATGGAGTGGGAGCTGGTGGAGAAACAAACATTAAATTAATTTAGTTCACAACTCTCCTGTAGGGTATGGGATCTCCCTGTTTTCCTGGGAAGAAGTCTAGAGAGATTAATGTCAAAAAGATCCACTAATTTTGATGACCCAATTTGCATGCCTAATGACCTGATTTTTCTGAACACTTCACATTCTTTAGCATTTTATGTGCTGGAAGGACAGTGCCCTTGTTTTCTTTCACAGCAACGAGTGCTCAGCAGTTTTGTCAATCAGAACTTGGGGTATTAATTTATGCATTCAAAAAGCAAAACCCCGCACAATTACTGAGACAGAGCTTTCAATGTATGGTTTGGATGACTTGGCAGTATCTCAGAAAAAGTCTTCAGCAGGGAGAGCAATAGCAGCCAGTGCCCCAGGACGCCATTCAGCTGCCTTCACCATGTCTCCTTCCTCTTCAAATTTCCTGCCTTGTTCACTGGGCAGCTTCCAGTTTCAGCAACAAAGGAGAGGGGAATTGAGTGGATACAGGGCTTTTTCCCAGCAGATGCTAAGGCAGGTGTTTACAAACTTCCGGCATCCTGATTTGAAACCTTAATATATTTGTGCGATTACTTCTGTAGAGCACAGAATCCTCTTTTTAGCTCTTTTATTATTTATTTTATCCTGTTCCAAAGAACTTGCACTCTGTTTTAACATATGACAGAATCACAGAGTTGCTAGGGTTGGAAGGGACCTCTGGAGGTCATCCAGTCCAACCCCACTGCCAAGGCAGGGTCACCTGGAGCGGGTTACACAGGAATGTCTCCAGGTGGGTTTGGAATGTCTCCAGAGAGGGGAGACTCCATGACCTCCCTGGGCAGCTGTTCCAGTGCTCTGCCACCCTCAATGTTAGGAAGTTCTTCTTCATGCTAAGGTGGAACGTCCTGTGTTTTGGTTTATGGCCGTTGCTCCTCATCCTGTTGCTGGGCACCACCGAAAAGAGTCCAGCACCACCCTCTGACACCCGCCTTGGAGATATTTATCTGCATTAATGAGGTCCCCTCTCAGTCTTGTGTTCTGCAGACTAAACTGGCCGAGCTCCAGTGTAATTTCTTTCCCCTTAGAGAATCAATGCTGACTACTCCTGATGACCTTCTTTTCTTCTACATGCCTGGTGATGACCTCCAGAATGACCTGTTCCCACACCTTTACTGAGATGGAGGTGTGGCTGACTCGCCAGCAGCTTTCTGGGTACTCCTGCTTTAAAGTACTGAGTACTCCCTTTTTTTAAAGTTGGGAGTAATACTCCTGCCTTCCTCCAGTCATTGAGCACCTCTCCCATTCTCCATGACTTTTCAAAGATGGAGAGTGGCTTAGCAACATCTGACAGCTCCCTCAGCACTTGTGGGTGCATCCCATCAGGGCCCATGGATTTATGGATGTTAAGTGTGTTAACTGATCTCTAACCCAATCCTCTATGACCAAGGGAAGTCTTTCTTTCTCCTGCCTTCTTCTCTTACTTTGAGGTCTGGGACTCCTGAGGGCTGACATCAGCAGCCTGAGGTGAAGAAGGCATTCAGTAATCCCACCTTCTCCATGTCTTCCATTATCAGGACACCCAACTGATTTATCAGCAGCCCCGCATTTTCCTTAATCTTTCTTTTGCTGCTGATGGAGTATCTCTGTAGGTTCCTTCTTGGGTTCTGCAGTCACGTGTGTGGATTGGAACATGAGGAAGTCCGCACAGGCCACCACTGTGTTCCTGCAAGGAGCACTGCCATCAAGAGGGGAAGCTTTGCCTTTCCCCCCTCCACCACTGTGCCACCGTGGCAGGTATGTGAGTGGGTCCAGAACAGAGGAATGATTCCAGCTAAGCCCTGAGGCTTTCATCCATGGAGCTGAAATAGAAAACACATTGGATTTGGACAGGCTGCTGAAAAGGAACGAGACTGCTTCTCTTCAGCCTCTTGCCATTGGTCATACCTGTTGGGTGCTGGTCTGGCCCCACTATGGACCAGTACAGGGGAACAAGCTATTCAAAATATCTTCCTGGGTATTTGTAGGATATTTTCTGTGTTGCTGATCCCAGTGTAACTTGTACCTTGGCGCGAGGACAGCCCATCCTCTGCCAGCAGGTTCACTTTCGCTGCACGTACATATGCCAGATGCAGACTGTGCTACCTGCACAGGACAGAGATCCTGCTCCTCAGTGGGAAATCAGTCTGATCTGCTCCTGGGCTGATCTGTGTCACCCACAGAGAACCTAAAATGGAGCAATGTTTAGGAGAAGGGAACAGCCTTTTGACTGTGACATGTTACACACAGGTTTTGACGGTGAAGGAGAAACACTGGCGGCTTGCTTGAAATCAAATGTCAAATAAAATCAACACGATTTAATTAAAAGGGGAAAAAATTCTTTCAAAAAAATCTTTGAATTATATTGAAGACTCTATCTCTTAAGAACATACTGCAAGCTTAATTTTTGATGTTACAGTTAAATAAAGACATACTTACCTGATTAGCTGTAATCCTCTCATGTTTATTCCTTGAGTCAGAGACCTTATAAAAATGTATCTGAGATTTAGAAGTGGGACCCAAGGACAGTCTGCACCTGGTCTCTATGTCTGATTGCAAGAAGATACCTCTGCAATGTTACCAACAGAAAATTTCTCAGCCGTTTTGATAATCTCTGTTGTGCTCAAAGCTGAAATGTAAAACAAATGCATTTGTCCATCTCCTTCCATGGTTACCAGTCCTCACCCAAGTGTTTTGGACTTTCCCTCCTTGTAACAGATGTGGAGCACCAACTTGACCAAAATCCCAAGACCCCGTGACAAGGGGGTTGGAACTCTTCTCAGCCATAAACAAGAACCTCCATCCCTCAGCCCTGGTCCCACAGTTTGGGCTCCCTAGAAGGGAGTCCTACATAGTGTCCTCATTTCAACCACCATTATCCTCACTGGCTGAGCACAAGGACTGTGTTTTCTGTGTGACATGTCCTTGCAGTCACCCTGGGGCTATCTCCATCACGTGTCTGGAGCAGTTGCCCTGACTCCATGTGTAGTCAAGATAGAAGTTAGTAGGGAAATCTAATTCATGACTCATCCCATGCCTGAAATAGGTCAGACCATCGATGGGAATCATGCCCTGGATCTTGCTCCCATGTATCTCCAGAAGTCTCCATTGCAGGAGTCTGACAGTGAGATAAAACCCATCCAAGGAGACTAATATTCAGATTATTTTCTGTCATGCTCATAATCTGACTATGGAAAAAATTAATGAAAATCTAATCGGTAACTGTATTTTTAGACACTTAAAACCAAACACCAAAAATGGGTTGGAGAAGGATTTGCAGAGGGTTTTTTCTGTCTCTGCTCTGTTGGGAATGTCCGAGCTTTCCCTTGCTGCCATTAGTGGGAGCCATCGCACAGGGCAGGGCAGGACCTGTCTCTGCTCGGGGCTCGCTCCTCTTCGATACTGGTTGGGATTGTCTCCTGCAAATATTACAGAAACCAAAGTCTCAGAGGATGTCTCAGGTGGGGTTGTTTTGCGGTTTTTTCCCTATCAATTACTGCATTTGTTTGTGAAATACTACATTTTCTAAGGACCAAGTTTCCAGAAATTAAGTGGGCCTCTGCCCACTTCACAGTAAATCTTTAACATCTTCAAAATTAATTAGTTTGCATTTTCAGTTTAAAGTGACCTTTTTAGCCAGAAAATTGTCAATGTCCGCCATTGACCGTTGTTTCCCATTGCACTTGTGTACTCACAGCTCCCTTGCCTGTCAGCAAATGTTAGCTACTACTACTGAAAAATTGTTAGGTTTAGAAATCTCAAGACATGGCATGCTGAGCAGTCTTCAGTCATTCTATCAGCTAGCCATTTTCTCAAGTTTTATATTTCTCTCATGGCAAGAGTCCCATAATATATTACATCAGACATCACAGTCTCACAGGATTGCATTGAGGCTGCTGCTGAAGCACACATGGTAGGAGTGGAAATTGAATTTGTAGGCCACATTTTTAAAACACAGAGCCAGAGGTCCTCCAGTTATTTTTCCCATTTGCAATATAATAGCATATATGATGAAAATGCTCCTTTCCCTGGAGAAAAGGGTCTGGTTGTGTTTCTTGCCCCTGCAAGCTGCTGCACTGTGATGCAAAGATGCTATTCCTCCTTGGGAAGCTCCTCAGCCAGAAGACTGTTCCTCAAGTCCATTTCCCAGGGACTTGAGGAGTAGTCCAACTTTCACTGAAGTTGGTGACAGAGACATTGCTTTTGAAGGGGGTAGGGTCAAGTCCTCCATCAGAGCTTCATTATGAAACCTCTGCCTGTTCTTTGTAAGCCACACAGATAAACAATCACAAAAAGCTTTTCTGACTGGTTTGAGAGCACAGCTGTGATAAAGGTGTGATAAAAGGACCAGCTCCGAAACCTGTGGGATCATGGTGGTCCTAGTGTGAGTTACAGCAACATTTCACATCTCTGTTTATTTTAGTTAAAGAAGAAAAGTTTCAGTTACTGTAGACTTAACAGATTTTTATCTCATATAAAATATGCTTAGCAGAGGACACACTTGAGTATGGTTTCGTTGTTAGCAGACCTTCGGCGGTTCGTGTCAAATATCAGTATAATGGACTTACACACACTATTGATTTAATGACAGCTATCACTGCGAGGAATTGATCTAATGTTTTCATTAGACTTTAAAAATGTTTTAACAACAAGTTCATTCAGAACTGGATAATTGCAAAGCCCTACATGGCCAAAGATCACATTCCCTATTGAAGTGTAGTTTAGATGATCTTTTTAGAAGATAAGTAGATTAATAATAATAGAGGCACAGTTGAGGGAAATTAAAGCTAGTCTTCATGCCTTAAAAACATAAATAAATTGAATTATCACCCATTATATTACTGCAGGGAATTTTCTGAACTTTTGAACAAATCTTAATGAATATGCAATGGTATTTTACTTGCTCTTGTAGGCACAATGTAACTGTTTTTGTTGCCCTCTTCTATTTGTCTGTCCTTTTTGTTCCTTGCCCCATGGACATTAGCAGAGGTTTGTCTCTTCCGCTTGGGTTGGACATACAATTTTATTAATTTTCAGCAGTAATAGCATCTTTTGCCCTTGAATGTGAACAGGCCATGAAGGGGCATTTCATGGGAGATTTCGGGACATGCTGTCCTCTCAGACATGATGTTGGGCTGTCCTCCAAGGAAAGTTTTGCATTACTGGCTGTGACTGAAGCAATGCTGGACTGATCAGTGGCTCTTCATGAGGGCATTGCCTAAATATGAGTGGAGAAAGAAGTTTCCTGTGCTGATGTGGAAGGTGCAGACACATTTCCCCTATGACTGCAGGCAACAGCGGTTTTCTTGTCAAACTGTCTTCAACTTCTGCTGTGCCTTAATCAGAGGTTCCTCCTTTCCAAGTACAATGATCAATATCCCATTTTTTTGCTAACACTGGACCCATAAGCTGGTGCTCACTGAGACTGGTCATGGCTTGCACATGGATCTTCCTTGGCATTGTGGGTTTCTTGCTGCTCTTGGTAAAGGACTGCAGCTTTCAAGATACTTCCTGAGAGCCCACCCAGTGTCTCTGTGCACCTTGGCTCGGATTGCCTGGAGAGTCTGTTGTGCTCAGGCCTTTGAGCCAAATCTTGGATATCTTAGTGGATGTTTAAAAATAAGAGAAGACAACAATAGGGTCACTTTAAATATGATGGTCTCAGCATTACTTGGAGTAAAACCTGGCTCTTCCCTCCCACCTATGGAAAGAATTACTTGTCCCTAAATTACAGATATCTTTTCCTACCAGCTTTGCTTCAGACCACATTCTGTGGGGTGTAATAGTCCAGGAAAGTCTAGAATAAAGAGTATGTCTATTTCTCTAGACTGGTTATCAAACAGAGCAATTCTGAACTAACATGCCCATATACTACCTCAGAAAAGTCAGAAACTCCTCTTTCAGGGAATATCCTGACCTTTCATATAAGTCATGTGGCTTTACTGAACTCAGGGCTCTGTCTGACTGAATACATTTCCAGTATAACCATTAGTATCTGATTGGGTCAAACATTGGACCTACATGGAGTCCCACCACAGAACAAATCTGGGAAGTAAGGCAGACTCACCAAAAAATCCTACCAGACTACATGATATTTTATTAGGTGTTCTCTTGTAGAATTGTATGTTGTAGGAAATACAGTAATAGATTATTCTAATGGTCAGAAGGTGCTTAAAGTGTTAGAACAATGTAATGAACGCACCCAATATCTTGCAGCAAAAGTACAACCTAAAGCTGCTACTCCATTTCTGCCACTGAAAAGCTGCTTGCAGGGAAGTGAACTCCATGGTTAAACTGCTGAGGAGTTCAGGCACCCCAGCACAGCCTAAAACCTTTTGGCAGACAAACCTCACGTGCTGTGGGGAGCAGTGAGACCAGAGAGACGCGGTGGGTGTCCATGGGATTGCCCTGGAACAAGGCTTGGGCTTCTGAACAACACATTTGCTTTAAATAACTTCCACAGAAATTCAGCCCCTGTGGGAACTAAAAGTCTCCATGTGTCCTTTGGGGCCAGGGTTTTGTATGCTTCAAGGTATAATGAAGATTAAAGGCAATATTCTTAAATGAGCAGGGAGATGCTTATGCCAAAATATACATGAGTAATCTAGAGCATGATACAAAAATGCAAATGCAAGAATAGAAGGAAATCAGGACACTGTAATGCATATTGCTTTAATTTGAGGAGCAAAGGGATTTGAGTGGATTTCTAGGGTATAATGCAATACAGAATAATACAGTGTTTATGTCAGATATAGATGACGGAATCTCCCAACAGATCAATGCAGGAAAAGGGTATAAATCAGTAGTATTGGAAGGTGTCACTTGAGAGCAAACCTATTCTCAAGCTGAGGTAATATTTTCTGATACTCTCTGTAGTGGAATACAGCTAATGTGAAAAAATGTGGGAGAGGAAAAAATAAATCCAAATGGCACTTGAAGGGAAAATGAAAGTCTAAAATATCATCTTCAGGATCCATCTCCTGTGCAGATGGGTCTGGGTGAAAAACAGCACCCATCGTCCCCTTAGCAATCATGAAGATGAAGCTGGAAGGGCCAACTTTGCTGCTGGGACAGAGCTGAACTCTGCCCAGGGAGCAGCACCCTGCATTTGAGCACTGCCTCAAGGTGTGCTTGGCTCTGTGCACAAACCTCTCCTCTAACAGAATGGTAGACACAGCCCAGCTGAAATGATGGCACTCCCTGCTTGTGAAATGCCACACATTTCCTTCACATTGCATTTTTTCATTCTTTCTGACTCTGTTAAATCACTTTAAGTTAATGTACTGGATACAAATAATCAGGTTTCTGTTGATCTTAGATTTTATTGAGAAAAAAGAAAATTAATAAACTTAAGTAAGAGAACTACTATTGCTGTCTCCAGTAATTGCTTCGCCCTCATCATCTGTTGAGTTTTAATATGTAAATGAGTGGAGGAAGCCTTCTGGCTTTGTAGTCTCTGTGAGAGAAGATTCTTCATGACAAATATAATTTTGGAGGAAAAGGGAATTTGCTGTTTGGTAGGCCTGAGCTAGGACTCATTTACACTGGCTTTAAATCACTGGGCTCATTTCCAGTCATAAGTGATATGAAATCAGACCAAGGAAACACCAACTGAGCACCTTGTCCTCCGCTTGCGCTGGACTCCTCCTGCCTGTTCTGCATACCTTCCTAACCCAGTTCTCCCTGGGTTGCTCTAATAGTATTCCTAAATTAAAAGAAAAGAGAAAGATGAGTAGGTCATTCTGGGTAGAAGAGGGTCTGGCTGCAGTGGAGATGTGTGCCATCCTGCCATCCCAGTCCTCAGGGGCGTTTGCCTGTCTCACCTCAGTGCATCGCTTCACTCCTGGGGCCACAATCTGAGGGCAGAAAGCATGGGCTGGGTAATGGCCACTTTTACCCCCAAAACTCAGCTTAGCAGTACTTGTAGGGATGGCCTGTTCTGCCTTCAGAAATCATTTTACATGTGCCTGCCTGCTTTAGCTTCTGCTTGATTTCTCTATCTACCTAAAGCTTGGAGTTTAATAGATGGGTAGATAGTTTGAAGTTATCCTCTTGTGCATGAATGCCTGGTTTTTTTCAGATAAAATTTTCTGACATCTCAAACTTTTATCTTGAACATGTATTAGACAAGTTGTTTCATATATATATTTGCAGTGTTCACAAAGTGATGGCTCCGTCAAAGCTTCTGTTAGAAAATGCTTTTTTCCTGCACAGGCTGGAGGCGATCAGAGGGGACAGGTTTGTAAACAGCCCCCACAACCTCACTCTGACCTGGAACTGAGTTCACTCCAGGGTGAATTCTCAAATGCAGAGAGATAGAGAAGATAGTCTTGTTGTTGGTCCACCGACCTGGATTTGAGGTGCGTGGTTTCCACTGCCACATGCCTGAGCCCACCTGTGCCTCCAGTGTGCCTTTTATGGGGGGATAAAAGAGAACCTGTCCTTCCACCCATCCCATGCCACGATTCCTTGGCAGAGCTTCTCAGAGCCTCTCCTGCTCCATCACCTGATGGTAGTGCTGGGCTGCCCTCCTGGGGGCAGTTTTGCAGCAGGGACCGTAACAGACCCGCAGTGGGAGGTGGTGTGACCTCCTCCTTCCCATCTGCCACTCGCAGATTTTCCCCAGGTTTCACATTAGCTGTTCTGCCTGATTCCAGTGCAGCCTGCGTGGAAGCTCTCCCAGCAGTCGTCATTTGGTGAGGAGTTATTTCATGCCCAGCCACACCGGATGCACAAGTGAAGTTGACTGGGTGATGCAGGTTACCCCGCATCCATGGTTATCATTTTGCTGTTAATCATAGAATGTTTTTGGTTGGAAGGGACCTTAAAAATCACCTGATTCCAACTCCCCTGCCATGGGCATCCACTAGATGGGGTTGCTCAGGGCTCCCTCCAATCACCTATCAAATGTTTGTGCATTCTGATGATCTAATTTTTTTTCTCCAGATGCAAAATATGAAAGACCAAGGACTTAGAACCAGGACTCTTTCAATGTTACCTTTAATTACCGATGGTTTTCCTTTATAGATTCCCTTAAAGGCCTGTTGTTTAAACATTTTCCTTTCACATATGATATGCCAGGTTAATTTTGGTTGAATTCAGTACCAAACCTGTCACAGACTGTGGAGTAAAATACAAGTCTCTTACATGTTAGAGTGTAATATCGAGTCAACAAAGCTACCTTCATGAATTCACACTGCATTGCATTTAGTATAGTGTTTTTTATATCTATTGTGAATTGAATTCTAAACCAGCACATCATCCTTCCCAGGAACTGGGCCAGTCTAGGATTTGGCCAGGTCGCTTTACTTTTGAAAATCAATATTGTGCTGACAGTTGTCCAGCCCCCTGCAACTTCCAGGACTTACAAAATATTCATATTAATGTTCCCATGTTAAGGCTTTTGAGTAGGTTCTCTTACATTTCTGTAACTAAAAGTTTAACACAGCTGAAAGAGACTGGCTCTGAGGTGGGAAGGCAGCAAAGCCTGAGCAGGGTGGACAGGACTGTTCAGCGCTTGATAGGAATCGCTAACCAAGAGCCTTGTAGTGGTTTTGAGAAGGCATCAAACACTCTTGTTCCGGGTAAAAGAACTAAAATTAGAAGGAGGATTAGCTTGGGAACTCTGCTCCTCTGTCTCTTCTAGGAGTGCAAACTGGGAAGAGACCTGCTGAAGGAAACCCAGAAGGAAACCACTGGAAAGGAATGGGGATCCGATGGGGAGCTGAGGACCCTGCTGTGGTGTGCCTGGGGAGCTCAGGGAGCCACGTGCCAGCTCCCAGCCCTCAGACAGGGGCTGCAGCTCTGTGTTCCTCTGTTGGGGGGTTGGGTCATACGTGCACAAGCCCCCAGGGAATTTTGAGATTAAATGTCACTCTCAGGAATGCAGTAACTTCACTTCTTTTTAAATATATTTTCAGCCCTTTGCCAGTGATTAAAGTTCAAGGTCGAGATGCATCTTTCCTTGTGGACATTTGCTTTGATTCCTGATGTGCTTTACTGAAAAATTTCAGACGTACAGCGAAGGAGGTGACAGCATGTCAGAGAAGTACATATTTAGTTCTAGCAGCGAGTCAATCAGACATCTCGGCAATTACCCTCTGCTCAGGATGACAACTGAGAGATGTGTTTATTCTGTCTACAGGAATCTCTGTTATTTTAGGATCCTTTCCAAAGTGCAACCAGTGCTAACTTGTCAGTACATGGAGACTCTAGTTTATGCTTTGGTTTCCTATCTGGGTGGGATTATTCAGTTATTGACTTGCTGGCCCCCACTCAACCTTTTAAATTCGTTTCTACCTTCCACACGATTTCTTGGCAGGAGCTACAGGCTGTCTAAGCCCAAGCCCTCATATCTTCATCTGTGCTGATGAATCCTTTATCTGCTTTTCAAAGGGTATTAGCTCTTCCATGAGCTGTGAGGTAGCACCCCGCTATCACTGCTGAGACTCCTGCGTTTGTTTGGCTGTGGCTTGGCATCTCCCACAGCCTGACACCAGGGTTTGCTGGTCCTTCCCAGGGCTTCCCACCCTGGTGGCCCTTGCAGAGACAGGGCTCGCTCTGCTTGTGTGGTGGGATCCCCGTGTAAAACCCTCCTCTCCTTTACATCCCTGTAAAGCCGCTGACCTCAGAGGCATCACTGCGGGTCAGTACTGGACACGGGAAAGCCAGCTAGTGCCTGTCCTCTCCAGACCTACTGTAGGCACACTGCAGGCAGCCACACCTGCACCCCCTGAGTCTGGTTACTGAGCTAAATATTTTCTGCTCCGTGGGAGCACCCGGTGCCATATAAGCTGGAGGCTTCCCTCAGGCAATGAACAGATGAGTTTAGCTGGAACAGACTTTGTTATCTTTTGACACTTTACTGGGAAATCAGTTACTTCTATGAGGAAAAAGGTGTTTCTGATGGTGTTTGCCTTTCTGAGCGATGCAAAGCCTCTGGCAAGCTACAGAAGTGAGCCCCAGAGCTCAGCTCAAGGGCTGGCCATTGTTACTCCCCAAAATGTCCCCAGATGGGGCAGGAGTTATAAGCAGCCTACATGTATGGAACAGAAACTCCCCCTTTTCATTTGAAGAGGATTCAATATACCCTGTACTCCCCTGACCAGGCAAGACTCAGAGCACCCAGCTCCCCTGAGTCCCTCCAGTGTCACCTGGAGCAGGGTGCTGCACCCTTGGGGGTGGGATGGCATCTGAACCCTGCACGGAGACAACCCTCTCCCACCCCACTCAAACCTCTCCCTGCTAAAACTCTCCCCTCACACACCCCCTTCTCCCACTGCGAGGCTGGAGGACAAAGAGGGTTTTTGCAGGTTCAGGAGGCCTTTCTTTCCTTCTCTCCCTGGAAGCCTGGTTATTACAGCAGTAGCCTCTAGCTACATCTGTGAAGAGGAGCACCTCCACCAGGCACCTCCTGTAATAATGACTTCTTTTTTCTTTGAACTTGAGAGGCACTGTGGTATGACATTAAGAAGGTGAATCCAAAGAGGACCATAGATGTAGGGTCATTCCAAGTAAACCCTGACGGGACACAAGAGAGGAGTAAGGTAGCAGAAAAATGATATGACAGCACATAATTGCTGATATGTGCAATTACCAACCACTTATCCAAACAGCAGTTGGTCTTAATCTTACAACCTTTTTTCTTGCTAAGGGTATCAGCCACTAAATTGCTTCTGCTTCCTCTGGGACCCAAAGTAATCTTTAGGCTTGAAATTGAGGTATTTTCCTTCCTTTTCAGTACCTACATGTCTTTGCCTTTTTAATATTTGAAGTGGTATTGTTCCATTGTTAATCTTGATAAAAAATAAATCAGAGCTACATGCATTATTAAGACAGAGAAAGAAAAAGGAAGAATGAAAGAGAGAGAATATATGCTCTACCTAGAGCCAGACTGTTATCTAATCAGGCATTGAACTGAGGTCCAAATAGTGCCCATTGCCATCCACGGGCTTCCTGTGGTTGCTGGATACCTTCAACTTCCATTGCCCGTGGTGGGAACTGAGGGTCATCAATGTTTTGCTGGACCAGCTATCACATTGCCAACCTGCAGGGGCAAAGCTTGGCTTACTCTATGTGTTTTGCAGCATGGAAAATAGAGATCATCCTCCATACGTGTAAGTAGAAGAACCCCTGGAAACGTTTCGTGAGCTAGGTTGTTCAGCATATATTCCAGAGGATTGTTGTTGACTCAGGTAATAAGCCTTCCATCATCCCCAAGTGTAAACTCAAAGGCTTAAGAGAGTATGTAAGGCGTAAGAAGATGGAAGCTGCTTCTTTATAAATGGCAGAGCCTTCTCATGATTCTCAGGCCTGGCTTTAGCAATTATGTCAATTCTCAAGCTATTACTGAGGAGGACTGAGGATCAAGCTGTCCAAGCATATGTCTGGAAAGAGGCAGCAGCTTTCCAAGGCAGCTGGAAGTGAGAGGATCAGAAGCTGTCCAAGACATCTGAGTCTTTTAAGTCCAGCTCCAAGAAATTTATCCTTCCTGTCAGTGAGAACTCCACACTCAGGGTGCCATTGTGGCCAACAGCACGAGACCGGCTCATGGTAAGTAAGATTAACAATTTTCAAGAGAATGTGAGAGGAGAGCACGGTGGCTTGGCTGGCATTGCATGGTTAGTCTGTAGCAGAACAAGCTCCTGGGGTGGTCCCAGGTCATTCCCCCAACTCCTGGACTTGGCTGGCTCTAACAGCACGGGTCAGACTTCAGTACTGGGTTGACATGTGGCTCTTCCTCACTTTGAGCAAGAAAATCACTCCAGCACACAAATCACAGAGTGGTTTGGGTTTGAAGGACCTTGAAGCTCATCCAGTTCCAACCTCCATGATGTCTTGATGTGGGCAAGAGTATGGATGGCTGCCCATGCCTGCCTGTGGACACACAGACACACAGGACCTGACTGCAGCAGATCTTGGTACGATAAATAAAGCAATACAGATGACCAAGCAGATATTAATAGAGCCTGACTCTAGTGCATTGCGCCGTTCTTGTTTATTCATATGTTGACCCCAGTATTAGCAGCACACATTTCTTAAACAAAATCCATGTCCTGTACTGCTTATTGTTAACATAACAGAGGGTTCGTGAACCCGTCTTTCATCACATCACTTAAACATTATTTAAACAGTATTTTATTACATTTATTTCTTCAGAGGCAAAACCATTTCCTTGCTGTGCCTGTCAACTGATTTGAAAACTAAATATCTAAATTGCTGTAGTTTATTTTTCACGATTTCTATATTGTTTCATTATTAGCCTCGGAGAATAAAATAAAAAACGTAGCCCTCTGTTGTCTTAATTTTAGGATAACAGAAGACTGCTTTCCCAGGAAAGAAATATTGGCTAGCTTGTTAACAGAATGAATTTTAAACCTTGGTTTGGATCTTCAAAAGTGAGCAAGGGAGTTAGAAGCCCAAATCCAGTGACTTTCAAAGAGAATTGGTTACTTAAAATTCAGAGGCCTCCTTCAAAAGCTCATCCCTAATCTCTTCAGAACTATTTATTCTTCATTGTAATTAACTGTGGATTTAGACTTCAGTATAAATTCACCTTGACTAAAATTTACAAAAGCATCCTGAAGTCCTGTTTTCAGAATGGCTCAGGCCCCAGAAAGCCCAAACTCAGTTGAAAGTCCCCAAAGTTACTAGGGCCGTGTCTAGAGCATGGCACTGAAGATCTTTCCTGAGCTCCTGAGTTCAGCTGTTTGCATCTGGCCCATCCAATTTCCACCCCACAGCAAGGTCTGTGCACCCACTGCCTTTCCTCCTACCACAAACTGGGTTGTGTGGGCCAAAGAAGTGGAAATAATTGCTCCTGCTCATTTTGGACCTGGCAAAGGTGACCGGGATGGTGAGATGGGCAGTTAAACACACCTGGCCATGATCTGTTTTGGTTGATGGGCTGGACAATTAAAAGGATGCATTTTATTGGGATATTGGTCTTCAAGACAAAGGGAAAGATTTGGCTTGGTATGAGTGAGTAGGGGTTCATAATGTACCTTGAAGTGAACATAAAGAATGGATAAATACGGAAATAGGTTTTCTTTTCTCAGCTGAGCTGTTAAATCTGTAACATGTTTTAAAAGAGTGATATAATCACCTCCTGTCTATTTCATTGCTCTTCCATCTTTGCAAAGGAGAAGGGGCAGTGAAACTCAGTATTGAAAGTAATGCCAGATGAGCAAAGAAAACAACATTCTCTGGGAGCATTAAGATTCCCACTTCTCATGGTATGATTGCAGAAGTCTCAATCCTAGGCTCTGTTTCTGCAGAACTCTTCCTATTTTTATGCACATGAGCCATCCTGTAAACCTCTGTACTACCCCTGATCCCAGCATGTCCCTCTGTGTTCTCAAAATCAGGGCTGGGATCCAGGGGCTGCTGGCTCTCACTGCTTCACTGCAAATTGCTGCTGGGTGGAAAAAAGGAAGCTGACAAAAGCCTGTGTTTTGTGTTTTCCACTGGGCCAGTAGTGGTAGCTCCTACTGCCTGGGAAGCCCCAGAATAAGATTTCCCATCTACTGATTCACACGAGCGTTTTGAATTCTTTAGATAGGTTGAGGTTTTTTTTCTCTTGTTTTATGCAGAAAATGCTGATTTGCTGATGACAACAGTTTTTTGGAAGAATCCCATGAAGCAGCTCTGATGACAATTTCATGAGAAGGACCTTTTTAGTTCCAGGAAGACATTCCCGTGCAAGGCTGGATTGCACCTAGACAGAGCACATATTTGGAAAGAGGAAGTTGTATGGGCAGGTCTGTCCTGGTACCCAACAAGGCAGGGACCAGTTCCCTGCCCTGTAAACAAAGGTATGACATGGGTTGGGTCTGGATTCACGCTAAACATTCTTCACCCTAAACTGCTCAATGCATCCTGCACTGTCCCCATAAAATATTCTTAAATAGTGATATTTGAGATAAGTTCAATGATATGGATGATACCAGATCAGTGTGTGAGCCCACGTGTGACACTTGGCAGCCAGAACCCTGCCTGACACCAGCTCTCCCTTCTGGGCACCACAGGCATCAGCAGCATCCGTGCCTCCACTATTGGCGTTGCTGGACATTTTTTGGCACCCCAACCTCTGATTTTCCCCAGAAGAGTACTGATTATTCTGGGACCCATCTTTTGTCTTGCTTTGTTTTTGAACAGAAAATTCCTCCTAAAGCTGAGAAGCTTTTTTTTGATCAAGTTTTTGTGAGGCTTGTTACAGTCTGTAATCAGTTTTGGTTTCAGCAAATCAGGCTCTGTGTGAATGTGTGGACAGAATAAAATACACCTCAGAGCAACCTCCCTATAAACATCTCCCCCCATCACAGTCTCGCCCTACATTTCTACCTCTGATTTTGTGCTGCTTGTCTAATTATGTTGGCTGCTGTGTAATTATTTTCATGGAACAATAATTTTAACAGCATGCAGTTTATCAGAGGTGCAAATTATACATAATAACGTACAGCAATTTTCAGTTAAAACTTGCATAACATTCAAAAGTCCTTGCATTTTTCAAGAAATTGAGGGGGAAAAGGTATTCTTCATTTTGTATCTATCCTTTTTTAAAGAGAAAACAACCGAGTGATTTTCTTGGAGTCAATTAAACCCATTTGAAATAAAGCACGTTTATTTTGGAACTAGACTGTCCACATGGGGAGTTAATCAAGAATAATTATTCCTCTCTAAATTCACATCCTCAAACAATTTGAATTAAATCTCCAGTATAGACCAGCCCTAAATGTCAGAGGAGGTTAAAAAAAGAGTGAGCCAGAGGAGTTCTATCATATCAGGAAGCAATGAGAATAAAAACCTTGTTGGGTACCCAGGCCAGGCTGGTGAGGACAGCCCTGTCCAGGCTGACTCACTCTCACTCCCCACCCTTGGTTACACACGCACTTGCTCAGTGATGCAAAGTCAATCCCATACACGTTCCAGTAGCATCATCTGCACATGCACCGGTGGTGCTGATAGAGGCA
The DNA here is from genome assembly GCA_013397865.1 of Struthidea cinerea. Lineage (NCBI taxonomy): Eukaryota > Metazoa > Chordata > Aves > Passeriformes > Corcoracidae > Struthidea > Struthidea cinerea. The sequence goes on along the minus strand of VZTI01005469.1, from coordinate 75,321 downwards.
TCAGGAAGGGAGATGCTGTGATCATCAGGTGAGAGCAAGGATCAACATATTTCAGGGAAAGAATTTTTCTCAGGGATGCCTTTTGCCCTTGCTTTTCCAGCAGGCTGAAGGCAACACGACTTTTATACCTTTCAGAGTCAGGGAGTTGTAGGGATTTTAGGCACATCTGCACTTCCATCTCAGAGTTGCCAAACTCTGGCTTTATTTAAACCCAAACTTTGCTTTCACATTGTTGTCAATTGAGCAACATGGTCTGTAGCCATTATTTCTCTAAAACAACAGTGACACCGCAGTGCCTTTGCTGTGCCAAAAGCCAGTGGCTGCAGCAGCCTCCAGGGAGTCTGGAGGCAGGATCAGGTGCCCCTGTCCTCTGCAGCCTCCCAACAGTAAAACAAAAATGTTTTCACTCTATTTACCTGCACAATCCCCCAGGCAAACCCCTGCCAAAGCCTGGAGGCAAGTCCCGTAGCCATCATACAAACCCTGCAGAGGTGGGTGGGAGGTGGCTTGGCCAGGATTTCCGTCCACAAAATTTCCATGTGTCACAAATGTCTGAGTTCAAGGTTTTACCAAACACAAGGTGTGTGCCAGAGCAGCACTTTCATTTTGCGGTGATGCTCTGTGCACAGAGCTTTTCTTACCAAAGTGCGCACTGAGACTGGCTCCTTGGCAGGTTTCACAGGTGTCTTGGGGTGACTTTATAATGTGTATCCCCTATCGCTACCCTATGCCCACCAATCTTTTCTGTGTCTTTAAACTGAGCCTGAGAAGGACAGAAAACAAAAAACTTTTCAAAGCAGCTGTTTCAAGGACACGGAGATACGCTCCTCTGTTTCTGCGGTACCCTTGGTTTTTTTTTCGGCTCTTTTTTCTCCCAGCGAGAGACGGAGGGTTGAATTTCGGTTTCCTAGGATTTTTGGGTTTTTTGTTCTTTCCTTCTCTTCTGGACTGTTTCAACAACATCTGAACACATCAGGAGAATTTTCCCGGAGGCCCAGGGGGGTGGCCCCTCACTGACCAGCTCCGAGGAGGAGAGACCGCACCTACAGAGGACCTCTGAAATCTTCTCAGGTTTTCTCTCCACAGAGAGAGAGAGATCTCATTATTCAGCATTATTATTCCCCACCTGTGTGTTTGTTAAATAAATAGTTTGTTATTTCTTTCACTTTCCTTTGAGGAAATTTTTTTCCCGAACCTGGGGGGGAAGGGTGGTTGCAACCTGACTTCTATCAGAGGATATTCTCCTCCAAATTTGGCCAAACTAAGACAACAGGGAAATGGGGCTGTCAGGCAGAGGTGAAAGGAAGCATCTTTACAGACAGGCATCCCTGCCCATGGGGAACTAGATGATCTTTAAGGTCCCTTATAAACCAGACCATTCCACGAGTTTGTGATTCAGTGATTCCATACATCTTGATGCTCCCCTTATGGGAGGTTAGCCGGGCTGGCCCACTGGGCTGGATGCCATAGCACAGCATGGGCTGGGGTGCTTGGGTTTGCTTTTTCTGGGTGGAAAAAAAAGAAAGCAAAAAATTGCTTTCAAGTCAAACCCCACCATCGCATCCCAGCTTCCTTGTCCCCTCCTCTTCATTCCCTGCATGCCCTAACCCTCAGGGATACTCTTGCTCCTTTCTTGAGGAGGCCCCACTTGAGTTGCAGGGGAAGAACAAGCTCAGTATCTTGGAGATAAAGGACACAAGTAGCCACTAGAACTATTTTGGGAAGAATTTCTTCCTCCTGATGGGGCCTAATGGGGACAAATCTCAAGGGCAGCATCCACCCAGAAGGAAAAATATACTATTGGTACACAAAGGTGACAGTGCAGTGAAGAAAAGAGGAGACTGATGGCTGTCCACCAGCACCTCTGGCCAGGCACTAGTGCTGGAACGTGGAGGGAATTCTTTCAGAGGCAGAAAGTCATAGAGCAAACCCTCAGATTGTTCAGACATCAGGAAAAGTATCAAGTTATAGTATTGGCAGGAGTACAAACCATATGGAAATGGCTGGAGTCCTTGAACAGCAATGGGATAAAGCACCACCTGACTGTCGGTGAGCAGGCCAAGGGCAGGGTGTGATGTAAGATGCAGCACTTGCTACCAGCACCTCAGCTCTGCCCTGAATCACACCCAAGGACTGGGGCAAGGTTTTTTTCCCAGCTTGGAGGGAAATGGCTACTTGTAATTTTATTCAGAAGAATGTCATTGGATGTTGTCCAGAAAGTTTACTCTGGAGTTATGTAACACCACTTTGTCATTCCTGTGCTCAAACTTTGCATTTTTAAGCCAGGGCATGGAAATACCAGGGTATGAATGAAATCCCTTTTCGTCTGCTGGGTCATGGCAGTACAATCCTTCTTCTGTCCAATTTCCAGCTGTGTCAAGAGGAACCAGCAGAGCAGGGCTCCAAGTCTGACTCAGTTCCCAAAGGAGGCTGGTTGTCACATTCCCCTGACATGGTTCTTCCATGCTGCATCTGGAGGGTGACTTTCCCCATTACCCCATGTCTGATCACTGCTGTTTGATCCGACAAATTATTCTCTTTCTGTGTCATGGCAGCCTTAACACTGGTTTTAAGGAAGAGGAATTAATCAGAAAGTTATTGTAGATTTTAGTCTGTTGCAGTGAGCCATCATCAGCAGAACCAAGGGGACCATAAGGTCCTCTGGTTTGAGGCTCATACGGCTGCAGAACCCCTGGAAGTACAGGGAACACCCCAAAAGCTGTGATCTGTGCCCCACCACTGGCTTCCGTTCTGCCCACCTATCCCTTACCCCATTTGCTGTGATTCCTGCTCCCTGCCCTGGTTACATCCCCTGTTCCAGTCTTACTGGCTACTGCGTGTTTTCCACGCCCGTGCTGTGGGGGTACAAAACGGCCCCCACACCACGTAGCTGGTTTCTACCACGCCAAATAAACCCCTTGACTCCACAGAGACCCCCTCCGCCTTTTCCTTTCCTCCTTCGCGCTTTATAGCTACCGGGGGTCGAGGTGAACCCGTCTGGGATTCGCCCGTCCTCCCGCGCCGGATCGGTCCCGTCCAGCCTCCGCCCGGGGCAGGCAGAGAATGCCGGGTGCCGGGACGCCGAGCTGGCCAGAACGGCACCCAGAAGCAGTTCGCGCCCAACGTCGGGCAACTGAGCATTAGTCAAGGTTTTTGACCCAAGGGAGTGCTGGAGCCAGCACCAAGAAACTTGTTTATAGAGGATTCTGAACTCACTGTAAATGCAGGCAGATGTAGCCAAGGAAGTGGAGGCAAACAGGATTGCACGAGAATTGTCACCTCAGCAGAAAGTTGACAGAGGATTGCGATGACCATACAGGAAAAAAGTGGCCACACTGAAAAAGAATCCAGTTTTCATGGAAATCAATGGTGGATTCTGATCTCCTGTTCCCAGGAGGGCAGGACAGTTATTCCTGTCATCTCTTCTTCTTCATGCTCTTTGCCAGCACATGTGATTGGGAGAGGTTTCCTTGTCTCTGCTGTGAGTGGATACCACACTTGGTGATGACACACACGTGCCTGTGGCATTGATGCCAGCTGTGGTTATCATTTCAAGTACCAGCTCAAAATCCAGCATTTATCTCCAGAATAATGAGAAGATTTCATGAATCTATCAATGATGTCTTCAGTAGCCAGAGCAGTGATTCGTGAAAATTCTGACTCATGCCTGAGGGTAACAGGCTCTCCTGGGCTGTTTGTTTCGGCAGGTCTGATGGGACAGACATAAGCAAACTGAAAGGAAAAAGATCAGCTCAGTCCAGCTCAGATATATCAGCTTCTCAGTTTCAGGTGGAGAGATACTGCACATTTCAGGTGCTCCACCAGTGTGCACTGCTGCCAAGGGTGGATATCACTGAGGCTTCCATTAAAACAAATTAAATTAGGGAGCTATCCTATTTCATGTATGTCACTTTGGTGGGCTGGTGTCAGACTTTCTCTGCATCTATCAAGACCTAACATGAATGAGAATAAATAAGCTCAGACCATTTCTCAAATTAGTGCCTTGCCACTTGTCTACTGCTCTCCAAAACTGTACCAGAGATAGAAAGACCAAAAACCTCTGCTCTCTCAAGTCTTTGCTCTGAATCTTTGGCTTTTCTTGGGGTTTTTTTTTCCCAGAAAAGTTTTCTTTTGCAAAAACTCATTGAGGCAAGTGTCTGTCAGATCAAAGCCTAGATATGGAGGGACTTCTTAATACTGCCTTGGACACTCAGAGAAGTCACTGAGCAGGATTTAATCTAGTGTGTGACATGAAAGGTTGCTCTTCAGCTAATACTCTGGGCAGGTTAAATGTAACTGTAGGGTCAGATCTTGAAGCAGGAGCAAAATATTTAAGTAGAATGTCAATTCTTCAAAATGTCAATTCTGCAAGCCATGATGTTACCAAGCTTGTTTGGGAAAAGCTCCAGGTAATAAAACTGCTGTTATATAAATGCTTCTCCTTCTCCCCCCTTAAAGTTTCACACCACAACTTTGCTATGGTGGTCTGTACCTTACACCACTGTGCCAGCTGATGTCTACTTCTGTTCATCAGCTAGAGTCTCCAAAAACACAAATTTCAAGTCAGGGTCTTTGTCTGAATTTAATTCTTTGACAAGTTCCATTATTGCACTTTTTTTTTAGACCAGATACAGAATCCTGATAAGATTCTGTAAAAAAAAAAAAAAAACAAACCTAACCAATCCTTAAAAGATCAAGATTTTTTTTTTTTTAATTCTTCAGCTAATTATCAGATTCCCACCTTCAGTAATAAGGCAGAAGAGCTTCCTAGCCAAGGCAGAGTATACAGGTGAAGTCTGGTATGGACCTATAGGCTGTTTTTCTCAAATGAAGTGCTCCAGGGAAGCACAAGCATATTCTTCTGTCTGCCTGAAGTGTCAGCCTGAAATCCCATTTCTTCCTCTAACACTGAGTGCTTGAGGCATTTTATGGGTAACAGTGTCTGTGTATTTCTAAGCTTTTGTGACCACTCTGGCTCCTGCTATAGCTACAAGGTAAGAAATGTTGCTCTCATCTCCTATCTTTGCTACATATGCTGGACAGACATAGAAACTCAGAAAAATCCACTCTCCAACTCATTTAAGCACATCTGAACATCTTTATTGGATACCTTTCAGACAGGCACTTTTCTACTGAGTGGATTAAATTCTCTCTATACACAATATTTCTGACTTTGAACATGAACAGGGATTTACCTTTCCCCCCTCAGTTCTTTTCCTTTCCCATTAGAAACAGCACATCAGCAACAGGAGAGACCAACTCCACCAGCTTTTGCAGAGAAGCTGGCAGCTGTGCCAGCGGCAGCGTTGGTATTTCCTAGCACCCATCCCTACAGCCACGAATCCCCCTGGGGGTGGGGAGCATCCCAAGGGGTCCAAAGGGAATGATGTGTCTGCGAACCGTTTGTCTCCTTTGTGCAGAGATTGCGACACTGACTGCAGCTGCCTTTGTGATTTATGCCCTTGTCCCTTAAAGACAGGAAGTAGTTTTTAAAACTGGGGGAGATAAGTATGCTCTGAGTGTACGGATGCTGCTCAGTGAGGCAGCTACCAAACTGCCTTTTGAATAACATCCCTGAATTTACTAATCTCTGTGCATAAAAGCAAAATATTTACACTCCTGAGTCCAAGGCTGGGATCTTCAGTTTGCTCAGTGCTGTCTCAAGTCTGTTCCTCTTGAATACAATGGCAGATTTACCATCAGCTTCTCTGGGAGTCATAGTCAGGCCAAAAACAAGGGCTTATGGAAATACCATCCATGGTTCCTAATCCTCTGCTGGAAGACTTTCCAGAAAAGCTGTACTGCCAAGCATCTCCTTCCCCTTCCACAAAAAGTTGTATTTGCATTTTGTGTAGTGCCTCCATTTACTAGATCCTTTAGTGAAAAATTTGAAGCAAGCAGAGATATTTAACATCCATGCAGCCAGCAGTGTATGTGCATTCAACAATGGAAAGATTTTGCTTTCAGTCTAGATAGACCCATCTCTTCATGGCAAGGATATCTACTTTATGGTGTTACGAGTAAGTCTATGTTCCTAAGCTTCCAGATTTCAGAACTTCCTTTGCACAATACTATTTTATTTGTTCCAAAGCAAAGGTAAACTGGGCAGGTAGCACAAAATTAATTCCCTAATCCATAGGCATAGATCTGTCACTGTTGTACTGCGAATGGCAAGAAACGACACGACCAAGTTCAGGAGCAATAATGGCTAATATAATTAATTATAAATCAATTTATATAACTTGAGTCACCTGCATGGCATAAGGTCATTGGTCATTGATCATCCACCTCCTAGAATGATTGGTGGAGGCTATACCGCATTCATTTGAAAATATTTTCTTCAGTATACCATAACAACACTGCCTAACAACAGCAGGTGCAAGGTAAAGAATTAGTTTACAAAAACCTGTAGCAGTGTTTATCACAGCTTTCATGAGAAACACAGAGCTCTCACAGAATGCTGCAGAAAGCTGGAAAATTTCTCTGCTAAAGCTTTTCAGTGTCTACATAGAGCAAGTCTTCCTTGCAGTTTTCCACTAGTTTTTCCAACCATAGCTCATAATTCCTGTGCAATGCACAGCTCCTCATAAGGACTGCTACCTATCAATCATCAACTCAGTGACAGTACTCCACTTCTCAGCAATGGCTTTATGGCCCCATTTCTGCCATGCACTGGATACTGGGATACTGCAGGCAGGATCAAGAGAGAATATTTTGCCATAATAAAAATATTCTTCCAGAATATCCCTGACTAGTCAGTGTGAAGAGACCTGTAATGTGTTTGGATCTCTCTTTAATTCCTTTATCTATATGGCTTCCTTACTTCTAGCACTTGCTATCAAGATATCCAAGATTTATCCACAGACTTTGAACTGAAGAGGGTGTGGACTGCCTGGGTCTCAGTGCTCACTGAAGACATTTGCTGTTTCATGCTGTAAGCTCTCTGCTCTGCCTGCTCTGTTTCTCCTGGCTACCTTTCACTCCCTAGCCTTCCGTATTTCCCAGCCTGAGCTCCCCTGAAGGACTGAATCAAAGTGTTAAAGAAACTAGACAGACATCACCTTCTGTGTCATCAGGTGTAGTGTTGTTTGCTCACTGGAGCTGTGAAATGCTCTCACAGCCTTGGCATGGGGAGCCTGGCTCTGCAGAGTGAAGCTCGATGAAGCTTGTGCTCTGTGCTTTCCACAGCAGAAATCTGCACGTTCACTTCCGAGCTGGATTTTTTTTAATGGGACACAACTAATGGGACTTAACACTTTTGAGAGTTTTCACTTTGCATTCAACAAATGAATCAATTCTGCTTTCATCTGTCAGAAGTCCCACGCATTTTAGAGCCTTTAAAGGGAAATGATCCCGGAGGTTTGGCAGGAATTAAGGACCTCTCATTTACTTGCCGATCAGTTGTGCTGCTTACAGTCTTCCACAAACAGATCTTACCTGGGCTGTGGCAGAAAAAAAGGGAAAAACTTTGCTCTTGACATGTCCCTGAGCACCCTTCAGCAGTGCTGTAACCAGGCAGTGAGCACATCCCACTCTTGTGTTTTTCCTTAATGAGTCTCACTTCCACTTATTTCCCCCCTCATTCTGCACCCTTACCTTTTTTTCAGAGACAAATACTATTCAACTTCTTGAACAAACTTGTTTTCCAGGAATATTGGGTTGCTTTATCACACAGTCCGTATACAGATTGCTTTTCTTTGTTACCTGTCCCTGAAGTCCCCTGTCAGGGATGCTTCTCTGCTTTGTGTTTCTTTGAGCTTTTTTGTCTAACCTCAGGGCATTGAAACTTAGACCCTTTGATATTCTGTGAGGTCTTCACAGTGAAATAGTAATCAAATAACTGCTCTGACATATCTGTTGGTCTAATTTGAATTTCGTGTGAAAAATTCAGCACCTGACCCATCTCATGTCTTACTCAGCCTGAACTAGCCACAGGATTGACTCCACTGTCATGGGGCCTATGTGACTCAGGATAAATCTGCATGACTCAGGATGGAAAAGGCGACCAGGGAAACCAGCACAGGTTCAGATGTCTCTCTCCATGTTCCTCTGCATCGTGCCTGTTCCAGCTGATTCCAGCTACTTCCTTCCACAACAGCGTCACATAATCAGGGTTTGGGCAGCCCCAGGAGTGTCCAAGCAGCAGCAGCTCAGGACACACTGACCTGTGCCAAGGTAGCTCTTGGCTGAAGTCAGTGCTGAAATCCACAAAGCTGTGGCACATCCTGGCCCTTTTTTTGACCTTTTCTTAATACCACCATCATCCTAACCCTGGTCAGGATGCCCAGATGCAGCCATATCTTCTGCCTCCCCATATCCTGAGAGGAGACTGGCCTGGACTTCGGTGACTCAAATGACAAATTGCTAGAAGTGATAACTCTGGCTAAGCTATGCTGGTGTCTCCACAAGCTTTTGGAGGCATATCAGGAAATATTAATGTCATGGCATTCAAAAATAACTTCTGCTCCTGTGCAGAGCATCCCCTTCTCCCAGTGGTGTGGGAGGTGAATTCCTTCCTCTTCCCTGTCATCTTCTTGCTCCCAAAACTAAACAGATATTGATGCCACCTTTGGGACACTTAACTCCTATGCACAGAAGTCCCATCAGCTGCATGTTCTAGCCTGTGGCAGCTTCCCAAAGGACTTTAATCACCACAGGAATGACATGGACCTGCTGGATCATGTTCAAAGGAGGGTCATGAAGATGATCAGAGGAATGGAACCGCTCTCCACCAGGCTGAGAGTTGGGGTTTTGTAATCTGGATAAGAGAGGGCTCTGGGATAGGACAAGAGTTAATGTTTTTAAGCTGAAAGACTAGATACAAGGAAGATATTTTATACAATAGCTTGACTTGTAACCTGCCTGCCTTCAAGGGTTTTACACCACTGTACACCACTCATCTTCTGGCAAATAAACCACCCACTGTCCTCCCTGTTGCTGCCAGGATTTGAATCCTGGAAGTCTTCATCTCTGTTTCCTTGTGGTGCTGCTTCATCTCTGTTTCCTCGTGGTGCTGCTAAGCCTCCTAAATTGCTGAAGACCGGTATTGGCTGTAACCTGGAGATTTTGATACAGAAATATCAAAATGTTAAATGACTTTCCATTTCTTTGGAGTCCCCTTGGGATTTTCATTTCCTGTGTCTAAAATGGCATATGATTTGAAGTGTCATCTCCCTGCATCAAGTCCTTATTTCCTCCATGCTGCATCTGCCTGATTTGATTGCGTTGGTCTCTCAGCCACAAAAATATCTGGCAGGGCAGATCTCGCTCCTGCAATCAAATAAAGGCATTTCTCTGTTATAAAAGACTGGAAAAATGACTTGTGCAGCCATCGAAGCATCTCACAAGAGCAGCAGGAAACACATAGGTGGCACTTGGTGACAACAAGGGGTGAAATAGCAGCACATTGTGCTGGGATCCATGAAGGCTTTTCCCTGTGCCCGTGCAGTGCCAGCCCTGGGAGCTGCCCTGGCCATGGGCTCCCAGACCTGATGAGGAGCTCCTCGGATTTCCAGCCCTGGATGGTGAAACAAGTGAGGAGGTGCTCCGGAGGTGCTTAAGCAGAGCACCTCAGGGTTCAGTACGGTACATCTGTACTGTTCAGTACATCTGTGATACCTGGGCTCTGAAAATCAAAAAGGGAAGGAATTTTGCTTCCAGGTAGAATGAGCAGCAAGAGTTCCTTAAAAAAAAAACAAAACCGAACACCCCCTGGTGTGTGTGTGTGTGTCTGTGCATCCAGAAAAAAGCCCTGCATTTAATTGTTTCACACATTGGAACTTCAAGTCTTGAGTCCCGTTCTCTCCTGTTTTATAAAAAGATAACTGAGGAAGTGATAAGGCTTTTTCTAGGAGCCTCTGGACAACAAACCCTGCTCTGTGTGTGTGATGGCGATGTGCCTTTGTACAGAGAAATACGAAGCATCAGCCAAATCATAAAAGACTCCCTCAGGCACCCCGAGGTCTGAGCGGGGCTGGACTGCACTTCTGCCTTTACACCTCTGGGCTGCAGGGCAGGCACTCTTTCGGGGCAGTGCTTTCCCAAAAGGATGCCCCCAAGGATGACCTGACCAGCACTTAGAGACAGGGGAAAAGCGGAGAATTTTTTAATTTTTAAGCTGGCAGTACGTCTTTCCTAAACTCAGATAATTTTTCTCTTTTTTTTTTTTTCCCACAAAAAAATAATCAAGGGAAAATTTGCACTTGGTTTAGGTGAGTTGTGGGAGGAGTTGTGATCTGAGATTTAAAGAAGAGCTGTTTTGCCATTTATTTCTTTAACTTAGACAAACTAATGAGGCTTTTTGAGCTTTAATTGTCCATTGTTCCGATCTTGCAAAAAATTGTTTAAGGGGGAATGCTCTTGTAAGCGTCACCAAAATTATATAATCCTGTAAATATTAATTTTGCACTCCAAAATAAGCCTATAAAAGACTAGCTCTTATTTTCTTCAGAAATCTCCTTCTGATCTAACACTCTCAAAACAGACCCTTTCTGAGCATTTTCAGAGTAGTTAAGAGTTTTCTTTACGTCACCAGTATTAAACTTTCTGTTAATCACTGGTAATATTATAGGCCAAAGATGTAACTATAGTTTTGCAATTCCTGAGATTCCTCTGAGTCTTTCTGGGTCAGTAGGATTTATTGACAACCAAGATCAGATGGGCTCTGGTTGCCTTAATCCAGACTGTAACATACGTGGCTCCACACATATGGATTGCAAACAGTAGCTGATACTTACTGCAACTGTTGTGCTAGAAGATTTACAGCAGAGTACCAGGAAAAGGAGAATTATTTATTTAATCCTCTCCTTTTAGATAATCTGGATTTTTTTTTTTTTTTAATCTTCTTGAGCAAAATATTGCAGTAAAAGCACTTTTCTTCAGAACTTTTCCTGGGAAGAAGAAAACACTTGGCCAAGCCTGGATTCTGGTATTGCCATACATATCACCAAGAGATGTGGCAGTGGCTGAGCTCCCTGCTGGGACTACAAGACCTTCATGTTGGCAGGGAGAATATTGCCTGCTCAATGCTTCCAAAGGCAGGAAATTGCAAGACTGGGGCAGCCCCAGCCCCTTGGTCCAGCCTGGGAAGTTGGGCTCATCAAGCAAAGATACATTGCACATTCCACACTCAGTGGGCTGAGTTGCAGATGGAAGATTTACAGTAATTTCCTTGGCTTGGCACCCCTCAGGCCCTAATCAGTGTGCTATTTTAAACACTGTTGTTAATATTAATTTATTTGTCAGTGTCCTGTATACATCCATACCTTTCATGCTCTGCAGTGTGATGGAAGTGGAGGCTGTGGGTGCTTTTAGCAGTGTTTGCAACAGCCCTGAGGACAGCCTTGAAGGCACTGCTGCATCCCAAGGGGTGCTGCTGACATCCTGGAGCACATTGGAAGCACAGAAACAGTGAGAGGTGAAAATTAACCCGGAGTCTAAACCAACTTTGACTGTTGGGGGAAAGCAGTGACTGGGTGTGTCTGCTGAACAAACAACCGAGAAAAAAGAAATCTGGTCAAACCCCAACATCTGCTACAGGTCACTTATAAAATGCTGCTCTTTACCTTCCTGTTGGCCTGGTTCCATTCAATGGAGACAGGAATCTCTTTTGCTGGTGTGTGCACACAGCATCCAGCTCAGTTGCCGTGCAGTCCCATATGGAGAATTGCTGGTGTATGTACACATACATACAGATATACTCACATCTATATGTATATTTAATGTGCAGCCCATATTTGAAATCTCACCTATGTTCACACCAAGCCAATTTATGGGTAGATGATGGAAGGTCATAATTAGAATTAATTAATCCAGTGGGAAATCCACTCCCAAGCAGCTCTCAGCAAAAGGCAGATTGGCAACATAAGGAGGATAAGCTGTACTTCTGAAGCTCTTCTTAGATATTCTTTTCACTTCCAATATCCCTGGGGTGTGAGTGGCTTTAATCTCCCACCCTGGGCACCACCCATTTTACTGGTGTGCACTCCTCGTGAGGAGCTGAAGCTAAAGACAAAGTCCAACACCTTAAAAATGCTGGTGAAATACAGAGTCAGATCATCCTTGCAGTCCGCTTCCCCAAATCTCTCCAAACAATCCAAATGGAAATAAAAGTCTCCATCCAAGCCAAGCGCAGCCCCTGACATGTACATAGAAGCAGAGTTTCTGTTTCTGAAGAGTTTGATAGGAAACAGAGCCATGACTGACTCTGTGACTCACCTGCTTGACAGCAGGGCAAGGATCTGGAGCCTGGTGCCACCATCCCCTGGACCATATCACCTCCTATATGGAGAGCTGCTATGCAGGGTTTTGGAGAAGGAAGCAGATCCTTCATTGCTCGCTGATGTTTCCAAGGTTTTGTTGTATGGAAGCTAAACAAAGTTTCACAAGAAATTGTTCTTTTATTTTGTTACAAAGCAAATAGATTTTTCTTCAATAATCCCATTTTGTAGTGTTTACACCACCTCTCCTGAAGGGATGAGATGCAAAAAGAAGGCTGCATTAAGAAGCTGTTACTGCTCAGTGCTGGCACCTCAGTACTGCCAACAGTCTCAGTCATGAAGCAACCAATTCTATGTGACCCAGCATAAGGACATTACAGAAATCAGCTTTTGCCCAAAGGTGTTTCTAATCAAAACAATTTTAATAATAAAGACAGGTATATTTTAAATAGGGGAAATCAGAGTTTGCATAGAAAATTTGGACACCAGAGGATAAAAGGAAAGCCCATTCCATCAGAGAAGATAAAATTAGCTGTGGTCTAAATTTCACCGCGGTATCTCATGAGCCTTTGGTGTTCTTCAAATGTCCCACACGTATATTAGTTTTATATCCACTTGAGAATGAAGTCATTTTCACATAGGATTTTTAATGCTTAATTATTCTTCTTTTGTTCTTCTCTCTGTCACTATCGGAGTTTTAAGTTGTTTAGTTGCTTGGTGATTTGAGTTTTTCTGAAGAGAGGTTTCCCAAAGAGAGAGCTCAAAGATATTGAGGAAAAAGGTTCCACCAGCACAAATGGGGATTTGCAGAGGGCATCAGGGCCGGCTGGACAGGCACAACCTTGCAGGGAAAAAAAATCAGTGCCCAGTAAATGCCAAATTCAAACTCACAGTTATTAAAACCTGTGTCTTTTCTCTTCTAGTTACATTTCTATTGGCAGCAGCCTCATACCTGTGCTCACACTGGGACACTAATATCCTATTTTTATCAGTCAGCCACCACACAACCTTCCCTCTGAAATGTAATGTCATCAGTAAGAAAGCCCAGATTGGCTGTATTTATCTCCAACAATTTTCTCTAGAAAATATGTGCAATTTATCCTCATTTGTGTCAAGCTGGTAAAACTTTTAGGTCTCATAAAGTCCTTGAGAAAGCCTACAAATCCATGAACACTTCAGCAGTGCATGCCTACCAAAAATCTTGTGTTTCTTAATCTCACTCCCTTTCCCACTTCCTTTTCTCACTCCCTTTCTCCCTTTTAAATTTTATGTTTTTAAATGAGAGAAAATCCCAGAGACAACATCTGTGTCAAATGGAGATCAGAGTTGAGAACGTATTTATAGAACTTAAGGGCATTTTCCTAGCAGGTTGTAATTATCCTTAAAAAGATCATAAACCCCCCAGGAAGCCCAGATATAAATATACACTACCAAAGAATTAAAAGCACGTTAAGGTAATAAACACAGAAATATCCAGTGACCTGATCTGGCTTCCATCAGAATAAATGAAGAATACTATTGCTGTCAATGGGACACAGATCCTGATTTAGCCATAGGCTGGGAGCAGTGGAGGGACAGTTGTTCAAATCATTGATCATGGGAAATTGATCCCAGTTCACCTCAGGTGATAAAAATTGCTATCAGTTCCTTGTGTCCTGCACTGTCTTTCCCTACAATTTTGGGTATCTGGTTGTGCTTTATAATGGCACACTTTCTTTCTTTTTCCCTTAAAGTATTTAATTTATTTGTTGATTTTAACATATTTGGAGAGTTTTTAAGGAAATTATTTTCACCTGACTGAGATTTTCTTAAAGGGCAGTTGCAGTTGCATTCCCCAACAATTGTTTCTTCACTGAAAGAGGTGAGGGAATATTTGAAAACCACAGACCATCCAGTATCTCCCATCAAAATGCATTTTAAAATGGACACCAGTTTAGGACACAAATCCAGGAACCCACCCAAGAAATGCAAGATTTTAGTCTGGAAGTGACTCATGGGGCACTATGGCGAAGGATGCTGGGCAAACCCTTCTTTCCAAATGGGTGTTGAAGGATGCCAGGAGCTGGCCTGGCTCTCAGCCAGGTGATGTCAAAATCCTTCAGAAGCCTGCTGCTTGTCACACTGAGCAAAAAAAGGGCATCTCTCAATAGGTCTAGGTTAGCAGAATTGGGACAGAAAAGGTGATTTCGAAGAAAAAGGTCCCAGACATTGCTGAAACATCCTGAAGTCTTAAACCATGGTCAGACCTTCCAGTAAATAGCTTGGGCATTTTACCAGTGAGCTACAAGACCAGGAATGGCAATTTTTTTCCAATTCTTTCCATTTTTATTTTTTTCTCTTTTTTTAATTGCATGTTAAAAATTAAGTCTAGCTGGGACCCACGTCCTCATAGATCTGTCTGGGGGAGCATCACCTCATGGGTTGTATGAGTACCTGCCACTCCTGCTGCAATGGCTTTGGTGAAAAGAGGTGCTTTGGAAAGGAAACGCTCCAGAGAAATTAAGCCCTTTTATACAGGTAATCAACTGAAGTGAGTGAAAGGGCTTTTCCTCCCGAGAGCTCCTCGCCCTAGTGGAAGTGATTCTATAGATGCTATTTTGAAAGCATGTCATATCCATTGTGTTTTGAAACATTTAATTATTTGTGACTCCCTTCAGCGTGGGAGCCTTTCCTCGGCAGTGCTAGGTGGGGTAATGTGCTCACAATCATCTCCTGCACATCACGTGGAGTCTGTCGCTGCGGGATGGGAATCGGGGACGGGCAGGTGTTTGGGGGTGCCTGGGGTCCAACACAGATTTATGCTCATGGTATTTAGCTCATGGCATGCAGGTATGTCTGGGTTTGTACAATGTTTTTGCATGTGCAATCATCCCCACTAACATGCATTCGCTTTGAAAACAGATGACTTTGGTATTTAGAGATTTCTATTCAATTTTGCTGTAAAAAAAAAAGCACTCATAAATGTTTTGGGTGATCTGGAAGAGTTACACAGCTCTATCTGAGGCACTATCAAACATATCCTTAGAGCAGATGGCCCATAAAAATATGCATGTGCTTGGAATATTTGGATCCACCATTCCTAGAAACATTCTAGAAACCAGGCTAGAAATTAGAAAGGCTTAACTCAGAAAATTAGGATTATTTTAAGAAACCAACTGTTCTTCATATTTTCTTTTAACCGAAATAACATCCAATTTTATCACACACCTTTTTGTACTGAACAGAAGAACTGACAGACTTGGGTTTTGTCCCACCAGCTGTACCCAAGGGATGCTTTAGGGACACCCATCCCCGTAAGATAAAACCACAAACTAGTTCTTACTGTTAATTTCCCTACGTGTATAAACATTTCCCAGTGTTTAAGTAAAGTCAGCTCTTAGTTTTCTGCAGAATGGGGGTAAACTCCCTGGAGAAAGGCAGGGAGTCCCAGCAAGTGGCTGGAAGGAGCTGACCTTTGGTACCTGTGAGTGCAGCAGGGAGGCGGCCACTCCTGCCAGCTGGGGTGATAATCCCCTGTGCCTCTGGTAAGTGATAGCTGATAAGTCTGCACAGAATTACTCGGTGATGTTTATTTATCAGCTGGGGCTCTTTTCACCACTAAGTTACTTGGAGTCAATTTTTTTGGGGGTAGGAAAGCTCAGTTTAGATTGCTCATAGGTGAGGTTATGAATTTCTGCTGGCTTCCTCTGGGCAGGTATGTGGGCAGATGAGTTGGGGGGCAGGTCTAAATGTCTGCAATATATATTTTTCTGGAGAAAGAAAAGGCAAAAAACCACAAAAGCTTCAGCATTCCTGGAATACCTTTCACAGATGCTAAATGCCCTTGTTTTTGTTCAGACTGGAGGAAGAGGCAGTATCTGGTTTTCTCATGGCTGCTGAGATGCTGGCAATGCCCTTTGGGGCAGTGAGGAGGAGACCCATGGCTTTTGTGCTCCTTGTCCATGTCCCAGGCATCCCAGCTTTGTGAGTTACAGCTGTCTCTAGCAGAAGGCAGGAGCAGGGCTCTGCAGCTGGGACACACTCTGCTCTCCCCAGTTTTGAGCAGGATTTATACCAACAAGACATAGGCTGGGAATCTGCATTGCTATAGAAAACCTGGCACAAAATACATAAATCTCCTGTGCAGAGCTCGCCTGGATCACCTCTGCTCTTGATCCATCATTCAGGCAGACTTAAACTGCACTTGGATGCCCTTTCTCAGGACAGGCACACTCAGAGATTTATTTTGTGCTGCAGAATTGGAGTGTGGCTCTTCTGGACCTTTTGGATCCAGTGTGCTTGGACACCCTCCATAAGCATGATACAAATATTTAATATACAATACATATATTAAAGTTAAGGTTATGTGTGTACGCTTGTGTCCCACAAGAGTCAAAGGATCAGTGCTTTGAAGCATTGACTGTAGGTGGGGAATAACATGATTCTGTGCAATGTTTCCAAACACACCTCAAATGGACAATTTGCCAAGGCTCTGTGGTACTTTGTGACCCAGCGACATCTTTCAAGTAAACCTCCTGCTCACTTCTGGTTTCCTGGACATGCACAAGCCAGTGCAGCATGCAACTGAAAGCCCTATTAAGAAATAAAAAAGAAACCATAAGAAGTGATGAGATGTGATAAGAAGGCATGGCAGCCCAGCCAGGGTTCTGTTTCTTTAGTAAAGTCTTTTTTTTCTGTCTGCAAATTTATGGTTCTCTCCTCAAAAGTCTTGTGTCAATGGGCTGGTGGCTTAACACAGTTGGGAAGAGCTTTCTCAGGCAGAGAAAGAGTGTATTGCCTTCTGTCCAGAGATAGGAAACTGAAAAAAATCTGTTGCTCTTGACTGAAGACAGGCAACATCACCCAAAGCTGCTGTCCACAAGGATGTCTGTCATCATTTCATCATTTAGACATTGGAATGGACTGTCCAGGGAGGAGGTGAAGTCACCATCCCTGGAGATATTTATGGATAAAGACTGGATGTGGCACTCAGTACCATGGTCAGCTGACATGGTGGTGTTCAGTCATAGATTGGACTCAATGATCTCAGAGGTTTTTTCCAACATAATTGATCCTGTGAGTGTGGGACCATTTCTGTTATGAGTGGGAACATGCATGTGGGACCTTGAGGGCAGAAGAGGCCCATGGAGCTGTGAGAAGTGGCCCCTGTGCCAGGAGTCAGGGGTATGTGATAGGCTTCAGACACACATGGACTGAGTGAGGATGGAGTAGGCAGGGGAGACACAAAATCCATCCCCTAAGGTAACACGGAGAGCTTTAGCTTGGGTAGTGTCCATGCTACCAGTGTCATGTTGGAGGTTTTTTTAAGTGGAAATGAAACTGCTTTAACTGAGTCCCCAAGCAAAGAGAAAAGCCAAGACAAAAGTATAATTTACATGGAGACCTGTTTTTCCAGATGCTTTTACTCAAGGAAGGATGAGTGTGGGCACCGGAGGAGAGGCAGAGGATCAGCAGTGTGCAATCACTGTGCAGTTGGCACAGCTCTGGGGTAAGCAGGAATAGGATTCATCAATCCACATCCCTACTGATACTGAGGAGACACATACCAGCTTAAACCTGTCCCAGCCTCGATCACTGCTGTGACAGAGTGGGCAAAACCCAGGGATTCCAGCTGAAACCTAAGCAGGAGCCTAGGTTAACTGTAACTCGAAGTCATGGCCAGATGGTTACCATCCAGCAGAGGAATAATGAAGGTATTAAGGTTAATTTAACAGGCTTAAGTCTATAGGTGGTCTTAGAGGGCTGCAGCCAAGTAGCTGAAACCTACCACCCCTTCCTTGTCCTGGGAGCGTGCAAGCAGCAGTGGTGGATGCAGGCTCCTGGCACAGGTTTAGTGCTGTGGAGGCTGTGGAGGATTTCCCCAGGGAGCATGGGGGGAGGTTGAAGACCTGCCTTCCTGAGCAGAGACTGCTGGCAGAGGAGGACAGAGGAGTTTGAGAAATTCTGAGCTTTTAGCATGGAAATCTGTGAAGCATAGAAATTGTCCACGGATTAGAAAATTTTATCTACTGTCATGTATGAGACTGGTTAAAAATTTCCAGCGGGGTTTCCCTTTATCAGTGCTATTTCCTGCGCTCCAGTCGCAGCCTGTCCCCTGACAGGCGTGTTGCTGCTTTAAAATTACAACTTTAATAGAGCAATGACAAGAACTTCTTGTTTTATTTTGAGCACCAGGGAGTAGCACCCCTTTCGGCTCACCTGCTCCCAGGGATGGAGAAAGGTTCAGGAAGTCCAGGGTGTCACCCCCAGGCAGGAGGTAGCCTAGCTGGGGTCAGTGGGGAGTGTCACCCCTTATCTGTGAACTGATGGCTCCAGGGATGCAGTTACTCAGCTCAGATCTGCATCCCATGGGAATCCCAGCACTTCATCTTAGCCCTCTTTCCCTCAGGGAAACTCCACAATGTACTCTCCAGCACTGAGGCCTCCTGACAGGGGTGAGGCCCATCCATGCACTCCAGGACAGGGTGTTCACCTCCAGCCTGACCTCCTCAGCCCCTCACCCCTCAGACCTGCCCAGATGTCCCCTCCAAGGAGCTGCCCCAAGCCCAAGCCCAGCAGCACAGGCAGCTGCTTTTCAGTGCCTGCAATGGTGCCTGTTGAGTCTTAGCCCAGATGTGGCCAGTGGCTCTGAACGCTTAAACCTTCTCCAGCACAACAGACTATCAAACTCAATTTTATTTCATATTTTCTTTCCTTTGCTGAGTACCATGAGTTCTTCCCAGGTTCTCTGCCCAGCCAGGCTTTCCTAACAGTATCCAGCATCCCTTGCAGGCAGCCCTTTATTAGGAGAGCTCCTGTGCCTGAGGAAGAGGTGGGAAAGGATGATCAAAGCACATGGGTTCCTCCTCAGTCCCTTTTTGCTTCCTGAGCTTATCCAGTCAACATTTGAATGCACTTGAGTCCATCCTGCAGAGCAAGAGAGGAAAAGGGCCCTTTGTTTTCTTGTTGCTAAAGCACCTTACTTCTAATTAACAGAGTGATTTAATTAACATTGGGCAGAATCAGCCTGCTTTTGTTCCCTTAGGGGATAAGGGGAGGATAGCAGGCAAGGCAAACAGGTAGCATCCTCTTCTGACACTAATTCTCCAGGGCACGGTCCTGATTTCTGAAGGCTGCTCCAGGCTATCTTCTCCAGATGCTTTGAATCTAAGGAGGAAATAAAAACAAAGTGTGAATAAAGTTCACATTTGGGGAGGAAGGTTGGTTTTGACTGACTGTTTCCTCAAATGGTGGTGGGGAGCGAGGGGAGTTTCTGAGAGATCACAAACAACTTCGGGACAGCTTAGAGCAGGACTTGGAAAAACAAACTCAATGATTTATTTTTTTCTTTCAGCTGTAAATGATGTGTACAGTATTATCCCTTTCTTCATGCTGAGATTCTCATTATTCAGAAGAACAAGCACTTGCTGCTGCCGATTTCAAGTGCATGGATCGGAAAAGTGTTAATGAACAGCTACTGGTACCAGCCAGGCCTTCACCCAGGCCTAGGTACAACAGGTCTATAATATGCTATGCAAAGCATGGTAAGTTTATAATATATTCATCACCTTTATTAAGTGTGGGTTTGTCAGATTTTTGGCATTGCAGAGAGCATCTCTGTGAAGCACAGGGTCAGAAGTATTTGGGTAAGGCACAAAGAAAGGAAAACGTTTGCTAGGTAGCCTCAGCCTGGCTGCATGGACACCTCGCCTGGCTGCAGTCTGTGTTGTCTTCTGCCTCTCCTCCCCAGCAGGCTGGCAGGGCACTTACTGGGATTCTGCTTCCTTTTGGTTTGGTTAAATCTGCTGCTTAAATGAGCACTTCTGACTTTTTCTGACTGTGTTGCTACTGATTGTTGTTGACAGGGAGAGAAAAAATGCCCTGCCCTCAATGCTACACCAGCTCAAAGTATCCTCTCTCTATTATTTTCAATTAATATTAAGACTGAGTAGTGCAGCCTCGGCACAGTCTAAAGTGCGAACAAGGCGAATTAGACGAGAGATTACACATTTTTGGCATTCTGGCATTAACTAAAATAATTTAAGCTTTGTCTTTGGTGGTGGTCTTAAAGCAAGTGGAATGCAAAGGTGGAATTCAGGACCGGCTCTGGAATACCCTGGTGTGAATTTCTTTCTTTAGAAGAGAGTGTTTAATTCCACATATTAACATGTTGGGCTATTTTACTAAAAGTGAAGTTACGCTGATTAGTTACACTACAGAAGCTAAAGTATGTACATCTGCTTGAAGCAGGCATTTAATGGCAGGAATAATGGCTAACTTTGCTCATGTAACATTTCACTTTAAGAATCTTAAAGAGATGCACATAACTGACGCTACAGCTGGGAGAGGGTTTTTTTAAATTATTTACTTTTATTTTCTTTTAAATAAGCAGAATTCAAGTAGTTTATTTTTTAAGTTACTGCCCCCCCTCAGATTACAAGAATTTCACCTCCTTACTTATTACAGGAATTTAATCTCCTTCCTTGCCAAAATGAACTCTCCTTCCCCTAAAATAAAACTATGATGAATGGAACTAGAAAGGTAAATTCTTAAACTTTCTTTAAAATGTGCCATTATACAACAAACTTCTCGGTATTGATTAAGCCCAGGTGGTCTGCTCACCCAGCAAACAGATATTTTACGAAGCTTTATTATGCCTCATTAGAATTCAGTCCTTTAGAAGATTTCTAATTATATTGTCTAATAAAACTAAACCTTCGAAGCTATTTGCATATTATATGAAGAAATCTCATACAACAAACTCACAGTGGATTCAATTAACATAATAGCTAATTATATATCCCATCAGCCTTTAGAGTAGCTCAGCATTCATGTTGCTCCTGTTTTAGCCTAGAGCAAAGGAGGTTTGAATTTTCACTTCTAAATATTGACTTTTAACTAATATCAAAAATGATTTGAACACTTTTGTGGATGAAAAGATAATGATTAAACTACATGAAACATTTTAAAAGACTTATTTCCAAGTCATTGAAACAATTCCTATTTAAACCTAAACCTTCCCATATTATTCATTTTGAGTCCATCCATATTTTATAAAAAAAAAGACCAGCTATGTCTAATTATTTTGACAAATGTTTGATTGACAGTTCAGTTATTTTGAAACTGTCTACTTCCTGCAGTTACATTTTGTATATTTTTCATTGCACTTTGTAATGCAATTGTATTCTTGGCCAGTTGTGGTATCTATCAAGTAAGAAATTTAGGACTAGATTAACAGAGACATAGTAATGAACAGGCATTTGAGCACCCTATAATTGACTGTTATTAAGGTGTTGTCACAGTAGTCTGTAATGAATTCTCTTGTTTTCTTTTGAAATTGGATGAGATATTCTGGAAAAAAAGAAGAGAAAAAACCCCCCACAAAAACAAATGCAAAAGTTTCCTTCAACCTTCAAAAAATGCCCCAAAGAAACACACCCCCCCTTTTTTTTTTTTTTAAAGGTTTCAAATTATTTGAAGGTGCTTCCAATTTTGAAATGCTCAGTAGAAAAATCAGGGAGGGAAGGAGCAAATTTTGTGACTTATGTGTAAACTTGAAAAAAAAAATCATGTGCTCATCAATCTCATTATCAAATGCAATGGAAAATAATATTTCTATTTTTGCACAGGATAGAAGATAAAGTTTGTTGCTGAGTACATGGTTTTCTCCCATTACAATGATGGCTGCCTTTTCATTCATATTTTAATGAGGTTAGTATCTCTGAGACAGCTTTTTCGGGGTGGAGGCCCATGTCTCCGGTACAATTACAATAGGAGTTGCTTTATTGACAAGTACTATTCAAAATCTTCACAGTATAGAAAGAAAGGCTTTAGTTTTCCACCACTTGTCCAAATACTTATTCCTCTCTTACTATTAAAACACTTTCAGAAAGAGCACTCTCAACTGCCTGGAGCCCTGTACACTGGGCAGAGCACAGCTCAGCAAAAAAATACTTCGCTTAAATTCAAGTTGCATTTATGTCTGCAAAATTTTCCCTCGGTAAAACCCAACAAATAGACACCAGAAATTAATAGACAGTCTTGGCAGCTTCTGCATCCGTGGGTTTACAAGAAACAGTCTCACATAAACAACAGTTCCTCCCCAAATTGTGAGTCTGACTCCAACCATATGAGAAAAGGCAAAGTTATGCAGAGATTACGCATCCAATATATAATTTATTAGACAGAAACAAAAAAAAATTGTAAATCCAGCTCTTGGCAAGTTAATCTCTTGTGCTTTTTTTCATCTTCTCTATGTATATGTTATCTCTCAAATACTTTTCATTACTGTAGCAAGGGAATACAGCCCAAATCTAAATATGATGCTAAATAATAGCCTGAACCACATCACAGAAGTGCTAGTACATGTACAAAAACTTACTTGTGGTGCATCCAAAAGCAAATTCACACAGCAAAATCCTCTCTGTAAATTTGTGGGGATCATCATATGAATTTTGAGAGTTCATTGCTTTTTTCAGATGTTGGATACATTTTCTCCCAGGTCAGTCCTTGGCTGTGCTGCACATGATAATGTTCAGAAGGGAGTGCCCTTCTGAAGTGTTTGGGCAGGGTACCCCGGGGCATCCATGGGCTTTGGCTCAGCCACACTCAGCACATTCCCAACCAGTCAGGAAGCCACAGGAAAGGGCTGCAGGAGGTATAAATATACACCTGAATATTGGTGGGAGTATAGCCATAGGAAACCATTTTTTTTCCAAAATTTGCTGAGTAAAAGCCTTCTGCTGGAGATACTGAATCTATGTGAAAAGAAACATAGCCACGAAAAGTGCCTTTCCCCATCAACTAACTTCAGTTACTGTCCTGCATGTAAACTTAGAAAGGGGATGAAATTTAGTGCAATTTATTGCTAGAGCAGTCAGATTGCAAAAAAACCCCCAATCCTTCCCAGAGCAGCACTGACCTCAATAAAAGGGATGCCAGGGCTGAAATTAGACTGTGAGGTCGAGTCCCACCTTCTGTCGTAAGGGCTGTAAAACCTTCCTTCCCCGTTCACAGGTGTTTTTATTTTTTGCCTTCAGAAACAACCACCAACCAGTTTCTTGGGATTTTTGGGGGGAAAGGGCTTGCTCTGTGCCTGAGTTGCTCGAGCCTCTGCACTGTCTGTCCTGGTAAGAGGAAGAAGCAGCAGAGTTTGGAGCACAAGTTTCAAACACCACTTCTGCCACCACCTTCTGCCTCCACCAGCTTCTTTTTCCAGTTTGCAAAACATTGTGTTTTCCTGAAAAAAATTTGCTTTCCAGTGGATGAGATGGAATTTTAATAGCAAAACGTGGTTTTGTATCAGACTGTCTTTACTCTAAAGTAAGTTACGCTGCCCTACAAACATGGTTGGGATCAAAAGGCTGCTGTCTTTTTTTTTTTTTTCGTTCTTTTTTTTCTACTAGGCGCTTTTTTGCTTTTCCCAGACTTTTTTTTTTTAGACACTTTTTTTGCTCTTCCCAGTTTTCATAAAAAGTAGACTCCTCATCCGTATGTGACTGGGGGAGGGAGGGATTTCATAATGGGCCTGGTGCAAGAAGAAGACGAAGGGGGAGAGAGAGGAAAAAAACCTTCTAAGCTTTAATTTTAATTCTCCTGCCTTTATTTATCTGATTTGTGGCCAGATGGTGGTGAAGCAAGGCAACCCCTTTGTGCAAATGAAGCCCACATGTGAAAGTCCTTCTGTAATGTAATCATTGAGACCGGAAGGGTTCATACTGTGTCTGAAAAGAGACAATGGAGCCGGGATATATCAACATCGCCGAAATCGAGTTCATTTGCGATGCAGGCCCTTTGACTATGGTTGTCATGAAAACTTCCTACTTTGATCAGCAGAGGGTGGAGAGAAAAAGAAGAAGAAGAAAAAAAAAGAAGTCTTCTAAAGGGGCAGGGATGCGGCGCGGGTGTTTGCTGTGCACTTGGCTCCGGTTCACGCCCCTTTCCGGAAGACGCAACAGGGAGAGGAGCATCTTGCACCTTGACCTGTCTAGACGGGGCGCGAAGTTTGTGGGGGTTTTTTTTGTCCCCGTTTCCAAGGGCGAGGGTTGCTCTTTGACCCCCACCACCAGCGGTGGTGGCTCTCAGGGCGTAGGTAGCGGCCAGAGGTTTCCTGCCGAATTCTCGCCGCGGCCGGGAGGGAAGGGGATGGACAAAGACACGGACCAGCTGTTCGGAAATAAAGCTGAAATAGTAGAACCTGGGAGAAGCTAGGTTTTGTAAGCTATTATTTTCTGCACAAAACCCCTGGGAGGTATTAAACAGCTGCATCTGAGCTGGCGAGCAGCGGCTAAAAGACAGAGCAACAACTGAGAGCCCAGGACTTTGGCAAACTCCGCTTCAACCAGAGAAACAAGTGGCTGGAGCGCCAAGGGCTTTCATGGCCCGAACGTCTGCCGCCGGCCGTCTCCCTTCACAGCGGTGTCGTCGGGCTGCCGGGAGGTTTCCAAGTGGGAGGCTGGCTGTGGAGGAGGGCGAGGGGCACGGGGGGCGCGGGGGTGTGAGCTGAAGGGCCCACGCAGGTTCTCCAGGGCCACCTTATCTGGAGCTGACGTTTTTAATTACGTGTGTAATGTAATGTGTCGGCGGTTCTACATAGCGAGAGGGATGTTCATTTTGCTCTTCCTGCCATCTAACTAGGCATTATCTGTATGAAGTGTGGGGTTTTGGTGATGTAATAAGGAAAAAAAAATCAGTTTTTTCCTCCGTGAAGTTTGTTTAGCAATGTCAGAGAGCAACTTAACCGAGTTGTTGGGACAGAAAAAGAGATGGGATAGATTTACTCTGAGGCGAGGGGAGAAAAATCTATGCAGACTATGAAAAAAATCAGTGTTTAATCTGATGCTTACAAACCTTTGAAATTTGGGGTAGGCCAACATAACAAATGAGAAACCTTTTATTTTCTAGCCACAGCTGTGTCAGTGTGCCCACTCTTTCTCATCACTAGGAAAATAATGCAGATCGTGCCTTGTTTTAATATTCTTGCCATATTTTAAGATCCTCTGTACTGGTTCCTCACAGAAACTGGCTGAGTATTTTGTGATAACTCTGCGTTTTGTCAGATGCTTTATAACATTATTTAGAAATGTATTTGGATCTATTTAGGGCTTCATGAATACAAATAAAGCATTTACAAAAGGCACATCACTTGCAGAAGTAACCCATGGATTAGATCAGATGCTTTATACGTTACAAATTTCCTAAACTTCAACAGTTCCAAACTACATTTTACTTGTGGATTTTTTTTCTAAGTGATTAAATATAAATTAGCATTTCCCAGAAAAAAAAAAATCTCTGCTGATTTATGTTGAGGAAATAAGGGAATTGTACTAGTGGCTAAAATCCAGATTGCTAACTGGAGTTTCAAATATTTATAGACAAATTAGGGGAGGAGGGGAGGGTTGTCATCTTTTTTTTTTTTTCCTTAGGCCTTGTGGTGTAGAGATGGGTTTTTCTCAGCTAATTCTGCTAAAAACACCAAGGTGCTCTGCCTGGCTTCGTGCCAGTGCCTTCTTCAAAATTATATTTTATATATTTTTCTTTAATGCTTTTGGGGCCTTTTTTTTTCTTTTTAACTGTTGTGGAAAGTGAACAAAAACAAACAAAAAAAAAGACCCTGAAAAGCCAGGGGGTTGTGCTGGCCGTGGCCTTCTGAGCAGTCGAAAGAAGCAGGCGAGTGAGCCAGCGAGGAGCACAGGCACAGCTCTGCCTATGTCACTGCCAGCTCACGGTTATTGTGTGTCCTGGCAGGTATTGCTTTGATTTTTTCAGTCAAGCACAGCAAATGGCCTTTTCTTGAGAGTGAGTGTGTGTGTGTGTGTGTGTGTGTGTGTGTGTGTGTACGACTTCCAGCAGGCAGATTTTCTTTCACTGTGGTTTTTCTCTGCCCATGTTAAAGGGCTTCCCCTTGTTTATGGGTTGAAGGCTGTATTTTGGGGACAGGAATTCCCTCTTAATATGCACCCTGACTTCCTACAAGGTGCCAAACACCAGGCTGGGTGGTGCACCCCCTTGGACCTGCACTCACCCACCCATCCCAGGAGGGTAGAGATCCATTTTGGGGCACCGAGGTGAATTGCCAGCAGCTCCCTAAATGCTGGGGTGAGGGGAGCTCAGCAGCTCTCTGCTGTCGGCTGCTCTATCTGCACTGAAATCAGAGCTGCATCTGCAAGGCCAGGGAGCTGTATTTATGGCACATCGTCACCACTAATAGCGGACTACAAAATGGGCTCGTTTTATTTAAATTTCGAGTGCCTCCTCCATGAGTCCAGGTTCCAAGGGGCGGGGGGGTCGGGGGTGTCGCTAACCAAGT
>VZTI01005469.1:17261-48803 GCA_013397865.1 Struthidea cinerea | reverse complement strand
TTTGAAACAACAGTGAGGCTGGGCATGAAGTTTAAGTAATATTTGGTAGCATGAATTCTCAGGCAGCCCCCATTCATCCCCACGCTGGGCAGGGCAGGGAGAGCAGAGCGAGCCGAAGGCTCCTCGCGGCCGCCCTGCTTGTTTCTAGCTGGGGGAATAATTTAAAAAAAATAAAAAAAATAATAAAAAAAAGCACAGTACGAGTATCCTCCTTTTTTTCATCCTTACAGTGGGAAAGTATCGTAGAGGAGTATGAAGATGAAATATTCTCACTTATCGCCCAAGAGGCAGACTATCTAGCTGACAAGCTGTGCAGTGAAAAATCAGGTACTGTGTCTGATGTAACATGTGCTCTCTCTACAGCCGTGTGGGGTTGGGTGTTTTTTTCAAACCCAGCGTACTGCTTTGCAGGAGAAGCGGGCTGTTGTTGAATAAGCAATGACACTACATGGCTTTAAAAAAACCCCAACCAAACGTCCCCTTTCTTAAAGGCTTTTAATTCTTTTAATTCTTTTGTGCATATTAATGCAGCATGATTTGAGCATCCCAGCTAACGCGGTGTGTTTTCCTCCTGGTGTTAACATGACTTTTTGCTCCTTGTGTGTCTGCGCTGTCATTTCCAGGTCAGAAATGAAACTAACCCTCTTGCAACAAAATACAAGCATTTGTTTCTCCTGTTTAATTGCTAATTGCAGCCACTAAGCTGAACTGGGAGCCATGAGAGGGAAGTTTTAGAAATGTGCTGTTCATTTTAAGGTGAACTCTTCGTTGCCATCAGACAGGAGTTGTCCTTAGAAGGGCTGGCCAGCCCACCACAATCATCTCCTGGGGAAAATGTTTTTCATAATTGTTTAATGTTTTCTTTCTCTGTAAAATATGTAATTCCAAGTAAGTAAGGCCTCTTTTCAATCCTGACAAAGTATGAAAATGCTTCCAAAAATTAATTATAGCTTATTTAAAATCTTCCTCCGTTCCTCTATTTCTTTCCCTCATTTTCAGTGTTTTGGGGTATTTTTTCAGCTTTTATTTTCATTTCTGAATGTAAAAGGCACATAACTTGAGGCACTAATTATTATAAGATTATAAATGAAGTTGGGTTATCCCTCCTCAGCATGCTGCCTTCAGTGCTAGAATATGCATAAAAATATCGATCTCCGAATCAACGCTTGCAAATATTGGTTTGTGGGTTTGAGATTTAAAGGCTGTAAGCATTATTTGGGACGTAAGAAACAGGGCCCATGAAGGTTGGAAAAGAAGTTCATAGAAATAAGTTTGTATACTTTAAAACAACAGGGTATTTGTAATACTTATTGAAAACACGTAGTCTGGAGCACAGGAGAACTCCATCTGTAAAGACACAAAGTTCTCTCTATAATCTTCTTAGACAAATAAACTTCAAAAAATAAACTTTCCAGAACAAATTTGATTTATTACAAGTATTTCTTATTTGTCATCTCTGCCATCATGGAGCTACTCTCTGTCATGCCAGAACAGACACAGCGAGTAGCAAATTATTTTGCAAACAACATACTTCCTCCAAAATGGACGGCAGGATTTCTGGTAGTGGGTTTTGCACAGAAAAACTTTCCAGGCATTTCAGAAACAAAGCCCAGAAGAGTCGGTGGAATAGTGTAGAAAAATCATCATCTTCCAGAGTGATTTTCTCAGAGAAGAGGAGACTGGGATAAATCCCCTTTCCTTCTTGGCTCCTTTCAGAGCAGCTTCTAAACCTTTTGGAGAACAAGTTGCAGTTTTGTGCATCTTCAGTAACACTGTAAAAATATTTTCCAGAGGCACAGGCAAAATATTGATATGAAAGTATCAAAGCCTACGCTGCTAAAAATCTCTTTTTTTTTTTAGGGGTATACTCAAAAGCTTTCTCCCCTCGAAACACATTTTGGGTTTAAAACCCACAGTGTGTTCTCACCCAGCCTTCTTACATCAAGAAGATAATTTCCTTCCTCCTAGCAGACGAGATTGCTGTAACTGCACGTTAACCTCCTTCACACAAATACCCCCCTGCATATGTGCAGAGCTGCTCTTCCTGACTATAAATAGTAGTCCGCAGAGGGGAAAGTAGTTTAGTTTTCTTCCTGGCAATTAGCACAGATAAACAAGCTGCCATTTAATAAACAGAAGTGCAAGTCCTCATCGTTGCAAATATAGGATGCTTGCGAAAGCAGCAGGAACACTACAGAGCGATGCTGAGCTACGCTGATATAAAATAAGGGCAAGAAATTAATCTGCCATTCCCCATATCACCCCATTGCCCATTTTAAAAATATCAGTACGTTAAAGAGTAAAGACTAAAAAAAGACACAGGGACTTTTTTTTAAAATCTAGTTTGCCCTATGTATAAAATGGGCTGAAAATAAATGTATTAAATTGCATTAAAAATAAAGAAAACGTTTTCATAAACTCTGCAGCAGGCAGGAGGTGGCAGAGGAGCACAGTAATACCTGACAGAGCAGGGAAGTGCCTGCCTGGGTTTTTCCAGGGAAAATAAATTCAGGCACCAGTGGCACTGGAAACGGCGAGTCTTTGAAATTGTGTCAGGCTTCACGCCAGCCACGCAGCACCAACATATAACTTACCAAAGCCTCCAACTCACAGAACACAATGAGACTTATATTATTAGGTCTTATCTATCTTACAATGGCAATTTTCATTAATACCTTATATTAAAGGAATATTACACTCTTATCATCCTACTGTAAATTATTGGCTCTTTTTATTCAGAGCTCCGTGTGTTCATTCAGAATGGCATTTTTAACTTCTTTTTTTTGGAGGGGGGGTGGTGCAAATTATCATACTAAGTGACAGAAATAGTATAGAAAACCTCTCCACAGGCCAGTTGTAGATTTTGATGCTGTGGATTTCACCATATAGCAAGAGACAAAAAAGCCCCAACAAACCAAATCAGTGATGTATTCATTTCATTATTATGCTTTTAATTTTCTTTTAAAAGGCTGTGTATGTGAACATGGCTTATTTCTTGTGGGCCATTGCAGACTTAATATTGGTGTAATCAAACCCTTTTTATACTGTGCTGTCGTAAAATAATAAGGGTTGCAGTTTTCTGTCAGCCTACAAACATGACACTAATGGAAGTCCCATATTATGGTAAGAAAACCCCTTCTCCGCAAGTCCCATTTAGTACTTTTCTTTAATTCTAATATCATAGCAGACTTTTTTTTTTCTTTTATGGCTACTGGAGGTGGATGTTTCTTGTTTGATTAAAAAGTGGGAAACTTCAGTAAAGTCTTTTAGCATGATCAAACCGTTTGATATTTACAAGCATAGATCCGTTCGCTGTCATGTATTCTTTGATCACGCAAAAAGTCTCAGTGCTAGACAGGCAGGCAAAACCTGCTGAGACGCACCTTCAGATCCTCTACTATTTTTACAAGCTTAAAAAAAATCTAGAAGTTAATTTTCAAGGAGATTACCTTTTTTTTTATCCCCCCCACCCCCGAACGGAAGGCACGGTGGCCAGTCGGCCCAATGGAATAACACAGATTTTTTTTTTTTAATTGCCCTTTAATTTTCTTTTCTGATTGCAGTCATTTTCTGTGGGCTCTTTCCGAGGTTATATATATTTTTAGTTGTGATGGTTGGGGCTCAGTGCCATGCAAGCAGCATTTCATTCAGGGTTAAATGGAGTTATGTGAAGGCCAGTAAGGAGCCAGAAACCAGTTAAAGCTTGTGCTAATGTACAGACCAGAGCCAGCTGATTTATAAGTGGAAAATAATTTAACACCACGTATTTTATGAGTGCTGAAAGCTACTGTTTAAGTAACACCAGGACTTCTCCTACATAATTTTCTTTTTATGTGCTCACAGCCATAAAAATGTTCTGTTTGGTTAAAATCTTATAGTCCCCATTTTATCTTAAAAGTGACTTACCCCATGTGTTTCTTTATTTAGCTGTTTGGAAAGTTTGACTGTATTTTAGGCACCCGATGTTGAGTTATACAAAAGTGAAACAAAACACTCTTATTCAACTGCAAAGAAATCCAGAAGTCTTTTTCTGCACAATTATAGCTCAAACTATTGTGTTTTTGCAAACTGATACTTTCTAGGAGGCTCATTCCCAGTGAGAACTACTCTCCTGGAGAGTTTAACAAAGCTAGCAGCTACATCAATTAAAATCAACTAAAATGTCTGTTATGGGTACGTGAAGAATATTAAGCTGCCATTAAGTCATTTACCACTCACCTTAACACTCTCTGCAAGATTGTGGTTAAAAAAGACAATATATGGGGTGAGAAGCTCTAGTTTAATGCTGCCACAGCACTCTGGAATTACATATTTTCTCACATTTTTCTCCCCGTGCAACTAGGAAAAAGAACAGGAGAGAGAGAGAGAGATTAGCCTTTGCGTCCCTGCCTTGCAATAGGATCTGTGAGCACACATTTCCCCAAATGCTACCAGGGACTAGAGGATCCGTATCAGTGGGGTCTATTAAAGAACTGGGCTGTGACACTCCTTGTTTTGAAATACGAGGTTTGATCTAAAAATACCGTCGGATTTTAGCTGCAGCAATGAGGTTGTACTGGGAAGACAAG
This sequence comes from Struthidea cinerea, assembly GCA_013397865.1. Classification (NCBI taxonomy): domain Eukaryota; kingdom Metazoa; phylum Chordata; class Aves; order Passeriformes; family Corcoracidae; genus Struthidea; species Struthidea cinerea. The sequence continues at coordinate 44,235 of VZTI01005469.1, read as the reverse complement.
GGAAATGAATTTAAAGACTAACGTGGGCACCTCTGGAGAGAAAAACGGGATATTTTCTGTATTTATTAGTGTCTTAATGTGCAGTATGCTGGGCTCTATTCTCCAAGGCCGATCCACGGCCAAACCCATCCACAGGAGCACCAGCAAGTGCCCAAAGCCAGATGTGAAACCCACCTGGGTAGCGACAGGTTCACCATAAGTGCCTGGGTGCTTCCTAGGTGGTTTTCCAGAAACTATTTTAAAAAACTCCATAAACTGTGTTTCTGTGGTGTGACAATCATTAGAGAGCCCGGCGTGGTGGGATAATTTTTCAATTCAAATAAGCCAGAGTTTTCAGGGCTTTGCAAAAATGCCCTCTCGCATGGGGATGCACGAGTTGCGTCCGTGCCCTGTAAGTGAAGAGTCAGACACTGAATTATTTAACACATTTGAGGACAGGAATTGAAAATAAATAAATTTCTTTACTATTTTTTAAAAAAATCCTTCTTTATCTGTTTCAATAGAATATATCTAAAAGAGTCTGACTCACTGTCAGTGTGTCATGGTTATGCTTCATGCTGTCCCTCATTTCTGATTTATTGCCCAAAGTTGTTTAACATGCTTTAATTTTCACCTTCACATGTTCAGTGGTGGAAGTGCTTTGAGAAGAAAACCTGTGTTTTTCTAGTTTGAAAAACATGTATTTTTGATTAAAGAAACAGGTATTTTCAGCAAAGGGTTACTCTTCAGGACATCAGTAAATCACATGGAACTTTTCCTACCTTAGGTGCCTGAGCAGAGGCTGCTGCTCACAAAGGTTGCAGAAGAGATCAGCTCCTCATTGCAGACTGAAGTAAGATGAGAACACCAGTTTTTTCCTTGCATAATCAATTTTTGCTATTGTAATATTTCCACTGGTTTCTACTTTTAATCGTTGCATGTGCCCACATTCCACAGGGGGTGTTTAATTAGTAGTAGTAGTAGTAGCATTTTAACTGCTTTTCTGTTTCTGATATTTTGATATTAAATGTGAAGAGATTTTGATGAGAACGTGGACTTTAATGGGCAACTGGTTTTTCAACCTTATTTCTATGTTCAGGTTTTTATTAACGCCAAGGTATTCATCTCACTTGTGCCGATTTTCACAAAATCAACATCCGATTGTCACAGAGCTGGGGTCTGTAAAAACTGAGCCTTCTGCTCCAGCAGAAAAAGAGAACTCAGAGAATTTCAAAAAACCTATTATTTTTTTCATGCATGTAAGAGATGACTTTTTTCATCTGTATTTCCAGACTAGAAAGAGTTTAGAGTTTATAGCTACAAGCTGCAAAGTTTTTATCCCTGTTTTTGAGATTATGATGGCAAACTTTTGAAATAATTTGTCCTTTTAAAGGTGAAATAACTTAGTAGAGTGTGTGCAGTCCTTAAAACAAGTCATTCCTTTAAAATTTCCATATCAAAGTCCCACTGATCCCGATATAAATGTTCACTCAACATGAACACCACCAGTGTAATAACTTTTTTTAATTAAAGCTTTCTCGCTGAAGAAATGGCAAAAACCATCAAAATGCTCCTGACAGAGGTTATGCCTTTCATCATTGGGGTGTTTTTTATGTCCAAAATATTTATTAATCAGTATAAAACATTTGGTCATAAATCTCACCCAGAGATGGGACTCGGTTCAGGTTGTTGCTGTGTCTTCAGAAGAGAAAGTGGGAGAATATCTGCTTCAGGCTCCAATACTCTATAAAAGCATTGTTTAAAAAGATGTTAACTACTTAGCCATGGTTTTAAGGTAGCAAGGCTAGTTCATTCAAAGCAGTAGAATATTTATGGTAAAAGTAAGCTTTATAACAAAGAAAAAGTTCTGAAAATACATAAGTCACATTTCCTACAGATTGAGTAAACACCGAAAATACAAAATGGTGAATTGTATCATGAGAAACAAAACCCCTCTCTGATTAAAAATATGTTAATAATGTCACATAATTTTAAAGTTTATTTATAGATTTTTGCAATATTTCTAAAGTTAAGTATTTCAACAATAACACAATCTATCCCTCAGTGCGTGTAAATTGCTGGAGCTTCGCAGAAGCCATTAGAGCAATGCTGATTTACAGCAGTTTAACGTCTTGTCTCCTAAATCTGCCATACAAAGATTTGTTGTCTGATCTAATGTTTTTAAAGAGACTGAAGTTTTTGCTCCAGGTGGAACATTTTCTGCCATTTCCTACTGACAGACCACTTTTGCAGAATGCTTCATCAAAGTTATTATTTGAGTATTGTGGAGCAGCTATACTCTATAAAATGGAAATAATGCCTTCAGTATTTAAGGAAGACTTTCTTCACACTTAATCCAATTCAACACCTTCTTTGATGTGTATGTAAACAGTGCTTTTTAAAGAAACTTTCAAATATTTGAACTCCCTTTCTATTTCATTCTGCTTCCGAAAAGCCAGTTTAGGTTGAGGTGGGTTCTTTAGTGCGGATACTGAGCTCACCTCACACGCAAAACCTACAATCATCTGGCTCTGTTTGAAGTCTGAGAGCCGGAAAATGTTTCTTATTGTGCATAAAACTAAGATATATACATATCAAACTGTTTGTTTCCATCCCCCTCCTGTTTCCATTCTGTTAAAACTGTTGATTTTTGAGTGGGTAGAAAAGACACATTTGGCTCAAAATATGTTTAAGAAAACATATGTTACCATGTCACATAAAAGGAAGACAGCTACTGGGATTCTGTGCAGCTATTTCAAAGTCTAGCTAATATGCACCTTATTTTAATCATATTTTTTTTTCCCCAAAAATTTAAAAATATTTTACCTCTCTCTAGTATCCTCTTTTTATCATTCAACATGAAAAAAAAACATAAAAGCAACTGATAAAATTGATTATCCAGGAGAACAGCATAGTGCAAGTGGCTGACCATTATAAAAAGATCAGAATAAATAAAGTAAGGCGGCAACAGGGAGTAACTTCTGGGGTTTTTTTCTTTGTATTTTGTAATAGAGGAAACTTTTGTGCTTTCTGTAACAGTGACTTGTAAATTATTTCAGGCAGATATGTTAGAATGTCTCTTTAAAATGTGAGTGCTGTCTTGTGCTTTGATATGCCCTCCAAATTGATCACAGTCAATATAAAGAGCTCCTGAGTAACCTGGCTGGGTTTTTTTACTGAGCATCAAATCGTCCAGTGCTGAGCTTGGTGCGGGCATTCAACCACAGTGGTTGGTGTGGTTTGTGCTGAGAAAACACTACGAGATGGTAGCAGTGAGATATCCATCCCTCAGAAGGAAAGCCTTTCTTTAAACTGTGATTTGCACATTTACACTTCTGCAATCTGTCTTTGAATTTCACACACTGCAGGACTGCCAGAGAATTTTGGTGTCTGTTGCTTTTTGCATCAGTGTTAAGATATGGGCCAAATTCTCCCCAGTATCACTCCAGTCTTACCCTGATGTAACCTGGTGCCTGCTGTAGTGGACCACATCTGATACATACTCTCCCCAGCCCCTGGGTATTTATTTTTGGGGTAAATACTCAGATTGTTTCACTATCGCTTTATTGAAGCGGGTTGGATACTGACTGAGATGCAAACTTAAAATTTGTGAGGATCTTTGTGAAGCCAAACTCATCTTGGGTTCAATAAGAAGTGCTCAATTTAAAAAATAAAAAAAAAAAGGATTCATGCTTTTTATCATCTGTGAGTTAGCAGATTAGGTGAAATGACACAATATATATGATGTGACATGACATGACATGACATGACCTGCTTGGAGTCCCGTCTATCCAGATATTTATGTAGCTGTCCTCAGCTGGTCCCCTTGGTTCCCTCCAAGAAATGGGCATCTCAAAACCTTTATGGGAAAGCAAGGAAATGTGTCCTGACTTCAGACCTTGTCTTTTCTCCCTTATTTATCTCACCCTACTTTGATGAAGTCAGAGATATATCCAAAGGCATGATCTTGCCTTTTATCAGTGCAACAGAAGTGTAAAGGTAATTTCCAAGGAAGGAGGACCAGATCTTTGCCCAGAGCAAGTAGCTTTAGTCTGTTGACTTGGGATAGAGCTGTCACATTTGACCTGGGGAGACCGGGGTGCCCCAGTTCATGAGGACTGTTAATATATTTTTTTAAAAACAGTTAATTTCATTTTCATGCCAAATGTACCAGAGAAAGAGCACGTCCCTGCTGACAGGTTTTATTTCAAATGTGGCTTGTGCTGAATGAATAGAGGTCACTAAGTTCATTTTACTGAGGAACAAAAACGGATGAAGCAAGATCCTAAATGGTCCAGATCAATGCTTTATTTATTAAGATAAGCCCTAAAACAAGGTTATCCACTAACTAGTCATATTTTTTATTCATATTTGTCTTTGTGGTCTAACATTTGCTCATACTGTGATAGCTTCATCAAAATACAGTTTCTAGAAAATGCATCTTGTTTGTCACTGCTTCACTGACATAAAGAACAAGTGTGTTAGAATTTTATGAGCAAAATATTAACTCGTATGGTGTCCCTAATACATATGAAGTTTACCAGAAATGAGGAGAGCCAGTTTCATATTAAATGAAATACTATTACTGAGTCTTACAGCAGGAGCAGTGAGGAATACCTTGTAATTATGGTGTACACATCCGAGTGCAGCATACTTTGTTCTGGAGGCTTAAGTAGGTAATTAGCATTCTGGTTACGGAGTTGTGAGTGATCTTAAATTGTGCTGGTCTCTGAAAATCGTCCTTACTTTTAGTGCTGGGTTGGATGCAGTTGCTTCTGGAACAAGTCTCTTGGAATTCCCCACTGGGCAGGAGCACCTCTGCCACCAGTAGGTGGAGGTGGCAATGGGAGACCAGCCAGGAGTGGGGAAGGGAGCAAGGAGAGAAAAGCTCTTGGGGTGCTACTGGGGGCACAGAGTGGATGTAAAAGCAGCACTTACACCTTCTGTTGTCTGAGCATGGGATTTCTGAGACTGGATGAGAACAAGGAAAGCCTTTAGTGAGGGAAGAGTGTGAAAGGTTAGGAAATAACTGCAAAGTGGAGTTGCTACACTCGGCGAGTTCCCCACAGCCGTGCCTGTGCCGGAGCAGCGCTGCAGCGGCGTCGATCGCTGCACGAGCGTTGATTAACAGCAGAACTGTGCTTAATGCAACGCAGGTTAATACAGAGGCTTTCTGTAGGAGCGCCTCAACAAGGCTGTGTGCGAAAGAGTGGGAGAAAAAGAGAGACCAATTCACAAAGCTCATTTAAACTGAGCGAGAAGCTTTGGAAAACAAGAATGTCTTCGTGCCTTTAACCATATTTACAGACCTGGCTGGTTTAATGGCATTCAGCAATAAATTCCATTGCCTTCGGGAGCAATTGATAAAGGTTCTGGTAACCGCCTGCTCCAATCTACTTTGGGGAATGTTAATAAACCAGTACCCAAGGACTCCTAGGTGTATGCCGTGGAATAGAGGGAGCTAAATGTCAGCTAATTAAGCAGAGCTGAGACCATGAAAGATCTTGTGAGTTAAAAGTTAAATATTAATATCGGTTTCAAACTTTATGAAAAGCTGGCTTAGTGAGCTTAGTGGCAGGGAAGCAGAAGGGATATATATCCAGCATGTTCATGACATTTTCTATTTCTAGTTAACCTTGCAGCCACGTTGAAAACTAGCTGAAGTTTTCTTAAAGCAAATTCTGGAAGAGCAGCCAATAAGGAATTACAACAACCCTTGAGGTGACACAGACATTAATGAAGGAAGAAAGAAAAAGATTTCAATATGGCAGTGTTTCTTAAATGGTAGAAAAAAAAAAGAAAAAAATTCTTCCTTGTTGTATTAAATGTGATATGAGCAAAAGGTGAGAGTTCAGAAAGCCTTGGTGCTTGGCAGGGCTGTATTTATCTGGCTTCACGTGTTGATCAATTCTGCGAATTCCTGAGGCCGGGGCTGAGCTCCAGCCAGCACCAGCCGTACGAAAGCACAGGAGCAGTGTCTGGCTGCCACAGTTATCAGGGCCAAACACACCAAATACAAGGTCAGCACCAGCCATTTGCTGTTGATGGGGACTGAGGGCTGGGATGTAATTTTCAGCATGACACTGGTGCTCGTAAAGAGTGGGAGAGTGAGGGTTGGGCACCGTGAAAAATGTGTCACACAGCTTACCTTGCCCAGGTTACCCCGAGCTGAACTGTTTTGTGTTTGAGTTTCATCATGACTGTTGTTCATTAGGGGTGGCTCTCAGCCCTGGTCAGGATCAGGATCCCCCGTGCTTGGCCTTGCACGAGCAGCAGAGTTAGTTCACCCAACACGCATACCCCTGTCATCACACGCCAGCTCATGGAGGATCACAGCTCCTTCATTAACACAGGTTGAGAATGGGCAGAGATTAAACACCTTTGCCTTGCCGTGGCCAAGTCTTAATCACATGGCCATCTCTTCTGGCCTCCACAGGGATGGTAAATTAGTAGAAAGTATTCTTTGGGGTCACAAAAGATTGATTTGAAGCCTGTTTACTGATACCAAAGGAGATGGAGACTTGTCTCAACTTCTTTCCCCATGTAACGTATATCATGATGACTAAATATTCACATTTTCACTGCATTTAGCTGAGTTAGAGGTTTTCTGAGCTATGCTCAGCTATGTTGGCCAGAGACAGGACAGTGTGGTTGTGTACCCAGCCCACTGCTCTGCCCATTGCAGCACATGAAGTGAGCTGCAAAATACAGTCCATTTCATCCAGCTAGACACTCCTGACTCTTCCAGAAAAAGAATCAGTGTCATTCCTAATCTGTGAAATTCATGATTGATGGATGCAAAGAGAGCACCCCCAGCACCTTGCATGAGCCTCTGGGTGCCTTGTGCTTATATGGGTAGGGGAGGGGAGGAGCCAGGAATGTGCTTCTTTGTGTGGCTTCGGTTATCTACATACTGCATCTATGTCTTTCCCTCCTAATTTCCCGATTGCGGGTGAATTTCAGAATATAAAACTGAACTGTCTAGGTTTGGTTGATTTTACGGTTTCAGATACCTTCCTTCCTTCCAGTACCCTGTGCCTAATCCCAGTGCAGGCAGTGGTGCCAGCCCTCAGCCTCCAGGCTGTGATGCTGCCTTTCCTAAAGAAGCTTCCCATGCATAATTAAACCCCAACACTCACCTGGTACTTTAGCATTCACCTACCTGGAATGGGCTTTGTGTTTCCCAGAGCCTTCCTTACCCACCTGGAAGCAGAGGGATTTGTGGTCACCTGGTGATGGCACAGCCTGGGAGGATGCCTGAATCCCAGGGATTGTGGGAATATGTGAGGTTGGTTTTCTCAGCGTAATTTTGCTTTGACTTTCAAAGACTTAACCTTACATGACCATGTAAGATCATAAAAGGAATTTCAAGGTGCTTGATGTTTTCTGAGGCTGAGTCATGTTTCATATGGCCTTTGACTGTGCTCTTCCTCAGGGCAGCCTGAACACTCCAGAGCACTTTACCAGGGGGAGTAGCTGTCTCTCAAGCTTGAAACTAGGGTGAGAATTGAGCTAGTGGTGCTGAGCACAGCCAGGACACTTCAAGGTAGCACCTGGAAGGGGGACAGCCGAGGTCATTCTGGGCTGAGCCACACTTGCGTTGGAGACACTTGAGGGCAGTGAGAACACTTGGAAAGACGTGAACACGGGCCGGCTGTGGTTGTGAGGCTTTCTGGTGTGATAGCACAGCATAGTGCACAGGGAATTTCCATCTTCCCAAAATGAGTGACCCTCACATTTTCACCATGTTTGTGCTTCTCCTGTACAGTCAATCCTTAAGTTTTCAGGAAACCCTCCTGTCTGCTGTGTCCCAGATTCAAAAGAGGGATAGATGCCAATCTATCTGCCTGCAGCCCTTTCCCACGCAGAACCTCTAAGGAATAGGAAAGTGTTGTCTTCTCTCCATGATAAGAGGAGTCTTTTTAGGTTAAGACTGCTTCTCCTCAGTGGGCATTTTGTCACTCTGGTTCATTCTGGCCAGAACAGCTGCACTGTGGAGGGTTTTAAAAGGACTGAAGGGGAGCCTTGGAGTACCCACATATGGATTAAGAGAGTGCTGCTCTCTCCTCAGTGGGAGGCAGAGTCTGAAACACCAGATGGGCACAAGCAGTGTAGGCACGAGCAGTCACTCACCTCTGACTGACTTTGCAAAGTCTCCATGGTGGGAGATGTTCCCTCATCCTCCTGTCCAATCTGCTTATTTGATTCCACCTATTTTCCTTCTCCAAACAGTAAGGACAGAGCTCATGTTTTTTGTTACATATTGCTACAAAACTTAATGTCATGGGCTGTCTAATTTCAGGGGGCTCCTGAAATAATGCAGTGATGGAAATAACAAAGATTATCAGAACCTCTGGCTGTTTCTCTTTGGGAAGGGTCTTCCATCTCTCATGAAAAACCTGTAAACAACCCTGGATACATCTAGGAAAGCCCTGCTCTCATGAAACTGGATGAGCAGCTCCTTGATTCACTTGAAGATGATAATAAAAAGACAAAACACAAATAGCTGAGGTCAGCCATCTGATCTTTCACCTTTCTGTGCAGATGAAAACACAGATTCTTAACCTTTGAGCCCTTCAGACGATTTCCTGATGAGCTTCAGCAATGGCGACAAGACTTAAGCTGCCTCAGTTCAAGAGAAGTCTGCTTGAAAGCCTCTTTTATACTTCACAGCTTTGGGGTTTAGTTCTATGTGACAGCAGTTTTTAATAAAATACTAGTTTACCTTGACTGGATGCTGATTTGTCATGGCTGCATTCAGGAAGGCAGATAAGTTCCACTTCCTTATCAGGGGTCTCAGCAGTAAGCTGGTCTCTGCATGGACAAGGCTGCACCTGCCCCATGGAGATCAAGGCCTTCTCTTCACTGCGCAAGAGATTAGGAAGGGTGGCTTCTAAGCACATGAAACACACAGGGAGAATTATCAGAGAATCGTAGAATGGATTGGGTTGGAAGGGACCTTAAAGGTCATCCAGTTCCAACCCCCCTGCCATGGACAGGGATGCCTTCCACTAGACCAGGTTGTTCAGAGCCACATCCAAGCTGGATTGTTGTGCAGACACCTCCAGTTGCCACAAGCTGTAAGGAAGGAGTGATTGTATGATCTCGTGGCTGACCTGTCCTTCTGGTCATTTATTTACTGGGTGACTCAAGGAAGAAAGGCATGTAGCTGAAGTTTTGTGGTACCTTGGATATAGCCAGAGCCTTGCATAGAGCAATATGGGCTGGAGCCACCAGGGGTGTTCTTCAAATCCACATGATGAATTACCATTTACAGCAATGCTTTCAGGCTTCTTAGACTCTGTATAAGCCACAGGTTTGTATGGAAGGTCCTGTTTGGATAATGTTTATGGGAACATCTCCAGAAGGTATCCAGAACACTTTTCAGGTAGTGTGTACTCTCTTCCAGTTCCACAGACACTGGGAGGAGTTGAGGCGTGCGTTGTGACACAGCACTAGCCTAAAAGTTTTAAGTGCTTCATTGTCTTCTTGATGAGAATTACTGAATACCAGAAAAAATTTAGGGATTTGACTGAGCTTACTCTTGATGCTCACAAAGGAGAAATGAACCCAACATCTTGACATGATTACAAGCAAGAGTTTTCCTTGTTGACTAATTGTCCAAATAATATTTCTGGCTACAACTATTTCTTCCACAAGAGTGTTACTCTTTGCCATGCTTTAAATTTTGTTTCCATAAATCTGGATAGCAGAAATTAATCAACCTCAGTGGGACACAAGGACTTCATTTAAAACGCACCTCAAAAATCTAAGCTTTTCTATTTCAAAATACTTTTTCATTGTTCTCTACTACCTGAAGGCAGTTCTAAGAGGTGTTTCAGACAGGATATAGAAGTTATCTTAGACTTTTTAAGAATGGGTGATTCTTGGAAAATCTGGGTCATATAGAAACACATAAAGAGCTGAGCTCTCCATATAAAAATTCATTAATAAATCAAGGCAACTCATCTAATGTTTTGAGTTTTTCTTGCACGAGTTAAGAACAAATCAGCAGATTTTTTCCACTGCATGGACATTGTCCATATCAACAGGAACATCTTTCTATTTGTCTGCAAGTTCCCAGACCTAGGAACAGTATTTTCATCACCAGGTACCATTTCTAGCAGCTCTTGTTCAGGATCACATCTTGGAGGATGAATGAATTATACCTAGAATACACAGGTTAGGTTTTCTCTCTTTCGTGGATTTTCCATCTTCTTCCTCCTACAGAGTGGAAAGATCTGAAAAAAACTTAGTTTTGCGAAAGAAAACACAAAGCTCTGCTCCAGGATAGCATGGCTCCAAGCTTCCTGATGGACACAATCCTTCAGAAATCAGTAAGAGTGGAATTTTTTAAACTTAAGTTCTGTTTTTTGTGCTTCTGAGGCCTTGAATCACAACACCCATCTCAACATCTGGGTCTTCTCCTCCTTCTGTGGCAAACCCAAGACAGCTCAGATCAGAAGAAGCTTGTCCATGGAGACGTTCGTAGCTTCAGAAGACACAGATCCTTCCACAAAGAAAAGCTGTGAATTGAATGTTGTCAGAGAGGTGTGTCTGACAATGGAAGCACCCACCTTTTAACATTACACAGCCCATTCAGTACTCCAAGGTTCATGGATGTCCAAAGGGCTCAGGTTTGGTCCCTACCTTCTCTACAAGTGAAGACTCTGTGCCGCTGTCCCTTCTGAGTCCATTGTGTCCTTCTGAGTGCTTATGTCTTCTACAGGGCAGGCTCCAAAATCCCAGGGGGGAGAAAAGAGGGAAAGCCTAGGGAGGAGCCAGGCTGTGGAAAAGAAGAGAAATGCTGGGACAGAGTCAGGAAAGCTGAATAAAATCTGAGGAGTGAGGAAACAGGAGAATAAAGACAAGAGAGAGAAAAGGTCTAGTGTGGATCAGGAGATAGAGCAGGGCTGCATAAGGCACAAGGGGTACCAGGAACTGGAAGGAGGAAAACTGAAATGAGTTGAGCCCAGGAGCAGAGAGGAGATTCACATGTACCAGGCAATATAATCAACTGTTGTTGATGTTTTTTTTCAAGAATGACCTTTTAGAGGAAGTTTTAATAAAAACAACTGAACAAACAAGCAAAGTTGTTCAGAACTAAGAAAGTGTTGAGCGTCCATCCTCCAAACAACCAGAAGAGTAGTTCTGCAACCAGAAGTGGTACTGTAGCCAGTGCTGTGGGATGCAGGAAACATTGGGCTGCGCTTCTTTTCCCCTCAAAGGTGAGAAAAGTTATTTACAAAATAAAACAGAAACCAATATCCCTGAAGGAAATTAAATAAAAGCTAAGTTTAAACCAACTTACAAGGAGAGAAGAGGAAAAACTCAGTTTATCGTAAAAAGTAAGGCCAAAATGCAAACTCAAATGGGGATAGCAGATGTCTGTTTTACATCAGCCTGTGATGGAGCTGGTGGTGAATGTGCAGACCCTGAGCCATGCCTCGGCAGTGTTGTGTGCTGTGTCAAGTTGCTGCAACATTCAGACCTCGCCCCAAAGGTGATGTGCTCCAAAATGGAGAGCCCTCTACAGAGACTCCAGCTGGCCCCCAAAAAGCATGGCTGAAGAAATGGATGAACCTTTGGGGAGCCTAATTTTGGCTAATTCCTCCTGTGGGAGGAAGCTGAGCACACAAGTGTGTGTAAAGCCTTCTGGCTGCCTATGCCCAACCATGCCCACACTGTTTTATACATTGGAAGTACATTTAGGAGGCATCCCAAGTATGGTCCAGAAAAGGATGGTTTTCATGCTGACCCATTTTGCCAGCACACCTCCCAAGGGCCCCAGTTACCAAGGGGCAGTTCCAGGCATCCCCAGCATGGCATCCCACATGATGGGAGTATCTTTAGTGCTGGGGATTAGAGCTCCCTCCTTTCTTAAGGCTTGTACCAATGTTTCTGAGGAGATAAGGAAGCCCTGAGTCCTGCCAGGAGTGGGACAGGAAGAGCAGGTGGGAGGTGGGAGATGGGAGGAGAGCCAGCTCTGGAGGGAGCCAGGAGCTTTGTGGGGACACAGGTGACAACTCACTTCTCCCTTGGGGTCCATCTGGTTTTACACATGCTGCCGACTCTCCACCTGCAAGGCTGGGGAGAGGAAGGCCTTTACCCTCCTCTTCACTCGGAGACCACCATGCTAGAACTGATGGTGCTGTCTGAAGAGCAGCAAATTTTCCTGTAAAATTTTCCAAATTTTCCCAGTGCCATGGATTGCTTTACAGCCCCCACCTGGCCTGCTGGGTCCCCCGCTCTGGAGGGCCCTCTCCTCTCCTCTCCTCCCAGCGACACCCAGCACAGCAGTTTCCCAGAGTCTTTGATGTGATGGCTGCAAGAAACCCACTGTCAGTCACACGCTGCGTGCGTGCACTGCAGGTCTAGAGGCCTCGTACTTATTCATTCTTGCCACAGCTCCAAGTCTTCATTTTCTTGCCCCAGGAAATGCGCTTAATTATTTAGTTGTATTGGGCCCAGGCTTGTAATACTTGGGTGCACACTACAAAGCGGCGTGCGAAGAACTATTGCGGGCTGCCAGGGCCCATCAGGCCCCACTCACCCCAGGCCCCTGACAAGATAACTATCCCCAACGACTGCACATTAAGACACACATTAAGAAAAAAGAAAGGTGAGGTTCTCCGTGCTTGTAGCACTGTTGAAAGTAATGGAGCCGACATGCCCGGAAAAGTTAGAGCCTTCAGCAGAGATATCCCCAGGGACCTGGCTGGGGCTGGGGCAGGAGAAAGAGGCTGGCTTTGTCGTGGGTTCTGCCATCCCCAGCAGCCTCACTGGCACCTGGCCAGGACATGTCCAGGCATCGCCGTGCCACCACCATCAGCTGGTGGGCACTGCAGCGTCCTGGTGCTGGGAGTAGGAGGTGTTACTGGGCACTGGGACAGCATAAAAGTCAGTTAAAACTGGTGCTTTTGGAATGTCATTTAATGCTATTTTCCTTTTAGCTGTAGGAGTTCATCTTGGCAAGCCTGAAACTTCAGTGTCCCTGCTCTGGGCTCAGTGCTCTGGCTGGTGTCTGCCTTTACCGATATCTGCAAAAATGTCCCCTCCTCTGACCATGGGATACCTGAGAGTTTGTCAGATGACTTCTCTCATGGCATGCTCCTGGTGGTATCACCATGAAGTCAGGTGCCATCTGGAGCAGGTCAGATCTGCACTCCAGCTGGCTGGGACTGGTAGGGCAGGATAGGATGCACCAGGGGTGGTCAGAGTCCAGTAACACCTAACAGGAGCCTGTATTCAAGCTGTGATTTGGAGTCAGACAAAAAGCACAGGTTCCCCCAGGTGTACAAGATGTTTGGGTAGGTATGCCTCACCCTGGAGATGCTCTCTGTTGGTTCACCTTGGGAGATGGCTGGAATTGCATGTCTGTGTGAAAAGCCCTCAGTATTGGCAGAGAATCACACCCACAAACGTTGAAATATTCCTGCAAAAACCTTGTGTCAAGGGAGGTTGGCACAAGTGCTCTCTCCACACAGCATGGCCAGGACTGGATTGCCATTGATCCAAGTGGTGGGAACACCCAGCTGGCCCCTCACACGTTCACCCACCGAAAGGAGACCCCAACCCTGCTCTGCCCATGCCACACTTGTCGCTGGGCTCTCCCCAAGCAGCCTGCCATGCTCATGCTTCTCACTGCTGCTCCTGCCAACCGGAGTCCTACACCACAGGGATTGCAGGAGGAACCTCAGGAGATGTCTACTTTTTATCCTAATTTTGATAATGATATTTTTCTCAATCTTAAATCATAAGAAAAACTGCTCCTTCCTTCCAGCCCCCCACAGCTATCTTGCCAGGGCATGTGTATTTTCAGGTCCCTGCTCAAGTAGTAGTGCAAGAAATCAGCGGTGCTGGACCACAGAGAGATTTTGCTCCACCATGAAGTGGAGCTGGGTTTGAGCAGCAGGATTTATTAATCCTTTGCCAGGGATCTAAAGAGCAGTTGAATGGTGCTGGAATTATGGCATGGGTCTGGGAGTCCAGGAAGCTCTTTGCGCTGCCTGGCTCTGACACTAACTTCTTACATGACCTCAGGCATGTCACTTTGCTGATTCCTACCTTGATCTCCCCATCTGGCAAGTGGAGATAATTCCATCCTGCCCCATACGGCTGTTGGGAAGATAAGTTCGTCATCATTTTCCGAGGTACTGCGATGCTATGGGAGATGGATAATGAGACAGACAGAAAGATAGCTAGATAAATCAATCTCTTCTCATTCAAGTGAAAGCAGGCACTGCAGGTGCAGCATTTGAGATTAATCATCAGAAAAATTAGTTCCCTCAGTATCTTTTCAGGAGGAAGAAACAGCCGTAGGGCCCAGTCCTGAGGAGAGTTATGCACATGAGTAACCTTAACTTGAATTCAAAGGCAGTGCACAAGTAAAACTACTCATGTGAGTGAGTATGTGCTCCACTTCAATTTCTGAAAATGCCTAAATAAATGATGGGTCCCAACTGACACATGTCCCTAAGTCACTGGCATGCTTTTAAATATTTCCCTCAGACATTTATTTCTGTCCTTTATTAGCCAGGTTCTTTATTAGCAGCTGGCTTCCTGAGAAGCAGTGGGTTACAGCATTCTCTGCAAAGACAGTGAAATAAAAATAAGCACGAATATGTTGCTCATGGGCCCTATACATGTTGTGATTTTATATATGCTATAACTGTGTTATTAATTCAAACTGACCTGTTACTCTTTCAATAGCAACTATCCTTGCCCTATGTGAAACCCTGTCAAATATATTTATGTTCTGTTTTTTGCTGTTTGTCATATCAGAAAAGGGGAACATTACAGGCAGCAAAGTGTTATCTGAACTTCTCTACCACTATGTGCTATAGGATTCACTTTTTTTTCTCCCGACCAGAACATGAAGCCCTTTAACAGACCAGACTGGAGTCAGAAACTGAATAGGGTTATATATTCAGTTGCCATAGCTGCCATATGGTGCCAACACTGAATGAAATAAAATAAGAGTCCGGGCGGACTGGGAATCAATATTGGGGCAGCCTGCACAACAACGCTCACTCCGGGAAAAAAAGCCCAGCCCCGGCAGAAGATGGCAAAATACCCAACCCCAAATGGCCAAAAATCTGCTGCAGAGGCAGAGGCGAAATGTCCCTGAAGGGGAAGCCGAAGCAGCGCCGTGTGGGGATGTGACTGGGCGCAGGAGGCGCGGGAGAGCCAACCGAGGCCGTGCGGGCAGCGGAGAGGGGAAAACTCATCCGAGCGTGGAGCGGCGAAGAGTCGGAACAATTGTCAGGACAAGAGGAAACGCGCTCAGCCCGGCTCGGCCGCGCCTATCCCGGGTGCACAATCAACCATCCAGGGTCCGCTGGCGTCAAAGGCAGCTCAAAGGGAACCGGGGGCGAAGGCTCGGCAGAGAGAAAGAGCGAGGAACTAAACCCAAGTGGATGTAAACAAATAGGACAGGACTGTAAGGCACCGAATGTGGGCTCAGGGGTGGGGGGAAGATACGGCAAACCTTCTGGGTTACCGTGCATGCTGTGAAAAGGGTGGCTGGGAACGTGGTGTTTTACAGATGTGAGAACAAAAGATTTCAGGTGGTAATAGTAGATGATGGGGGGGAAAGGGGGGGAGGAAGACAAAAAAGAGGAGGGCAAAAAAAAAGAAAGAAAGGGAAAATGAGAGGAAAAAAGAGAAAGAAAGGAGAGGAAAAAGTCACCCATCCCCAACTCCGTCTAAAATTTCTTCTAGTTCAGCATTCACAAGGGGTTACAAGATGCTCGCTAGGCTGAGCACATTTCAGAGCATCCTCATATCAATATTTCTTCCACTTTTAGTTAACAGAGCCCTCCCATTCTAATTAAAATAGCTTCATGAGGACTGAGAGTTGATTCCAGAAACTCAAGCTATCAACATTGGCAGGTTTATATATATAGAAAAAAAAAAATTAAGCTACCAGGAAACCAGCACCCAGGAGTGCCAATATTATCAGGAAAATTAGAAGGGCTTTGAAATCGCTCCCAAGTGTCTTGAGGAACTTTGAGCCGCATCTGCTGCCTGCAGAAAGCAGGTCTAAGGGAGTAAAAGGCTGCAGAGATTTACCCCTGCACAGGATCTGGCCCTGGTTTCAGCTGTATTCAGGTGAAATGTATGAAATGTGCCAAAACACTGGCTGTGCATCAGTTGTGACCTTGCAGCCACAGTTGCTGGAAAACAATTTAAAAAAATGGATTCTGAAGCTAACAAAAGGAGCAACATCCTCTGGTCCTTCTGGAAATGGATTTAGTTCCAGAAAGAAGGCAAAGGACAGGAAAAAGCCTGCCTGGATGTAAATCTTTAGACAGGTATTTTTATATACCAATGAGGGAGAAATCTGGTGGATCTAAAAGGTTGGTATGCGCTGTGCATACTGTATTTAACAAAAGTCTGCAGAGGAGAAGGAGGAGGAGGAGGGAAAAGAGGAGGAGGAGGAATACTGTACAGCCACCAGCACGAGGGGAAGCAGGGGGACTCCTGCAAGAAACCATAATTAAGCTGCAAGAGACTCCTGCTCCTCTCAAAATGAAGAACAGAGAGAACAAGAAGCGGCCAATGTGGCTTCATAAGGGACTGTGCAAAGAACTGAGGCTTTAATTTTTTTAATTAAAAAAAAAAAGAAAAAAAAGAAAAAAGCGATAGTCAAAATTAGAAAGCAAGAGGGGGCAGGGGAAGGAATCAAACAAGCATACTCAAATTCAGTTAGCGATTATAGGGGAAATAATAAGGATGGGGGGGGCAGAATTTAAAGCTAACCAAAGAACTTTAAAAGGGTTTTAAAATGTATATCAAAGGGAAAAGACATTCTAGAGAGCCAGCAGGCCCATTAATTAATTAGAAGGGGATTAAATTAAGGGTGAATCAAAAAATGGCTGGACTGATGAACTTTTAAAAAATAAATTATTCTTAATATGAATAAAATTAATTGGGGAAATTTTTGTAGGAAGGTCAGAAAACTTAGTAAAATAAATAAGCAAGGTAAAAAGAGTGGGAAAATATTTAGCAAATTATCTGTTCAATTTTTCCCTGCTTTTTGGTCATGGGCTGTCTGGAAGGGTATTACAGCTCTCTGAGATGTCAGTTATTAAATACCCTTGCATGGTGTTTTCTGAAAATTATTTGTGAGGTGCGTGTTGATGCCAAGTTGTTCACTATGAGCATTCGCTCCTCCAACCTGAGGCCAAGTGGGTTCATCCAAGTGGACAGAAAGGTCATAGTCTGTGCTGGTCCTCCCTGAGCCAGGGGGTGGAAGCCTCCCCATCAGGAACCAGCTTTCCATCAGCCAGCCTTCTCCAGCATCATATCATCACATTTTTTTTCCTCAAGTATTCTTAAATATTACTTAAAAATGGCTTTTCTGAAGTAATCCTACAACAAACCTGTTTGCCCAAATATCTACAGGATCTGAAATGGAATTTCTTAAGGACAAGCGGAAGAAAAAAAGCAATTCAGTCTGGTTCTACAAAATGTGGCTGTATATATAAACTACCTAACCTGGATTTCTTCACCACTAAGGGAATTAACAAATTTCATAAAGCACTGCCACTTTATTTGCTTTTCTTAATGAAAAGCTGAAGAGCTGTAGGAAAGTTAGGAAGAAAATGTTATGTTGCCAGAAGAAAACTGGTCCTGTTTTTCTAGAAAAGATAACAGATCTACTGTACCAATTCAAGTAAAGGAACAAACATTATAAAGCAAATATCAGTTTGAGCTTGTCTATGTAGGGAGTTTAGCCAAAATAAGCCACTCTGTCACCACCCACCACCCTGTACCCCTGGAAAAAAAAAAAAGGTCAGACTAAGAAATAGCTGCTGTGGAGCACCTTCCCATGTGGGCAATATCCCCAAATAATGAGGTTTTCTTTCCAAATAATCATAATCTTTTCTGAGTGGAGATTTCCAGAAACAAATGCTGTTTTGCTTTAGATCAGATTATCCAAATAATGTATTTTGGATGTTGGGAATGATTTTATTTCACTGTAGATATTCCAGATATTTTTATCCAGGTAGATAAATCCTTGCAGCAAATCTGAAGATGTTGAGAGCCAAAGTGCATCTTTCCATTGCCTTTGGTGAGATTATGAGCTTAGAGGTTAACAGAGACAAGAAACAGCATGGATTTACATAAAGCAAATTTTGACCACCAAACACTGAGTTCCTTTTTATAGAAACATAAAATTTGTGAATTCAGGCCTGATGCTCAAAATATGTGGGATTATTCATGTGAGCACAGTTCAGGACTGCTCAGTTGGGTCCTTGGATTTTAATAAAACAGTCACTGCTGTCACCCAGCATCTCACTCCCAACATTAATTCAGATTGACATGGCTTCGAACGTCTCTCAGCAGAAAGATCAGGGGAATGGCCACGAGCTGATCTGGGGCAGCCTCTCGTGCAACTCAACGGGGCAAAACCCTAATGCAGGCCCTGACCATGCAGGTGAGGATGTGTGGATGCACTTGGCAGCCTGTGATGGCTTTGCTGCACCAGTGACATTCGCTGCATCCTTTGCCCCACCTCACCTGTCCCTCCCTCACCACAACCCCGCTGCAGAAACCTGCCGCCCATCAAATATGAAAGGTGCTCTCCCTAGTACCAAACTAATGAGTGCTCCAACATGTGCTCCATCCCATACCTGAGCACTGTTGACTCCTAAAGGTTGTAAGCACGTGCTGAAATGATTCTCTCAATGGGGAGCTTATTTACCAAGAGTTTCACTGATCTAAAGGAAGAAGTGAATGTTTTGTGGATGTAATATGCAAACTGAACTAAGCTGGGTGGGTTTGAAAATCCCAAATATGAAAGCAAAAATAATGTAAAGGACTCTGAAAAGGCAGGAAAAATGAGTGGAGAATAAAATGAGATTCAACGTAGAAAATAGAAGTTACGACATTTGTGGAAAAATAATCTAAACCCCAGATATTCAATCAGCGATAAAAACCCGAGAAGCCATAATGCTGCAAGAGATCTAGAGATGATAGTGTGGAGTAAATTAGACAGGAGTTTGCCTTGAGATATGGCAGCAAAAAAAGGCCAATTTGATTTGGGGCTGAAGACATCACAGCACAAGGAGGTAATAGTCCGTCTGCATATGGCTCTGGTGCGGTAGTGCCTGCAGTATTTAATTATGGGCACCATATTACCTGAAAGATAGTGACAGATTGAAAATTATTCAGAGGAGAGCAATAAAAATAGTTCAGAGGCTGGCAGGATTGAGTTATGAAAAGGCAGAATAATACAGACGCAGAGTCCATGCCAGAAGGTGCTTATCCCCACAAGCTGGAGTGAGTGATGGCAAAGCTGGGTCTGTCTTTCGCCGTTTCTTCCTTGTTCCAACACCAAATTAGGCATGATCATGGCCCACAGCATCAGCATCTGGTCAGGGAGTGGGCATGCAGCAAAATGGCTGCAGGAATTCATGGCTGCCAGACCCACTTGAAGTGTGCATGGAGAGACAGGACCAGAAAGGAGAAGGAAAAAGAAAGAATCAAATATTGGAGCTGAGGTTCATGTCACTGTCTCTTCTGAAGACCTGATTTTGGCGTGCTAAATCAGGTGTCAATAAACACCCCAGGGAAAGGAGATTGAAACCCAGGTCACAGCTTGGTGGATACCCCTTGAGTGCAGCACCCGCTCCACCTCCAGCCCAGGGAAGGAGGGAGGCAGCAGAGCCACAGGCTGTGTGCACAGCCAAACTTTCCCGGTGTGTCTGATCAGCCTGTGAGCTGCCATGGAGAGAGGGGTGGAAGCTCCTGGGTAACAGCAAGTCAAAGAAAAAGATGGAAATGAGAATGGGAATGGGAGAGGCACTGTGCAAACAGCAGGATAGAGGGATGCTCAGGGGAGGAAAGGCTGAGGATAGAGGGATGGAAAACAAGAACCTTTGCAGTTGTAGTACCAACACAACTGAAACTCTGGAAAATTGATGCTCTTGTGCCTGTTTGAATTTTCGTATTTCTTTTTTTTCTTTTCCTTTTATTTTTCTTTTTTTTTCCGTGATGTGCAAGTGCATTTGTCCAGACAGAAGACGGTGGAGACAGGGTGCTTCACAGAAGGTGGAGGACAGGAAGAGAAGTCAGGCCAGGAAGCCCAGGTATATGGAAGAGTCTTTGG
Source organism: Struthidea cinerea (assembly GCA_013397865.1). Classification (NCBI taxonomy): domain Eukaryota; kingdom Metazoa; phylum Chordata; class Aves; order Passeriformes; family Corcoracidae; genus Struthidea; species Struthidea cinerea. The sequence continues at coordinate 24,137 of VZTI01005469.1, read as the reverse complement.
GAGTTGATACAAAGGTTTGCAGAAAGTAAGAGGAGCCTATTTTTTTCTATAAAAAAAAGAATTTGCTGGGGAGAGAAATACTAAGTAAGAAAGGGCCATAATAAGAGATCTTTGTTACAGTGAGAGAACATCTGGTACAGAATTTTTGCAAATATTGGCAACATCTGGGACCAATAAGACAAAGTAATGGGGTTCAGTTCTGAACAGGGATTTTCTGCTACTGGGGCAAAGGGGGATGTTCCTTTCTAAAACCTTCCTAATATCCTAAATCATCCTTTTCTGGACTTTGTGAACAGAAATGGTGAAAAGCACAGTTTAAAGGTAGGAGCAGTGGGCAAACACCCTGTAAACAGACACAGGCTCCCCTGTGCTTGTGAGGGACCCAACTGTGACCTGGCTGTGAGGTGGTGACACCTCACTTAAACACAGTGCCCTCACTTCCAGTAGCACCTGTGGGTGTTTGTTTCAGTTCTTGCAGATCTGTGTTCTTTTCTACTGTGCATGAGAAGTGTTTGGTTTAATACACAGGATGCAGTCAGGGTCTGTTTGGCACACAGAGCCTGGCAAGCAACCTTTCTATCACACACAGTTTTATTCCACGTCTGAAAGTGCCACAACATCAGTGCTTGAGCACAGATTCATGCTGTGTCTTTAAGGTTTCCCTGGATTTGGGGCATGTAGATGCTGCTTTAAAAGCACTGTCATTTCCCGTGTTTGAAAGTGACTCTTTTTCTGAATAGTATTTCACTGGGGATTTTCTTTGAGAAGAGAACAGAGCTGGATTAAAAGAGTGCAGATTTACACACTTCTTCTCAAGTTGAGCTACTGTGCAAATGTGCTCCATTCACATCCCCCTCCTTTTTTTTTTCATCTCATAAATTTAAAACACATTTAAGGTTTGTACAGGTTTCCAGCAGCCTCGATAAAGACAAAGACATTTGTCCCTGTAACAGGAAAACTGGTGACAATACAGGGCAAGAGGCTGAGCCTGCACTGCTGGATCTGGAACCGGCTGCTGCATCCCCTGAAAGGAGCCCCACCAAACCTGGTCCCTGGCTAAGGAGAGCTTCTTCTAGACTTTCTACATCTTACCCAGTGCCAGTTTAATAGAAAATACAGATTCAGTGGAAGAACCAGGGTCCTCTCTCCCAAGGATCTCCTGTCCTAAGCCATTGGCTATGATCTCATGAGCATCCCTCCCACTGAGGCCTTGCACTCCTGCTCCAGACACCCACAAAGTGTGGTGCTCATTGCAACTACCTATAGAAAAATAGAATCATAAGTTGATTTAGCTTGGAAAAAACTTCTGAGATCATTGAGTCCCATCATTACCCCATTAACACCAAGTCCACCATAAACAGTGTGCCAAAATGCCACATCTACATGTCTTATAAATACCTCCAAGGATGGTGACTCCACCACTGTCCTGGACAGCCTGTGCCAATGCTTGACAACCTTTCAGTGAAGAAACTTTTCCTAATATCCAATCTAAACCTTCCCTGGCATAACTTGAGACTGTTTCTCCTTGTCCTATCACTTGTTATTTGGGAGTAGAAACTGACTCCCAGCTGGCTACAGCCTCCTTTCAGGTGGTAATAGAGAGACATAAGGTCACTCCTGAGCCTCCTTTTCTCCAGGCTGAACACCCCCAGCTCCCTCAGCCACTCCTCATCAGACTTGTGCTCCAGACCCTTCACCAGCTTCATTGCCCACAAGCAGGGAGGATGGGAGTGCCTGTGGCAGGACACAGGGCTCCATGCAAACCCAGCTGTGGGAGTGAGTAGGATCACGGGAAAGAGGGAAGAAAGAACATGATAGATACTGTCTGTACGGTCAGGCTAAACCTGTAAGTCTCATTCCAGGTTTCTTATAGTGTCTTATTGATATCTGTACTTAATGCCTTTGTGGTGTACATTAATAAAAACTTTGGTTGTCCATATGTGATTTACATCTGTTTACAAATTCCCAAAAAAGAAAAAGCCTTCCCTTCCCTTCCCTTCCCTTCCCTTCCCTTCCCTCAGTTTACAATAGAAAGAACAAAATTTCACTCCTTTTTGCTGCAAAACCCCAGATGTGGAGGGGCTTTCGGTGCTTCAGATCTTGCAAGGGGACTCACACTCATGGCACCATTTCAACGGGTGTCTGAGAAAGTTCCCTTCTTAGCAAATAAATTTTACCTTAGTAACAAAAAGTTGAATTTTCCCTGCAGGAGAAAGGCAGTATCGACCAGTATCCAATATCTCCTGATGGAGTGACCTTGGGGATACAGTAGACTTCAGTTCTGAGAACCAAGAGATTTATGAGCCATCCCACAGGGAAAGGCAAGTTGGATTTGGCTGCTGGGCTCTGAGGAATATGTACTGGAGATGAGACTGGCAAGGGTTTCAGGGAGGGGAAAAAAAGCAGCTTTCTGTGTTTGCAGAAGGTAATCATTCAATTTTCCTGTTTAAAAGCTAGATTTATATATTTATACATACATACATATATATATATATATATATACATAAATGTATATATTAAACTAGGGACTGACCTGAGAGCTGAAATGTCAATTAATTGTGGGGAGAATGCCAAAAGAAAAGTGTTTTTCCTGATGTTTAAAACAGAAAAATGGGCTATTTCAAACAAAATTACAGCATGCCCTTGGTCTGAAAATCCCAACCTGACCAGACATTTCTGCAATGAAGTTAAATTGTTCTGTTTCTGTGGTGGCAAACATGCAGTGCTGCAGAGTTGGGGGCACATGGACCTGCTGCGTCCCATGCCCGAGGCAGGTCCTGTACCTGGAGCACCCCCCACTGCTCCTCTAACCCAGCCTCAAAAACCTCCAGTGCCGGGTTTTTTACAGTGCTCCCAGATAACCTCTCCCAGTGCTTAACTCTCTTTATAGTTTGACATTTTAGCTAGCATCTAACCTACATTTTTTTTTTTTCTGCAAATTAAGCTGATTATTTCTCGTTCTACCCCCAGTGGATCTGGAGAACAACTGATGGTGTTTTTCTCTGCAACAGCTTTTACATCCTGGAAAACCATTACCCATCCTCTCCTTCCTAAATTAAACAAACCCAGTTTCATCAGTCACAGGTCAAGTTTTCTAAACTTTTTCGTTGTTCTTGCTCTTCGTTCAACTTTTTCAATCCTTTTAAAAGACTGGCATCCAAAATCAGACACAGTCCTTGAAATCCAGTGGCTGCTCAGTCTGATATTAACATTAACACATTGCAGGGGGGGATGTATCCCGGGTTTTCTGTATTTTTCCAGTTTTTTTCTGATTGTTACCTATTCAGTTTGTGGTTCAGCACAAGCCCCAGGTCCTTTTCTAGAATATCCCATTTCAGTAATGAAACTGAGGGATTTTAAATGCATTTCTCGGTCGTGATACCACTGAGGTTTGTGAAACGAAGTTGAAATGAAGGTGGAAAAGCTGTACCTGGTGCAACACAAAGGAACGTATGTAATCTTTTTCATTTCAGTAAACTCGCTTTTAAAACGTCTAGGTTTTAGCATCAAAGACCTAATCCTCTTCAGAAATATATATTACAACATAATAAGTATTCTTTAGGGCTTTGGAAATCATCCCTTAATAAAGTCATAGCACAACTTGTAATGTTACAGCCGATGTCAGATGTTAAGAACTCTGCAGTATAAATTAACATACAAAATCTCAGCGTACGGATCAGGTTTTCCAGGTATGTGGAAGGGCTTGCTACGGTTAATTTGAAATACAGCCGATGCTGTTCATGCACTCATACCCTCTTGGCTGGTTAAAACTGGGCAATTTCTTTTTTAAAAAAAGAGTATATTTAATATTTCACACTTTGCACTTCACTGCTTGTGAACAATTTCTCTCCAAACTTCCTCCACATACATTTTTATTATAAAAATAGTAGTACACAAGTACATTTGCCTCTTACACTGTGTGTTAAAATCAATTCAGAACAATCCTTTAAGGCATTTCAGATTTGTTCAAGGCTTTTTCTTATGTTGACTGATTTTAATTTTGAAAATACTTGTAGTGCAGATTCTACACTATTAAAATAAAGTTAACACGGTCTTTTTAATGAATCCAGCAATTGTAATAAGGACCAAAATCATGCTCGGGTCAGATATTTTATACTGCCTTGGTGTAATGATAAATGCAGCCACAAAATGAAAAGCTAATCATATCTCTTTTATTACTGTGTTTTCTTTTTCATTTATTAGTGTAATTATTTTCCAGGTTTTCAGTAACCCTAAAAGAATTTTGACTACTTATAGCTTTACCTTATTAGATGTATTCAACCAAAACAAAATATTTGAGGGGGAAAAAACACATAAAAAGATGAGATTTATAGACTGAATAAATAATTGTAAGGGCTCTGCTTTTGGTTAAACTGTACAGGATTTTCCTTTAAAGGGAAAAATAAAAGTTGCTATTTTTCGAGTTGTAGGATGCCAAAAATAAAAAAAAGGCACTGACTAGCAATCCCTTTTAAAATTGTGAGAGGACAGCAAGAGAGAGGAGAGATTTTCTTGCCTCCACAGGGTCCATAGGGGCTGCACGGAGCCAGGGGCAGCACCACCTGCAGCACCCAGCCCTGGGCGGCTTTGGCCCTCTCACATAAGGTCTCCCTTCTCCCAGACCCTTCTTGTACATATGTACAAATGCACCTGTGATAGAGATCTGACACAGGAAACCATCAGTGTATCTTCTTAAAATGTTTCCATCCAATCTGGAATTATTGCCCATCTTATTTCAAGGAATCACACCCCCTTTACACTACCCAGCTGGTGAATATCACATATTGGCACAGCCTGAGATGCATTTTACTTTTTCTCTCGCAGAGAATAAACATCAAAAAGTGGTCTATCTCCTTTCAAATGTATTTCTTTTTCCTCTTTTTAATGATATTTTTTAAATTCACAGAGGCAATAAACAAACACCAAGGAGACAGTACAACTTCAGTAGCTCTGTAGACACAATGATATTTTCACAAAGCATTTTATAATTACTGTAACAGAGGCATGTCTATCATGATCAGAGTGTATCAGCTCTTGTGAATACTACAGATGTGGCTGGTAAGATGTAAGTAGGAGCTTTCCAAGTAATGGAGGTAATTTATGCACCCTTATTATGGAAACATTTTCGAGCCATTGTTTGATTTGGGTGTAGTTTGCTTATTTAAGCATAGAATGTCACTCTGTCATTTCACACTTCTCCACCATCCTCTCTGTTGATTACACTTTGTCTGAGACATATGAAACAATTAGTTATTGATAGAGTTTAAGGTTTATGCATAGGAAAATTTACACATTAGAGAACGTTGCTGTCTCAGCCAAAAAAAGAAGGCTGCAAAATCGTATACGAATATTCATCCTGGAAATATTAGACCTGGGAATCTAGTGAGTATTTAGAGCAAATACAAGGAGAAGGACAGCCTTGTATCTCTGCTAGCAGTGTAAATAGAGAGTACCAGTGCTCACTCTGTGCTAGAGACCATGGTCATCCTGAAAAAGTGGGCATGCAAAAGTGGGATTTTGTTTGATGGGGATAAGTGCTCATCCTGGAGAAAAAGAAGGGACAGGCAGAAACCTGCTCAGCTGAGCCAGTTGTGTTGAGGTTTTCTCATATTTAGGATTGCACACAGGGTGAAAAGAGATTGCCAGACTGAAGACTGGGTACAAAGGGCATTAGCTTTGTTGGCAAGCCAAGAGGTGGCCCAGGCTGATGTGGCAACTCCACAGGAAGGTGACTCTCGGCAGGACGAACCCTGAGGATGGAGGACACAAACGCCTCTGCCTCCCCAGCCCTGTGGCCTCTCTCCACCCCCCTTGTCATGCGTTGGCCTTTCCATCCCTTGCACAGCCACGGTAGCTGGTCCCCACCCTGGGGAGCTGGCACATAAGCGACACTGTGCCAGCAATGACGACGGTGTAAGTGCTTGGCTTCCCATCTGCCAGCCCTGCAAACCTCCCAGGGATAGAAGACGCAAGCTCAAGCCTACCCTGCTTCTATTACCTGCCTGCGTTTTTAGGCTGCTCTAATTTGCCAGCATCACACTAAGTGGGTACCACACAGATCACAGAATTAGGGAGGCACAGGTGAGTGCACAGCATCCCTAGCAGATCCCTTCCCAGGACTGACTAGGCAGCAGTAATTCCTGGAGAGGTCCAAGGGAGTCTGGAGCATTGGCTGGGAGATAAAGAGTAGGATGCAGCCCCTCTGTGTCTGCAGTATCACCTTCCTTTTTCCCCAGGCGACGTGATCAGATATAACTATAATTATAGGTATGTTGTCATCTGAGCTGTTTGTCAAGAGAGTTATGTGTTAACTATGAATTGCCTGGACTGCAGCAATTTCGGGCAAGCCTGAATCCTGCTTGCAGTTATCGCTCTTACATGTGAGCGTTATTTTTAGCATTTATGATTACAAAAATCTCATGTTTGAGCAAGATCTGAGATAAGATTTTAAGACCCTATTTGTTTAATAGTCTCACTGGGATGTATTACCGCCTGCAAAAGCATGTGGGATGAGGCTGTGAAAAGTGGTCTCCCCAATCAGGAGATGCTCTGGTTTCTGAGTGCAGAGCTGTGAACCGAGGCACAGCTCTTGCCAGGCAGACGATCACTGATGTCACTATTTAATAAAGTGACAGTTGTCCTTCACATGGGACGAATCCTGCACCTACTGACGTGTGGAATGTAACTCCCCTGACTGGAGCACAGCAAGGAGAGACCCCTGGGGAGCAGTTAACGTCTGTGGGGACCTGAGTGTCCCCTCCAAATCCCAAACTAGAGGAGACCCTGCGCGGGAAAGGTCCTCCCAGGTGTATGTACTAGTAGGTCAACTGCTTTGCTGGTTTATTCCCCTATGGGATGAGAGAGAATAATTGGGGC
>VZTI01005468.1:1178465-1196908 GCA_013397865.1 Struthidea cinerea | reverse complement strand
ATACTTCTATCATGCCATGGTAAGGAGCTGTAATATCGAACTGTGCATTTCTTTAAACCATTTGAAGTACATGGGGAGATGGACATTCATGTGTAGCCCGTGAAGGCTGTAAACGTGCCCATGCCGGGCTGCTTAAAAGCAAAGAGAAAAAAGCTTTTAAGAGACTGGGGGCAAGAAAAAACCTTCGTGTTCAGGGCAACATAATTCATCCTTAATAACCCCATGTGATGATCCATGTCTTGCAGTGTAAAAAACTGTGTGATTCATGGAAGAAACGTACTACACCACAGCAGGTTTTTTCCTTCTGTGTTTTGAATCTGTTAATAAACTCATTAATAGTCTGTAAGTTGTGCCTGCTTTTGCTTTCTCCTAATTCTTATCTCACAGAAAAGTAAGTATGTACTAAAATCTAAAGTTAAACCATTACATGTGCCTGGTCTTCAGCAGAGAGGGACTGTACAAAACTTTCCACAACCATGCTGTTTTCAGCTCTGGCTTCAGGGGCAATCAACCACTCCAAGGATCCACTAAGAAAGCGGGGAAGAAGCCCAAAGCAATGACATGCAAAGGATGCTGAGATCAGTTTAAAAAAGTCAAGTTCCCCAAGCAGAGAGGACAGAAGGTACAGACACAAGCCCTCGTTCTTGTGAGAAGTTGCAGTTTTCACAGACCTGGGGTAAAGGGAGCACAGCATCACTTCCCAGAGACCATCAGGAGGGAGCTGCACCCTAGTTTGTGACCATAGGGAATAAACAGAGACTCTTCATACTCCGCTTCCCAGTTTCTCTGGGGAAATACTGTATGCTCAAAATACGCTTTAAAAATCAAAATATCATCTGCCTTGCAAAGGGCAGTGTTAGTCTCTGCAAACTCCTTGACTTTTCCCTCAGGGTAGACACACTGCTAGCTGTTCTTATATCATCAAACCAGTCATTAAACATAGACCACGCCACAGAAAACGGAAAAATAATGAAAGCTTTTCTTGTAAATATATACTGCATGATTATAAATAATGCTTGAGTTTTTTTCATGGAGAAGCTATTTTAGTTTCTGTCAAAAAAAAGTTAACCTGTTCACCTTAAGGACAGAAACGTGGAGGATGGTATTTCCAAGATGACAATGCTGTACATTTACAAGAAAAATTCTTGCAGATACATCAATATCAACACATGAGCACACAATAGTTACACATTTCAGGCGTACAAATCCATCACAGCTATCTTTGGCTGAGGCGGGAATCACTAATTAGCTACGTCAGTATTAAAGCTCAGTGACACAGATGGCTGAAAGAGGGTAAATGACAACCAGATGCTGGAGCTGAGACTGAAGAACACTGCAAAAAAACAGGAGCATCTTTACCATCACTCCTACCTTGATATGTAAGGTTTGATCTGGACAACCCTCATAAAACTAAAAAACAGAAATGGAAATTTTCCTGTCATGCAATTGACTTTGTTTCACATCTTTACTTTGCAATTTGTATTTAAGTTTTCTAGCCAGTAACTGTCAAACAACAGAGAATGTCCCTATGATTTATAGACAATTGTGAAGTTTTTCACAGCAGCATTTTCAGAGGGAGTTAATTCTGCATAAAACACAGTTATTTCTTTTTATGTGCCTCCAGAAATTATGAAGTAAGTTTTCATATACAACCTCACTTCAGAAGCATCAGAATGTTCCAGCTGTGTGTCTCCTGAATAACAAAATTACCATGTTTGATATGAAAACATAGATTACAGCAGTTTAATTAAGACAGTTCTGGAAAAGTGAACAAGTATCAGAGCAAAACGTTCATCATTAAATGAAAGACAAATTGCTACATTTTGTTTTGATAGTTTGTATACTTGGCAGGGGAAAACATGTCCTAGACAAATACAGTTTTCTTCCTGCTGTTCCTAGAGTGGTGCTGTATTTAAAGGTACAGGCAAGATGGATTTTAATCACAAAATTGGGCTAAACAAGTGTAGCACAGAGCAGGAGCGAGAGTATGTGGTACCTCATTAAAAATGGCCCTCTTCCTTCTCTATGTGCAAATCCAATATCAGGAAGTCTGGCTCTCATTTGCTTTCCAACATAGATGAGCAAGCCAAGCTTATTATTCCCTTATTAGGAAGGGGTATTAGTATTATAATTCAAGCTGGTGAAATTCAGATTTCTTATCCTAAGGGGAACTTCAAGGCATTGGCATTTGGTTTCATTCTACATCACAAATTTAAAAAAAAACCCTTCACTTTGACTGTTCTTACATATTTTATTTTGTTCCGGCTGCCTCTGAAATAAAATGAGAGCAGTAATAAAGTCAAACTGAAATGTTACAACTTTTATCTAACTAATATTTTGATAATTTTTTGCCCATGTTTTGACACAGCCATGGCCATGATTCAATTTAGTTTCTTTCAAATAGCATTTGCTGATAAAATGCTGTTACTTTTACAATTGTCCATGAACTCTGATTAGAAATTAACTGATCTGTTAATAGTGAATGAACAGGTGTATTTTTCCACCAGTGACACATGACCAGGCCCTGGGATGCTTAGACCTCACCTAGACTTAGAAGCAATATGGTAACAGAGGAATCCTATCGCACGCAGCAGACTGGACTCTCCCTGGACCAGCCTGGCTCTGCAGAGCAGACTTCTCCAGGAGGAGTGCCTGTTCACACCTGCTCCAACAATGAACTCTCCATCCTTGACTACCTGCTTTCTGCTAATGCAGCTGTGAAAGGGGGACTAAAGAAAAGGAGGAAAACTGTATTTAGTACCTCCCAAGTGTCTGAAATGACCCTTTCCTTGTTGTTCTTCGTGTTTCTTAGTGCCTCAGCAAAGGCTTTCAAATGCTCATATTCCAAAAAAAGCACATTGACTGCCATGCACTCCTCCCTAGTCTGCAATTGATCTTGTTTGTTTTTCCTCTGTTTGTTTGCTGGGGTATAGATGCACTTTAGGGCCCTCAGGGTCTACAGCTATTACCTGTCACACCCCATTTACCACCTATCTTATGGCCATCAGCAGTGCTACCTAAATAACAAAGAAAACAGTAATAGCAAAGTCAAACAAAAAGGAGACCCAGATATCCAGAAAATGAATGGAACGTGGAAGAGGGAGAAAGGAAGCGGAGGCTGAATACAGAAAGCAGTGAAAAATTACCTAATCCTGGCCTTTTAGATGGGATATTGGTCCCTTGGGATGAACTGGGGTGCACCCGTTCAGCCAAGGCACAGAAATAATAAGGGCTGTTGTACAACCGGACCTTTCACCAGGGGGACAAAGGGGCTTCAAACTTTCTACCCGGAGGTATCAGTTCCAGTTCACCCAACCTAAGCATAGGCACTTAGCAGTGGTGGGAGCATGGTCAGCACAGGCTGCCTGAGTGGAGGGAAGGAGACATCACTCCAACACATTTTTTTAATAATTCTGCTAATGAGCAGCATAAGTGGAGAAATAGATCTAGCACTGCACTGGGAGAGAACATATCTGTCCTGACCATCTTCTGTATCACTAATTAACGTGTTCTGAACAGTAACAGGCTGGGACAATCAAGGCTGGAAGCTGCACTGAAAACAGCTGCTCAGAAGTGGCTAGGACAAATATTAAAACGAAGAAACCTGTGGAAACACTGAGAATTATGAGGGAAAAAATGGTAATGAAACAATAATAGCTTGTAGGTATCTAATGACTCTCAACCCAAATGAACTCACAAGATTTTGCAGCATAATAAGGAAACTAATTAAGAGAGGTCACTTTAGCCAGCATTGAAATGGAGCTGCCTCTTTTGTAAGTGTCTGGTTGATAGCAATTATCAACAGTACAGCAGCAGTAGTACAAAACTGCTTGGGTCTGGAAGTATGAAATAATACCAAAACCATCTAAAGTATCTGGTACACAGGTCATTCAGCTTGGTTTCAGGTTTGATTAGGAAGGTAGTTTGAGTTTTTCCCTTCAAAAGCTGTGTTGGTAGGAACCAGATTTTCTGAAGCCTGCAACACAGAGATGTCTGTGCCTGAACTATTCTCCCTAGCTCCTCTTACAGACAGCAAAAGGAAACAGGTACTTTTAGGACACAATTCATGTGATCAACAACAGATATTTATTTTAAAATGGGATGAATCACATCCTAAAATTATAATCATATTCTGGCTATAAAAGGAGTCCTGGCACATGGTTTGAATGTGAATGGCTTTATTGTAAATTTCTTTATTTCTGTCAGATGAAGACTACCTGATATATATAGACACAAGATGCTATGTGCAAGACACCCAGCTTTGCTAGGTTGACTTTTTTTTTTTTTAATTTTAGTAAAGAGAAGAAAAACATAGCAAAATTAAAGTGTCTGCAAAATAGCAAAGGGTAGGTTTTTCTGGTCACCATTTAGTCTCACAGAGATGCCCTTATTTTTCTGCACTCCTCACATTCATATTTCTTGCATTGCAACATTCTTTCTTCTATTTTCTCTACAAATTCATGCTTTGAAGGTGGGAGCAGCTCTGTAAGGGCCAAATCACCATATTATGGGAGAAGGACGAGTTCAGGATAATTGGAGAAACACTATAGAGGCCACAACCTCCTTTTTTCTTCCACCTCCATTCCCTTATTATTTTCCTTTATTTGGAGTTTAAGATCGAGATAGTAATTGCTTGGAGGGCATAGCCAGCAGCAAGGTCTGCTAAGGCATAATCTGAAGAGAACATGCAGGGAAATAAGGAGAAATCTGCTAGGCAAAGTTTCTGAAAGAGGAAATAACTGCAGCAAAAAGGTAAGCTTTTTAGAACAGACCTCAAGGTGTTTCAGGCATCATCTGTGATTTTAACAGAACATGTAGGGCAAGCAACATCTAGCTAAGACCTGTTTTGATGCTTTTGCTCTTACTCTTCCAAAAAGTAAGTTTTATGTGTAAAAATCAATATTTCTATGTATTCTGTGATTATAGTAACCAGGTTAAACACTAAAAATGACAATACTAACTACCTGGAGACAGCATGAGAAACAATGGCTTTAGCCAATGGCATGATCCTTGGCAACATGGAAAAATTACTCATATTTTAAAGTGTTTTACTATTTCAGAGAATTACTATTTTCTCTGAGCTTTATCTTCTTCAGGAATACTAAAGGAGGTTATAATCAAACATAAGTGAACAATTATGTTCAACATTTGGAAGAGGTGAAAACAAGTATTGCCTCCGAGGACCTGATTCTGAAGGTGCAACCAGAACTACGACAGAAAGAATGTGCTGCAAACTCCTTTCAACAACTACCATGGCATTTAAATCTTCACATTCCTTTACATTTACAAGAAAAGCTCTCATAATAGATGGGCAATTTCTTTGCTAAATATATAGCTATATATATTGTACACAGTCTTGGTGCAAATGGATGAAGTTCATTACTTATAAAGACATGATAAAACTGAACAAGACGTTCTGTGAGGTGGGATGCAATAAGAAAAGAGATACAATGCAACATGGAAGTCTGTCAAGAAGCAGTGTTATGAAGATCCCAAGTATTTTTTAAAATGTGTTCAGAACAGATGGTGTGATAGGATCACATCCTCTGTGAAAGAGAGATCAGAAGCTGGAAGAATGGAGTATTTTCATTTCATTAGATTTGGACCATCTGGCTGTGGTGGGAGATTCTGCACAGAGCAAATCCAAGTCCTCACAGATCCTTCAGGACTCAAAGCATCTCGGTCATCCTTGGTTTTTACAATGAATCCATGCAAAAATCACAAGTTCACCTTTTCCTCATTTTGCCAGTATATCCTATCTGTGTATATTCTGCCTTTTGTCCTTGCTCTTGAAGCGCTGGGCAACGAGCATCACCATTAAATAACAATTGACTGGTCAGAACTTGCTTACATTTTTAAATGCTTTTACAAGCTTTCTTAAAACAGTTTTTTTCTTGGCAAAGCCCTTGGTACCATTGTCATCATCATTTTACAAATGGTCCTACCAATCTCTGACATATATAGAGATTAAGTGACCCGCTTAATGCTACCAGAATTCTCTTGCTAGGAGAAACCAGTATAGGAGGTAGGGCTGAATTTCAGGAATGTCTCTCACTCCTTTCCCAGGATTTTGATCACAGTTTTCCTTTTCCTGATTGAAAATCAACCATGAGGAAAATAAATTAAAGCCATGGTCAGCATTGAGGGCTAATTCTCTAATATGAAAACTGTACAGTTAGAGGAGAGGAAGACGGTGCTGCACATAGAATCTGGAAGAGCTGCAGTGTGGCTCTTACGCTGGGTATGCGACGTATGTCATCTAGTTTTAGAGCTGACATTCAGCAGTAGGTTGTAGACACCAGTCAGAGAAAGCAGCTCAACAAACCCGGGTGCCTAGCACCTTTTGGGATGCCCAGCACCATCTGGGATACCCCAGGATTTCTGAGATATCTGCAGAAGGCTGACCTGCTCTGTAACGTCGGCTTCAGCATAGCACCAACAGACTCTGAAAGAAGTCCCTGTTGTCTTGTTGACTGAGCATAGCTGCAGTCGTGGAGCCACTGGAGAGGAGCAGAAGCTCTTTAGGCTTTCCAGGGAATGTGGAGGACCATATGGTGATAGGAAGAGTGGCAGAAGACAAAGCAGACAAAGCCAAGTACAGGACCCAGTGGATGAAAAGATGAAACCTGCAGTCCAGGAATTGGAACAGGGGCCACATGTTGGGACTAGTGCATCTCCTCTTTGTCTGCATCACGTGAGACTATGGTCAGTCACCGTCAGGCCAAACCCATGAAAGGGATTTTGGCATCCAAAAAGCATGCCCAGGGAGACCTAAAATGCAGTGCCTCAAAATAGAATTCACAGTAGTCATCACATTAAGTTTTGGGGCAGGGTGCAAAGTCACCTAGGGGGAACTCCAAAGGGAAGGCAGTGTCCTCCTTCAGACCAGGCACCTACATGAAGCCAGTATCCCCACCTGGCACCCACGCAGAGGGATCCTTTTAGGGCAGAGGCTGACAACTGCCTCAGTCTTTTAGGAGAGGCAGAGTCCTTGCCATTTTCATAAAGGATGGGAGTAAATTATCCCTTGTGTGGAAAGCAATAGCTCGTGGTACCACCAAGAAACAGTGCAGATTCCTGGACTTCCCTCTTTCCAAGACAGTGCTTTAGGCACAGGACTGGAAGTAAGCAGGGAAGGAAGATGGCATCCTTCATTTTGCCTGTGTTATGGAAACATGAGGTCTCTGGTGTTGGAATGTGAGAGAGTGTCCAAGTCTCACCCTGTGGCCCAGCAATTTCAGGGTCCATGTGCAGAGGGGATATCTGGGGCTGCAGCTCCAGCTGTGTACTCTGTATTAATACATCCCTGGGCAAAACTATATATTGGGTGAGACGAAAAGAGGAATGCTGCTGGGGCGAATCATAGCACTGCCTTAGGGACCTCTACTCAGAGTCCCCATGGAAATGTTTGCTGCACATAGGGGATGCACAAGCAGTCTCAGAGCCTCAGCCTGAACACAGGATCATAATCCAGCACTCTGCAGGGGAGTGACTTCCTTACAAGCTGTACATTGCTCTGAAAATAGCAAGTGTGTTGCTGTAACACAGTGTTCTAAATAACTGAAAGGGCTGAAAAGAAACCACACGACCTAACAGGCTAATTACTGCATGCAAGAACACAAAACCTTAGTCAGGTCCTTTTAAGTCCTTCTCTTCTTGTCTGTTGCTGTACACAGTTCTCAAGCCAAAGTCCGCTGTCATCCTTGGAGTATATTAATTCAGGTCAAAATTGAGATTAATGATCCTTTTCCAAGGAATTACACATTCTAGTGTAGCACTTGGTCTGAAGGCCAGTTTAGCCACATTGTGGTGTTCTGGGACCTCTGGAAAATTACCTCATGTATCACTGGATAGCAACCCAGAAGAATTTTGATTTGGGCTAGGATTATTAATACTTATTCTGAATGATGGATCAGATATATTATACAGTTCCTATTTCTCATAAAACTTTTACTCATAAATCAAGAGGGATACAGCCTCTTATATACTTCATCTAATGAAATATAGATTAGTCTGGGTGTAGATTTTTGGAAGCCCATTTGATGAAAGTTAGTCCATGATTCTTCTCATCAGCCCTTTTTGTTAAAAAAAAAGCAACCAACCAACAAAAAAAACCCACAACACCAAAACTGAGTAAGATACATCCATTATATAAAGGTATTAGCACTGGGTATTTCTTGGAGTCAAAGTGAGAGATTATTTTTCACATACAAACAGGCAAGTACCTGCCTCAGATTATAAATTGTTTCTGAGGTGCAAAGTAATGTCCTAAACGTCCTACTTACTGAAATCCTAGAAACACTTTAAGTACTATTGGTTCCCTAGAGTTTATCCAATATTGAGAGTAACCTTGTAATGCTTTCAGTAAGACATGACACAGCAGAGCTTACACCTTGTGTACCTTGTGAGACCAGTGAGTTCTAATTACAAATTAAAAGTATCCAGCTCAGCACACAGGGTGGCCGTAAGAAATGAGATTAATACAATTTTGCTTTTGTTCTGTGTAAGTCGTTCAGCCTTTATTTTAAAGCATCTGTCTCTTTTTCACATGCACAGGATTGCTGCCTTCAACTTGGTGTAAATCAGGACCAAAACGGGGGCAAGTGAGGTCTACCAGGAGTAGTTCTCTCTTCAGGAAGGAAGCATACAGCCTAGCTTTCAGGTGTCAGAGGTGGAAAACTCACAGGAATAGGGAGCTCTCTTGCCTGCCTTCCTAGAAACTTGCTCTGAACAACTTCCCAGGAGCCATGAGCTCCCAGCTCCCTGATACTTTTCATGCACAGACAAGACCAGAAGCGAGGCTCAAGCTAATAAAATCAGCGATGTCTCAGCACAGTCAGCTGGGTTGGGCTGTGACAATTATTGAGGGCTTTCCACAGGTGCCACCAGAGCTAGGAGCTGGTCAGGGTGCAGGTAAAAACGCACTGGTCCAGAATTGTAGACCATGGAGAAGAGAGGATGGCAAACACAGGGAAAGAAAGTAATAGCAAAGGAGGAATGAATGCGTTGTGGAAGAAAGGAGATACAGAGGCCTGTGGAACAGTACAGCAAAGGGTAGGACAGCCTGATGCCAGCCGCTGCAGGTCCATTGTACAGTGGGGTCAGTGGAGTGATGTCAACTTACAAGAGCTGTTGTGTGTCCCAGGACAATGTTTTGGGATGGACTATGAAAGCACTGCTCCCACAGAGCAGGCCCTTACTCTGTTGGTAGCTGTGAGGGCAGCTCGAGCACTGAAGAGCAGATCACCCACACAGTAAAGCAGCATGACTAAGAAGCTGATCACAGTGAGTGAAAGCTGGAAAGGGCATATTAAAAAGCAGCGCCATTCTCCCTAAAGGACATAACAGAGAGATAATAGAGATGTCCTCAGAGGCCCAGTCAGATGTGATAGAAGAGCGCATTTCCAATTATCTGCTCATCTGAAAGGTGAGTAACGGGTGTCACTCACCATCGGGCTTAGAGAAAAAATGCACTGCTCCTTTGAGCATGACATTTTTGTCCAATTCAGATAACAGAAGCATAATCACAGGGTTCATTCCTCCCAGGAAGCATACTCTTCAAATTTTTTAGGAGCAAAACATGTCCAAGTAAAGTAAATCATACCACCCAGGCCCATGGAAATTTCTTTGTAATTAAGTTTGAGAATAAATAATAATGTGAGAATCCCCATATCTCTCTACTGCAATTTGCTACTCCAGTTCAAATTTTCTCCCCTAAACTCCATGGATCTTAAGGGATCTGTATATACCACAGGACCACCAACCTCTTCTCTGACTCTCAGAGAAGATGACAAAATGATCTAAGGGACTCCCCTCCACTGTGAATATCCATAGTGAGCATTCAATAGTCCCTGCACAGTTTTTCAGTGCAATCAGTCTCCTCTTGGAAAGAGGAATAGGCAACTTTTGATAGCTTGCTCTTCCTGGCTTTATCTTGCTTCACTGCCACTCCCCCGGTCAACTGGAAAATAGTGTGTACTCCAGCCTTTAATATATGATCCACCCCAGATTCGTCACATATTTAGTGCTCGAGTCCTAGATGTATGTGCTCCTGAAGACTCTCTTAGAAGGAAATTAAGTTCCAAGCTCATTTTACTGTCTTCTGCTCTCTTCCTCTTTCTGATTGTGGTAAGAACTCTCCTGGGTATTTTTTTTTAACTTAACCATTTGCTGTGCAGTGCTGTGGTTATTTACACACACAAAGCTGCAAAGAGTCAAATACTAAACACAGCACAGGATCACCTGTAAACTTCTCATAAGAGAGTCCAAATTTCAGGACTGAATGCAAATAGAAGTGTTCACCAGAGCACAACTGCTACCAAGAAAAAAAAAAACCAGCATTAATGAACAAAGTTTTCCTCCAGAATTAAGTAAATGGCAAAAGGAGTAAATGACAAGGTTGACATTTTAATAGTGAACTTTCCTTCTGAGTCACAGCTGTGGGCTGTGAATTGTGTTGAGCTTATGCTAAAAGGATGTTGATTAATATTTTTCAAATTGCTTAGCAGCATGTACTATTTAACACGCTTAGTTCATGCATCCGTAAGCTATTTCTTCCCCTTTCTTTTTTAAGATGTGATTTTTGTGATTTCTTTGCAATTTTTCATTTTTTCCTATATAACAGATGCTCTTGAAAACCACCAGATTTTTTTTTTTTTTTTTAATACAAAAGAGGAAGACAAAAATGGCAAAAATGACAAAAAATTGAGGTTTCTCACTAAGTTGGAGAGGCCTTACTCTGTCGTTTCTACATATATATTATTGCTTTGTTTGGACAGAAATGGATATACAGTGCACAGGTAAGCTAGACTTTCCTTGTGCCCTTTCCACTACAGCAATTTGCACTCGTTTAAGAGTGTTGGGTTTTTTTATGTTGTTTTCCAGCACCCATTGAATAGATTTGGATGCTGCCTATGTAGCTAGTACCTAGATCTCAATTATTGCCATTTGTTCTCCACAATGGCTTTTTATTGTGGCACCTAAAGCTGAGTATTTATTCCAGATAGAAATGAATCACTCAGTTTTAAGTTTGTTTCAAACCTTGTGAGATCAGAGAGAAAAGTTTTCTTTAAAGTAAATTGGTGTAACTGAAAAACTGCTGTATGTCCTTCATACTCGATTATCCTGTTAAAAAAATTAAAGGGAAAGGGAAAATGCATATGTTGTTAAGCCTTATTTTTGATAGACTTCTTTGGTCAGCTCTGTGTTTCTTTGCAGAAATCTCAACCACAAACATCACAAACTACTATGTTCATGGACAATAAAAAACAGCTGTTAAGTATTGCCAAACCTTTTGCACAGGTCAAGGAGAACACATGATGGAGAAACAGTCTTGGAAAATACTTCACTAACAAGTCTCAGGAGCTAAATGCTAATTCACCTTGGAGAGTTATTCACACTGAAATTATTCATAGTGTAGCCTGTATCTCAGCACATCTTGATTAAAATAAGCAGCTGACTCCCATTAGAAATAACACAGAAATGGCACTGATATGTTAATTTGTAATCTCTTGTCCAAAAGACACCCTGCAGGTCAAAATTTGCAGTAATCAATGTGTGTCTGAAAAGTCCAGTGCAACCAGCTGCCTGTAGTAGGTGATCGGAGACAGACACCAAACATCAGAAGAGAGAGGAGGACCACAAAGTAGCAAATGTTGGTAGCAGGTTCTCAGAAACCTTCTCAGTTACTGTCGTATTGATCAACAGATATGGTTGATAAGAGATCTTAATGCTTAAGAGAAAATGGTGAGCACACAGATAAATAATGGGGGAGAAAGGAGCACCCTGCTGATAAACATTTCTAAAATCAAGTCATTCTAACAAGACTTAACACAGCTGTTATACATCAGTTTAACAGTGAAGCACACAAGCATGTCACCTGGTGAGCTAAGAGGACCTAGAGCAGTTGAGGACAAGCCCAGTGTCCTGCATCTTACTACCAAGCATGATTTTAGCACTCCTTTCACATTTAAGCCATCTAAGGACTTACATAGGATAAATAAGGTAGGCTTAGAGATGTTATCCCCCACAGCCTTTAGGAGAGCAGAATTTGCATTTCCAAACCTTGTGACATATTGACATATTGAAGCAATAATGATTTCAGATCTACTGAGAAACTGCTAGTTATTCCATTAGTTCTTTCTCCTTTAGTTGCTTTAAGACCAAATCTTGGTCCTTCACCATTCAAGAGTTACCTACTGGGTGCATAGTTGTCCACCTGAGATGCCCCCTGTCACCAAGAGAAATCCAACACATGTTCAGGATGGAAGGAATTAATGTCATTAATGTAGAGTTTTGCATTGTCAACCAGGCCTTGGGTTTTCTGTAGAGTGGGGGCAATAGATAATAAAGGTTCACTGCTATTTTCTAAGAAGTAGAATTAATGCCATTGGGGGGGGGAGGGGGGAGGGTAAAGGGATTTCTTTACCACTCCCACAATTTATTCAGCCTGAGCACTGCACAGGATTTAGCTGTGTTTTACTTACTCAGCATTCAGGGAACCTATTGGACTAAGAGTGTTTGCCCAGTGATTCTCTGGTGTGAATAATGAAGATGCAGGAAGCCATATGCTTTTTCTAATTATCCATTATCCTCATTATTCAGCTACTGTCTGATTAGTGATTCAAAAAAATCCAGCTCAGCGTTGAGAATCAGATTCAGCAAATTAAATTTTCAAGTTACTTTAGCATAACCTAAAAAGAAAAAAGAAATCTCGCTAGCAAATTATGCATTTATTAAGATAAATTACTGAAATCCCTCAGAGACATGAAATTAAAAGTAATGTGAAAGTCAAAACACAAGGCTGGGAGATTCTTCCACCAGTTTTTGCAATTTCCCCTGATGCTTCATGTCTACCTGGGATATTCACTCCAAAAAATAGAACTTCCATTTAGGAAGAAAGAGAGAATTAAGGGGCTTTACTAGTAAACATAGGAATGTGATCATCCCACTCTACTTGGCACTTGTCAGGCCTTACCTGAAGAACTGTGTCCAGTTCTGATCCCCATAACTCAAGAAAGATGCAGACAGACTGGAGAAAGTCTGAAGGAAGGCCATGAAAATGATCAAAGGGCTGGAGAATACGCCCTATGAAGAAAGACTGACGGAGCCATGTGTTCTCTCCCTGAAGAAGAGAACAGTCAGGAGGACCTCATCACAGTTCTCCAGTACTTAGAGGGCAGCTAGAAAGAGGAGGGAAGGTCTCTCTTCACAAGAAGCCACAGGGAGAAGACGAGTGGCAACACAGCTAGGTTTCGTCTTGGTATAAGAAAGACATTTCTTACAGTGATAACAACCAATCACTGGACCAACCTCCCCAGGGATGTGGTAGAGTTCCCATCAATGGAGGTTTTCAAGATCTAATAAGTGGTTGGACCAGATAATCTTCCTAGGTCCCTTCCAACCTGGGGTCTTCTGTGATTCATAAAGAAATACATAATGAAAGATGCTAATTAATGCATGGGTGCTTTCTTAAAATATTTTAAGGTGGGATGGCCATGTTTCTACAGACAGATGATACAATCATGGGTTATTCCTGGACGCTTACAGAGATTCACATTTCATCTATAGACAATCCCCCAGTCCAGCCTCTGTAAGGTCTCACACTGATGCTTTGCAGGTGCTGTGAAACCATTCTGGCATCTCTTCCACACTCTCATGCCAAGGTATTCACATTGTCCGTTTTCAGGCCCCACAAGTATGACAATTCAGATGCCCTAAGCAAGAAGTTCAGTGCTACTGGTCTTCAGGCAGCCCCAGTAAAATAATCTCCCTCCTCTCCAGCAGAGTTTGCTCCCTGTCCCTCTCTCCACTCTAGGTCTCACAGGAGCCATACCAGTGAAGTCAAACAACAACTGTCAGCAGTCATGGACTTTCTCCTCCCTCACACTGAGCATTTCTCTGCCACACTGCACAGTCTGGATCAGTGTGTCTAACTATGACTGATGGATTGCTTTTCTACTGAAATGTGAGATGAAAGAGCTGATGTGCTCCCCCTAATAAACTGTGTGTTACAAAACACTCAAAGAAGTGAGCATGCATCTTGGAAATAAATTATGAGAAAAAGTACAACTGACAAAGAACTGTCACCATCAACACAGAACAGAGTGCTTTCTGTCTATGCAACGTGCTTCATCTCCTACACATGAAAGGATTTAACAAAGAGCCAAGTAACACATATGAGAGGTGCTGGAAATGCACTAAGAGTAACTGCCCATCTCATTCTGTTTTCATGAAAGCAAAAACTAATCCCATCCTGTTCCTCTGGCCTCATTGCTGAACAACGTATGATGAGATGTACCCAAAATGAGGATAGGGCACAAAAACAATTTCCAGGACATAACAGGTTGCACTCAAACAATTGGAAATTATGGCACTGGCAAGGAACCTTCTGACTCCAGTCAGAAAGGCTGTCCAGGATTACACAGCTGGTGAACTGTATCCATATTCCAGCTGCATTCATTGAGAGGATAGAAATCCTCAGGTATGGATAACTAGGACTAATGTCTGACCAGTCTGGAGGTGAATAGTCTTTATATCATCCCCTCATCTCTGTGAGTTATAAAGAACATACCAGATTAAATTCTTCCGAATTCATGTTTGTATCCCAGTACTCTCAGATGAATGATGCCACTATCTTAAAATAACAAAGGAAAAATATTACTGAAAATAAGGTGGGAAAATGCAAGCAACAATTAGTTTAAATTTTCTCTTTATCCTCTCCCTATGACCTCATAAGCTGTCAATCTCATTTATAAAGTGAGATTTCTAGTTTTTTATCTTTTTACAGGTATTTTGACATCCTTTCTGGAAACTTTGTAGTAACATAGAATGAAGTGAGCCAAATATGACAGTGAGGAGGTGGGGAATGCTGGAAGGCAAGATATGAATTAAAACCCAGGAAAGGAGCCTTTCCATGACCCCCCCTCTAATTTCTGATATCACTAGGCAATATTTAGTGAGGTTGCTCAGAGAAGTTTGCAAATAAGCTACACGGTATTATCCCAGTATATGCCATTCATGCTGTGTGATAAGTAATACAGGAGTCATGCCTCTGCTACTAGAACATCTTCCTTGTCCCTATTCAATGTGGAGAAAAACCTGAGCTAAATCTACCTGGATTCCTCCTGAAATCTTCACAATTTTCTTAAACAGACACAAAACTTTTGCTCATCTTTCTGGACTCTGGAGTTGTACTAAGTTTTTATTTTGCAGAGAAGGAAATGCATTTTCTCAAGATTTCATGCAGTAAGGATTGGTCCAAATGTATTTTCCACAACCAGAATAATGGAACACATATGACCCTCTAGGTTGTTTGCCAGCCTTAACTTTGCAGTTTGGTGTCAGGTTGCCACCTCTTGAGAACTAGAAATTACATCTTCCAGTGTGTAGTTTCTACAGCACAGAGTGAAGAAAACATTCAGATGTTTAATTGATTTTTGTCACTTTTCAGCCATTTTGCTTCATTGGGCATTTCCTTTGATCTCCAACTTGTTGTTTATGGCTCCTGAAACAATACTATTTCTCTTGGAGAATTAGCCTAATCTGACAAGAACCATTTGCCTTTCAGGGAAATATTTTATGGGTTGAACATTTTAATGGTGTTGCTGAGAGAAGGCTCATCAGAAGTGTTTGTCATCCTTTGCACTTTATTGACTTATATGTTACAATTATATGGAGGTCTCAGAATAAAAACATTTGCTGGAGTGGGCCACAACTTCCCACCTTATAAAGTACATTTTGGCTGTATTTTATTTCACACAATTGGTTTTTCTGCTTGGAATAACACTTTTTACATGAAGCCAGATTTTCTTGACCTGGGTTATTTTTTTTAAATTAATAGTATTTGCACTAGACAGTGGAAATTCAGCAAAACCTTGTCATTTCTTTCCACTGCTTTGAAAGGCGGTGACAATTTTTAGAGATTTTCATTTCTGCTACGGCAGTACAGCAATGGACTGACAGCTGGCTCTCCAGTTAATGCTTTGCAATGAACTGTATGAGCACTCATAGTTACAGCCTATAAACAGAATTTGTGGACATGAGATCTATCATAATATATGCATAAAAGGTAAGTGTCCATCTCATTCAATCAGCTGTGAGACAAAATATGCTTTTCTGAAAGCATGGCACTCTCGCTCCATTTGCCAAACACACAGACAGGTCCCTTCCGAGGCTGTGTCAGGGGACATGGCTGCCTTGTGCTGTGATAAACCAGTGCCAGACCCCGGCTCTGTTCTTCCTGATTTTGTCCTGGAGCTGTGCTGAGACACTGCAGGTCTTTCCCAGCCAGCTTTGGATTCCAGCATGAGCACGGCAGAAGCAGAGGATGTGAGCAAAGAGTAGTGGGGCTTGGCTGGGTCGAATGTATGCACAGGGTGGGTGTGAGGCGTTAGGCATCTCACATCTCAGAGGGACATGGGAACTGAAGGAGCAAGCATACCAGAATACAAACCTTTCTGGGGTGAAATTACCCAGGAACTGGTCCTAGCTCTCCAGAAATACCAAGCTGGCTGAGGGCCAAGGTAAGAAGTAGATGACTTGAAGGTCAGGGACGCAATATATCAAGAGATTCAGCTGCCCTGCCCAAAGCACCTTCCATCTTTTTTCTTTCACACCTCCCTGAGCTCCACTAATTCTCCACTAATCTGTTCTGGCCCTCTGAAACACTCCTCACACAGGGTTCACCTTCCTCCCAAACCACTGCCTGCTGAACTTTGCTGCTGTCATCAGTGGGCTCTGCACTTTCTCTTTTACCTACCGTCAGCAGCTCCAAGCCAGGCACAACCACATTGCTGCGTGGCACACAGAGACACGGCAGGAAATGGAGGTAGGGGAGAGAAGTCAAAACTTTTAACTGAAATTAATCACATTTTAAAAACATTCATTTGCAGTACTTAAACTCTCACCCATGCACCCTGTTCAAACAAGGACAGCAACTCTTCAAGAGCAATTGCATTTAATTGGAGATACATTTCCCATTGTCTCTCTCCTACATGACACTGAGTCACTGTGCATTACACACCTTGGAAATCCATGTTGCAAACTGAAGGAAAGAGCAGGCAAATAAACCAAAATATTTAATACTGTGAGTGGCATTGTCATGTACTATTTGGAAAAGTGTTTCACAAAAATTGCACTAAAGGTTGAATTGTCTTTATGGTAGAAACTCGGACCTGGACAATATCTATGCAGTTCTTAAATGGACTGGATATAAGCTTTGAATCTAAAAATAGGCCACATTGATTTTTCCTAAAAATTGTAGAAAGCTCTTCAAGGATCATAGGACAACTTTCAAGACAAAAGAATAAAAAAAAAGACCACAGTCATCTGTCCTAACAAAAGAAGGTCTTTATATCTTTCCAGAAAAATCAAACTCTCAACTCAGAGGCCTTTGAGCTAATTTGGTGTTATCTTTTTGACCCAAACGCAAGGTCAAAAGTCATTTCTGCTCAATAAGCCAGCTGGTGAGGCACTCAAGCCCTTCCTGACTTTATACATTGGCAGGAAAAGAAACCCATGGCAAAAGGCAAGGAATGGAAGACATCTTCATCTCTGGGCAGTTATATAGGGGTATGCGCTGCTACTCAATCAGAAGGTAGCTCAAGGAATACCTGAAAGGGAAGGGCTTGCTTGGCTTCCTTTTGGATACTCTGGGTGTCTTGGTTTCGTCATCATAGTTCCTCATCTGTGAAGCGTAACCCTCACACACAACCCTCACATACACTGCAGAACAGCCCCAGACGTCCTTCTGCCTCTGTATCTCTAAGCCATAGGAGCTGAAAGCTGTCTGCTGCCCTGGGTGAGGAAGAGGACTAAACTTCCTTCAGTTCCTGGAGTACAGCACTTTTTCTGAGCTCTGTTATTCAGGAACTCCTTATTCTTTCCAGTACCAACACCTGCAGGCATTTTCTACGGAAGTGGGAAAAGCCAGATTAACATCTGTACTAACCTTGCCATGTAAGTGCAATTCAGTCAGTGGAGTTGGGTGAGCCAATGACCACATGTGCATCATTCCAGGTTGATCTGAAGTGTCCTGTAAGCTCTTCTGCAAGCCTAGACCAGTTCCTCAGACTTACGGATGTAGGAATATTTGAGATGTCCTTGGGGATCCCACCCAGCTGCCACTGCCTGGAGCTCATTGATGCTAAGTCCTTCCAGCTTGGCGTGGAATGCTACAGGAGCCCCAGCAGATCCCTCCAGATTTTCCTCACTCATCTTCCTTCAGATTGGCTCAAAAGTGTGAGTGAATCAATATGGGACTAAAATAAACAAACGAAACAGCCCTTGAATTTCCATATTAAGTCACATCTTTCCAAATGACATCTTCCTCTATTCAGTCTGGGCAAAAGTAGGCCAAACTTTTCTGTCCTATCTGTTGAGACAAGAAGGGGGAGGGGGAGGGAGAGGGGGAAGGGAAGGGAAGGGAAGGGAAGGGAAGGGAA
>VZTI01005468.1:1077784-1177593 GCA_013397865.1 Struthidea cinerea | reverse complement strand
AAAGAAAGAAAGAAAGAAAGAAAGAAAGAAAGAAAGAAAGAATCCTTCTTTCCTGACAGATTCAGGCCAGTGTTATCACAAATTGCCTGTATTCCTAGATCCTGTTTTGATTGGCTGAGGCACAGAGATGCTTGTTGCTTAAAGTAAAAATATGTTATTTTTTTCCCCAAAAGGGAGACTTAATTGAGGTAATAACACATTGAGACCAACAGCACATTGCATTTTAGCAACACTGATGAGCAAATCAATTTCTGTTCACTCAGAGTCGTACTTTTGACTTCTTTGCTGAGGCTTCAATGGTCTGAAAAAAGTGTTCAAAAATTCTCACGATGAAGGCTGTAGCTGGCAATTCTATTAAAGAGGACAACGCAACTATCTAGAAAGGGGGTACAGCTTGTTTGTGCAGAAAAGACAGTGTCTGTGTGGGCTGAGTGAGGTAATGAAGTGAAGTACCCCATAGCTGGGACCACTGTAACCCTGATATGTGGTTCTTCCAGACAAAGCAAGTTGCTGTCATCTCTATACACATAAATACATGGAAATATATGTTGATTTTTCTTTAAAATCCCTTCTGGAACAAGAAATGTCACTGCATTCATTTCCATTCCCCAAGTGCAGAAAGGAAAAGAGAACAAACAACATATGACAGATGTTATTCATACTGTATAAAGTGCTGCTGGAAGACATTCAGATACTAAGTGATAATATCTATAAAAATCATAATAGAAAAGACTTCATAATAGATCTCATGTAAGACATGGCCTAACAAGAAAGGTGGGTCAAGGCTTCCTTTGCAGGTAGTGCCTGATGCCTCCAAATCAGGGGGGTTGTGGTGGTCTCATGCATCAAGGACTGCACAGGAGCATCCTTGTTCCAGGAATTCACCACGTACTGAGATGTTGTAGGGCAAGGGAGAAGGAAAACCATAGTATCACATAGATCCCAATTCTTTTTAGTATCCAGAAATATTTTGAATGTTATTATCTTGATTTGTCTTTTGAATATTGCCCTTCGTGTAAAGAGAAATTTGTTTAATGGATAAATAATTGCTTGCAATGACATAAATCCTTCAAAACGGCAATGCTGACTTTGTTTAATCTGATTGCCACTCCCCACACAAAACCAACAGGGCTTATCCTCTTTCCATTGAAGTCAACAGCAGAGACCTAAAACTGCTCCAGGAGGAAGAGGATTAGGTTCTGAATTAGGATGAAGAACACTGTTCACTCCATTGTCTCAAACATTGCTCCTTCCACCATATCCAATATCACATAGAACAGCTGAATTTTTCTTGAGCAGTCTTTTATAACATTAATGGGTGTCATAGTGGTTAAAATTTAATACTGGTAGATACACAGCAGCAGTTTGGAAGCAGTAGATTAATGTTCTTGTTGTGTTCTTGACTTTTTTTTTTTAATTAGAATTTCCTTTTTAACAAGGAGATGCTTACAACTGAGTCAAGTGAGAATGGATGTACACAAAAGCAGAGCCATAATTCTTTCCTGATAGCCTGGTTGCTTGGAGCAGTCAATAAAATCACCTTTCTCAATAATTCCTGTGTTGCCTCAGAGCCATGGTCAATAGCTAGGAGCCATCCCCAAATGCTGAGTCGGCACTTGCGGTCCTGTCTTGTATCTCCTCAAATTATATCTAATTCCCAAACTTTATCTTTCTATCCTGAAAGAAACTACGGAATAATATGTAACTATTTAATCACTATGCTAAAAGCCAGGGCAGTGAAAGCAAAGAAATTTAAACCAACATAAGAAGCCAAATCAAGACTGAGGCTAAAGAGTTTCTATCTAAAAGTCTTTTTTAAGATTTACAAGACAAAAAAGATGGATTATCTTTTTGTTTCAGATTAAGTCAGCAGATTTTCTCAGATCTTCTCTTTTGCCAGATGAATTAATATTTCCTTAAGTAAAAGATTTTCACTGAATTTTGGCAATGTTTCTAAATACATCTCTGTCATTGCCAAAACTGTAATTTCTTCAGCTTCAGCTTGGATATGTCTGTTACGAATATTGCATATTCTGCCTCAGAATACCTAGCATCTATAATTTTCAAAAAATGCAATGACCCAAAAAAAAGAAGAGTAGAAGGGAAGAGCCAAAACTGCAGCTGTCTGTTCTAGGAATTCTTCAAAATACCAAAGCAAGACAGCATTACTTATGATACCTTGCTCTTCGAATATGGTTTGCATATGCAAAACATTTTACTGGATGCCAGGAAATTTTTATAGTACTGTGGTGGATAGAATTCGTGTGGAACACAAGCAAAAGCAGTGTGCATCTATGCTAGCATTTGGGGACAAGAATACACTTTTAAGTGAATTTCAAGCTGATCTCTATCACACTGCAAACCCAGGGGGTGTGAACTAGATCGCTTATGGATGAGGCAAAGAAAACCCAAACAGGACCACTGTCTCATCAATTTCAATCATTTATTGCAAATCCCCGCTTATTTTCCCATAAGCACATGTAAGTGACTGCCAACAGAGAACTTTTGAGCCTAGCAGAGTAACAGGAAATCTTGCCATGAGGAACAAGAAACACAGAACTTCTTCCCAGGTATCTTTCAGTATTTATGCTGGCAGTCTTCAGACCCACACAACCCAGCCATGCTTTTGTTCTGCTTCATGGGACCGCTCATGAAGAGCAGAGCATTTTAGGATCGTATGTCACTCAAATGGTTGTGACAAATGGTTGAAGGTTGGGATAGCACTCAGAGAAGGCCATATATGTTGCACTGTCTATATGGTCTCCTCTGGGTATCTGCTTTTTTCTGCTGTCAGAGGTGTGATACTGAGCTAGGTGGGCCAAGGGTCTGACTCAGCTTGACCACTGGTGCCGTAAGAGTTCTCAGGGAACTCTGAACAATACATCACATTGGGCTGGTAGTTCCACTCCTGGTACCATTGTCTCTGCCTCTATCACAAAGCAGATGGTATTAAAATCTCTGATACCCTCAGGCTCTCAAATTTTGCCGTATCTCACAAAAAAAAAAAAAAAAAGCCTTGAATCTGAGGCTATTTTTCCATTGCTGATTTTGGAAATTCATGTTCCAAATCACTCTGTATATTCACTGTTTTATTTTGT
The DNA here is from genome assembly GCA_013397865.1 of Struthidea cinerea. Taxonomy (NCBI): domain Eukaryota; kingdom Metazoa; phylum Chordata; class Aves; order Passeriformes; family Corcoracidae; genus Struthidea; species Struthidea cinerea. Next base: position 1,174,495 of record VZTI01005468.1, on the reverse strand, counting down.
TTTTAAAGGACGTAGAATATTCATGATCATGGTTTTCCCCCTTCTGTTAGAAGAAAGCAAGCAAGCCAAGTCATCCACTATGTTTCTTTTTACATCCCAGGCATGTTTCTGAGCACTTTCACCACGTTTGCCATTTCAGCTGATCAATCTCAGCCTGCAGAAGTGACTGCTCACTCTATAAAATGAATGGATGAAAATGAGGCACAGCTAATGTGCTTTTTGTCAGAGGTGTTTGCCTACAGACATTTTCCCTTGATACCAGGCACTTCAATGAATCAAAAGAAAGACACCTCTCAGAGGGAAAATAGCAATTTGCTCAATAAGTTTATTTTAATGGGTGAAAATGAGAAGACATGTCTTTTAGAGAAGATGGGTGAGGTAGCTTTGCAAAATCTATTTTACTGTAAACCTTCATGTTTCTTAAATGTGTATTTTATTATTTTACCATTCCTGTGACTGTTTAATTAAGGCTAATGTTTGATTTCTGGCCTAAATAACCTGCCTATATTAGTTGGAAGGCATTGGATTTGTTGCAGGAAAAAGAGATAAGGAATCACTTCAAAGCAAAGAAAGTGTGTTTGTTAAAAAATGTAATAATTGTGGTGTTATTCACATACCTATGTGAGTGATCTTCAAGACAGTTCTTATCAATTGCCATGCTCATTCAAAAATGCTCTTTTTCAAATATAAGAGATATTTCTGAACTCAAACATGAAAATATTTTGAGTATATTATAAACATATTCTTTTTGACAATAGTCACTTCACATTGGACAAGTTGTCTCCAAACCTAGTGGAAAAGTTTTGGTTTAGTAGTCATAGTTGGTCCAGAAGAAGTTGAAAGATAAAATGCATTTGCATACATATTCATCCAGATTTACAAGGAACAGATCTATTAATATTATAATTTGCACAAAGACAACTCTCAAGCAGAAGAAAGACAAAAATATAACAAAAGAATTGTTCTCTGCTAATTATTTCTCCTTCTGCTAATTGTAGTGTGAGAAAATAGATTGAACTTGAACAAGAGCACACAAAGCTGAACACTGGGGCATTTCCCTAGGTTTTGTCCATGACAGTAACTGGTGACTGATGTCTCCTGATCCTTACCTCAACTCATGAGCCTTCTGTTTTCCCTCCCTTGTCCAGCTGAGGAGGGGACTGATAAAGTGGTTTTGGTGTGCACCCAGTGTCCAGCCAGGGCCAAACCACCACAGGGCCACAAAGCTGACCAGAGTGCTGAAGCAACTCTCCTATGAGGAGAGGCTGAGAGAGTTTGGGTTGTTCAGCCTGGAGAAGAGAAGCTTCTGGGGATACCTTGTAACAACTTTTCAGTACCTAAAGGGGGCTACAAAGAGAGTTGCAGAGGAGCTTTCTAGAAGGGCATGTAGTGACAGGGCAAGGGAGAATGATTTTAAACTAGAAGAGGAGACATTTACATTGGATGTTAGGAAGAAGTTCTTTGCTCAGAGGATGGTGAGACCCTGGCACAGGTTGCTAGAGAAGTTGTGGATAACACATCCCTGGCAGTGTTATGAGGCCAGGGTGATGAGCTTGATGGGACTTTGAACAACCTGTTCTAGTGGAAGGTGTCCCTGCTCATGGCAGAGGGTTAGAACTTCATTATCTTTAAGGCCCCTTCCATCACACTCTATGATTCTATGATATTTGCAGCTACTCCAACTTTCTCCCTTATTTTCTGCATAGCACTGCTCCAGCAGAACTCTTCTGTCAGGATAGTGCTTTGCAAAGTCTGACACAGGTTAGGAGCAAAAGTTGAAAGAAAATAGCAGAAGCCTTGGACTTAACAGACTTGCTTTAGTGTTGATTTACTGGTGTCTTTGAAACACAGACATAGCTACCTGATTAGACAAATCAGAGATGCAGTTTGTTTACAGTCATAAAGCTGTTACCATTTATTTTCTGTATGTCTGTGTTTTGAAATTCACAGATGGAGTCCTAATATTGGAGTTCCTAGTGGTCCTGGGGACTCCCAGTATGCAGCAGATCTGTTCATGTCAAATCGTTATCAGCACCATGCTGTGCACTCTGCTGGGAACCAACTTCGGCAGTTAATCAATATTATGAAACTAAGAAAAGATACCCTGCTGTTGAGCATCTTTCCACCACTTGCTGGCTGCTTTCTCTTTCCATGCCTACATCTTTCAGACACCACTGCTTGCTCTGCTGGGATCACCACCACGTCCTCCTCCATCCCAAGATGAATATTCGTAGTGACTCTTCCAGACTGCCTCTCCTACCGCCACAGCTCACTCCGATGTTTTCAGTCAAAGTGCCCCTTCAAAATAGGATCTGTCATGTATGGTCTTCTGTTCCAAGAGGATGTTATGACCAAAGAGCATGTCACAGTGAGTCACCAAAAACTGATGACAAAAAAGCCCTGTCAATATCCAGCTGCCTGAATCCGAAAGGCCCAAAGACCGTTTCCCTTTGTGTTCTTTAATAAGCTGTTGGACAGAAGCCTTTGGGTACAACCATCACATGTTTTCCTGTGGGTTATTACCTCCTCTCGTGTCTCTAGGCATTAGCAATCACACCAGACATCCCAGTTCATACAAAACATATTTGAATGTCATATTCTGACGTTCCCCAATGCACTTTCTCACTGCACATTAACAACATGCTAAGCAAAAAATCTTGGATAGGTTTTGTTAGTCCTTTCAAAGACTGCAAACCATTGCTAGTCTGCTAGTCTGGTCTCTGAAAGCTTTTCTGGAAGACTTGCAAGCTTCCCTTTAGTCCATTTCCATGGCTACAGATATTCTGCTGAATAGTCTTCAGACCTGACTGAGACAGGTATCCAAATTTGGAACCTCTTCATCCTATTTACTATAAAATACATTAAAAAGGATTCAGTACAGAAAGTGTTTTGGCCACTGCATAGACCTAAAATGGTTACAAGAATTTACACCATTACCATGCTCTTTTGCAAAATAGCAGATGGCTTTTAGAAAAAAAAAACAAAAAACATCTTTGCTTCACATGGCAAGGGATGTAAAAATGTTTCTATAATGTGGGGATATACCACTCGCACCCTTTAGACTAACACTTATTTTGGCTATGCTGCTTTGACTTCATGCTGTTGTTTCCATTCCATCATGTTGGTCAGAGTCGCTGACAGATGGATTGATGTGTTTGCTCACAAATTATCAGGGAGATTCTTCTGTGACGACTTCTTGTGGAAAGGGTGGAAGGTAGAAGCTGAACAGGGTATTTTGGAAAAAACAGAAGTAGTGATGCACATTAGGCGTACACTCTGGCCGACAGTTCTCTTCAGTAAGATGAAACTGCTTTGAACAAGTTCCTTTCCAGGCTTCAGCTAAACTTTAATTGCCCTGGTGAACACCATCAGAGCTGGCAGCAGCCTGCAGCTCTCTCTGCTAAGCTGACTGAACTGCCTGGAAGGAGAACACCAGATTTCATTTAGCTGATCCTGCTCTTCCCTTCCCAAGTATACTCAGAGGAAAGCAAGCAGATAATGATTCAAATCCCCTAAGCAGGGAGGGATTTGGAGACACACCATGAAACCTCAGGGCTATCTTCATTCATATCCAATATATGAGGGCAGCTACTGGGCACGGGACTGATGATGAAGACGGACAAAGGTGAATACCCCAAACTCCATCTCTTGCTCTCAGTTTACTGTGTCTTATCACATATGGCTCATTGGCTGAGCAAAGGAAGAGCACACATAAAACCACAGACACCCAGATCCAGCCCAGCTCATGCAGAGATCAAATCCAAATCACAAACATCAAAGATGCTTTTGCTTTCCTAAAAAGAGGAAATATTATCAAATACGGGGTAATCATTCCACTCTCTTAACAGCTCCCAAACTGCCCAGAACAACAGAGGAGAAACTCTGACACTTCTAATAGACCAAAGCATTAATAATTGGCAGGGACCAAGCAAGCTGTCATCAGATTAAAACGCTGGAAGTCTTCCAGAGGATGCTTGACAAAGATCTTGCTGAAACACATATGACATAGACATACACTCCTACTCAGCAAATGATGTTAAAGTAATTAATTAAAGATGCACTTCATATTCTCCACTGTCTGCCTATTAAGTTAAATCACTTTAGAGGTCTTTATTTGCAAGGCCCACGACTGGCCTGATAGCTTTATCCTGTCCTTTTCCCTTCCGCTTGGAGCTACACCAGGCTTGCAAGTTCAGTCTTGGCAGAGAGAGGCCAGCCTAGGTTTGGTGCCTGCTGAAGAGCCACTTCTGAACAACAAAAATCTCTGCTAGGAAACTGTGTCACTTATTGAGTAGACAAACTTCTCATTGAATTAAAAGTCTTCAGACTTCCAGATTTATTTCTGAAACTAGGAGATAAAGAAAAGAGTTGCCCTGGTTTTGGCTGGGACAGGGTTCCTTGTTTTCCACAGTAAGAGTGCATCACTAAAAGCTGAATTTTTCACCTTCATACTTTTCTATTACATTTCAAAACTTGGCTTTTTGCCTTGATCTATAGATTCATAGTCAAAAACTGGGGGGAAGCGAACTTTTCCCATGTGCATTTCAGAATGCTTATAGACTTCTACAAGTACTTTTTTTAACATAAAAAGGATGTTACCAAAACTGATAACTTGTTATCTGTATGCAAAACAACAGCAAAACCAGTATTTATAATACTTTACACATGCTGTATATCCACAAAACACTGCAAAACAATCCATAATTGTTACTTTTATTGCCTCAATAGTAATAAGAAATAACTTGCATTGTCATTATTTTACCAAGTGCAGGGGGGTTACTCCTAGATTTCACTGGCTTCTGCGTAATTTAAATTAAATGTAATTTAGCTATTACAGAAAGTACAAAAGGTACTGAGTACAAAGTATATTTTTGTGAAGAAAATATCTGTCTCCTACTTCCAGATACATTACCCAGTTGTCCCTTGTGTAAACTGTATGAGGCAACGACACAAATACAGAAATTACGGACTAGGACAAATTTAGATGAATTGCTGTTTGGAAACTTCGTTCCATCTTAGATTCAGATGCTTTAGAAGTGAATCCAATAGCTGTAAGATTCCAAAGGGAAGGGAGAATGATGGAAGTTGAATTCATTTTAGCTTCATTATACAACCTTCAGACAGTTTCTGGGAAAAAAACAAATCAATCATCAAGCTGCATGTAGGGGAATTATTATTATTTTTTAGAAGTATAGAAAAAGAATGAAGGCAAAATTGGAAGTTAAAGATATTCCAAATATATTTTGAAGGATATATTTCAAAGTTGCCTTCACAGATTTTTCAAAGATGAGGTAGAGAGAGCTGAGACACTGCAAACGGAAGCGTAGGCACTTACTACCATACAAAGAAACACATGCTGAGTAACAATTTGCTAAAGGTTATTGGAAATTACTAATATTTCAGCTGAGATGGGGGAAAATAGAAAAAAATCATTTACAGATTGCTTTCTCTGTTTTCCCTAGTGCCCAAATCATGACAGCTCAGACAACAACATCAGTATCTGTTGCCCTGTAAATAAAACAGCCTAAACAACAAAACTGAGAAAGTTTAGCTAGCAAAATTATTCTAATTTGTGACTCAGTAGTAGACATGTCAAAGCATCAGTATGCAAACCAAAATAAAATGTTGCAATGTTTGCTAGCACCTGTTTGTTTCATCTAACTCTGTTCAATTCCTGCTAATGACTGCAGCTTCAATCTTTCCACTCAGCAACTCACTCCAGCAGGGCTCAAACACAAGCCATCAACTTTGAAGCTTGTCAGGACAAATCTATTTGTCCCCTACCCAGTAATTTTCATGTGGACTGGGGGTTTATACAGTTAGCAGGAGTGAGAAACTCCTGTCAGTTCCCATGGAGTTGTTTCTTCTTTCCTGTACTGTTGATAACTTCCTTATTTCCTTAACCATTTCGTAGATGCTTTGTTCTCAGTGTTGTCATGCTGTGAAAAATGTCAGATTTCTGTTTCTAGCATGATGCAAAATATTTCAGAAGTTCAGAATGCTTTATCCTAAAAAAAACCTAGATGTTGAGAGATCCTCATTAAGTCACTTTAGGACTTTGTGACAGTCCAACTATTATTTTGAAGAGGTCCACAGGTGTGGATTTACAGTGGGAGGAGAGTTAAAAGGAGTTTTCATGCTTTAATACTCCACATCACAGTGTGGAAGTACAGCAGTCAACTTGTCCAGCCCTAGCACAAAACAGCAGGATCCAACACTATGCACTTTTCAGTTGTTACAGTCTTATAGTCTATGCCCACAGTCAGATGAATGCTGCTGCCATGGTTTAACCCCAGCCAGCAACCACGCCCCACGCAGCCGCCCACTCACTCCCCCACCAGCAGGATCAGGGAGAGAATCAGAAGGGTAAAAGCTGGAAAACTTATGGGTTGGGATAAAGACAGTTTAATAGGGAAAGCAAAAGCTGCATGCACAAGCAAAGCAAACCAAGGAATTAGGTCACTGTGTCCCATGGGTAGGCCGGTGTTCAGCCATCTCCAAGGGAACAGGGCCACATTACCTGTAATGAAGACTTGGAAAGACAAAAGTCATCACTCCAAACATCCCCCCTCTTCCTTCTTCTTCCCCCCACTTAACACACTCAGCATGATGTCATATGGTGTGGACTATCCCTCTGGTCAGTTTGGATCACCTGTCCTGGCTCTGTCTCGTCCCAACTTCCCATTTACCCCCTGTCTCCTCCCCTGCATGGCAGTACGAAAAGTAGAAAAGGCCTTGGCTCCCTGTAAGCCCTGCCCAGCAATAACAAAAACATCTCTGTATTATCGGCCCTGTGTTCAGCACAAATCCAAAACACAGCCCCCTATCCGCCACTGCAAAGAAAATTATCTCTGCCCCAGCCAAAACCAGCACAGCTGCTTACGCTCCAAGCTGTCTAGAAGTCACACAGCTACTTTCAGCAGGCACAAAGAGACCAGTGGGACCTGCTGAAAGGCTGTGCCTGTCAAACGGGGCTTAGCACCACGTGAATACAGCAACATGGCTCATGGGCTTGTTGGCTAAGCAACATGTGCAGGAAAGAGACCATGCAAACATAATATAGCCTAGAAGCATTGCAGGCTCATCGTGTTCAGGGCCATCTTCTGTCCTGTCTCTAAAAGCTTGCAATTAGGTCACTGGCACTGAAAAACAATCAGCCAGTAATTACCAGCCTTGAGGAAGTCAGACTGATGAGCTGTTTCCTATGGAGTTGTGAGCCTGGTTTGAGAAGCATGAGGTTTTCAAAAGCTATAATGGACCTCTGGTTTTAACTGCCAGGCTTTGTTACTGAGCACATTATATGATTGTAAGCCTCTTCCCAGGACATTTTTGCTGTTTCTTGTTCTAGTCTCAGACCCAAGAGAACACAGCTGGGCTGTAAGGCTGCAGTTTATTTTCTAGATTTAAAATTGCGATTTGTGAGGATTGTGCCATGTTGTTCTATCCTTTATACCAGCACTGGGACTGATCAGTTCACTAGATTTCATTTGACTTCACCCACAAAGTGTGAGATTCCACCATCCAGCCTGGTGAAAATTAGACCCTCTGAAGTGAGAGTCAACTTTGAATGGGTGCCACCAGGGAAACCAGCCTCCTGCATTATCCCTCTGTAAGGTACATTAGGCTCAGTGGAACAGGTCTGGGTTTCTGTGTTTGCAAATGTTTTTAAAAAGAGGAGAGGCTGTTCTCAGCTCCCCCAAAATGACAGGCTTCACATGAAATCAAGTCCTGAAGTAATTCCGTAAGTCCCCCATCAAAACATACATATTGAAACATTCTTATGGCACTTCCCCAGCACCAAGCTTAACCTGGTGTCCCACTGAAGTACGTATTGCCTAGACATCTACTTAACTCAAAGAACACATCAGTACTCCCTTGAGCAGAGATGTCTTTCTGCACATGTGGAAGAGTTTCCTTGGGTGGGACCTTCTAATTTAAAAAAATATGTCCTTGGCCTTAGTGGAAATGCAAGCAAGAACTGTAAGACTGTGTCACAGAGCCCGCTGCAAAGATTATATAGCTTCCTATGAGATCATTGGATTTTCCATTCGGCAGAACCTGTGTTATAGTGAACTTGTGTGTCCTTACAACCTAAAGGCAATTCTGCTCTAGGAAGATTTGTCTGCAATCAAAGTATCAAGGAGTACAGACAGTATAGACAATTTTCAAGCTACTCCTTGGAAAAATATTTTTATCTGATGCTTTACTTGGCAATTTTGACTGTTAAAACAAAGAATTTACTGAAGTTCAGTTACAAATGTATTCTTTACCTGTTCTAAATGTTGGAAATAGCATATAACTGTCAGTGTTCAACAGAAACCCATAAAATTTTGCATTAAAGCAAGAAACAATCTATTTTTTTCAGTATGCCTTCAGGTCTTACTTTGTTTTGCTGTAGTCTCTGACCTCACTTGCATTCAATATTTCTGTAATATGTATTCACACAGCAGCTTGTCCATCAAATTGATTTATGATACAGTAGAGTGTACATAACCAAGTGATAATTTTCTATACTTAAAAAATACTCTGTAAAGGATGCAATTCAAAGTCTCCCTAGTGACAAAGGGAGCATTTCTACTTTAACCACTGAACATTAAACTGATCTTAGTTTATTGGTCTGGAGAGAGACCTACAGCCAGTGTGAAGAAGTACAGGTCTAGCCCTGAAAGTTACTTTATTTTAAGATATCTTCACACATAAAATTTACACAAACTATTCCTTTAGGAATGTCCTGTTGATTGAAATGTGCAAAGCCAACATTCAGCTACTCAGTCCTGGTCCTGTAGAGCAGAAAAGAACAAAAAAGTTTTCAGCAACTGTTGTAAATGCCAGGCTTAGTTCAGCAAGCTGCAGCTTTCTCTAGGAGCTCCGCGGGGGCTTCTTAGGGCAGGCAGCCATTCTGTCCTCCCGTAGTGCATTTCACACGGCCCCACACTTTCTGTCCCTTAGCTGTCAGCCTTACAACACAGAGGCGGCAAAGGAGGCAGAGAAGGGACCCTCATGGCAGCCCCGGGAAAGCTTTATTGATGCACCTTGTTCCGACAGTTTCCAGGGACAGAGAGACCTCACGGCCTGGGAGCAGGGAGGTTTTCTCAGGGGCTCAGCGGCGCTACATGGGCGCAGTTGGGGTGCAGGATCCAATAGGGAGAGCCCGAGGGAGCGGCCAGGGCTAGGGACAAGGGGAAGCGCGGGGAACCATGTGGGATAGGAAAAGCAGTGGGTGAACAGATCACCACAAGCAACAGATCACAGGATTGCGACCATAGTATGGAAAGACCCGTACGATGACAAGGGGATACCCATGGACTTACCTGGCTAAATCTCCTCCTGCCCTCAAATGACATACGGTATAAATTGGAGCAGGACAAGTTCATACTCTGTGTTCATAAATCCAGGACACATGCTAAGAGATTTTATGGCTACTCACAGCCAACCTCAAAGAAAAGGAACTCACTTCTATTCACTTTTACTTGCAGACTGTGTTATTAGGACATCTCAGATTTACGAGCTTGCAATTCTTCCGCCTCAAAATTGATTCCCTCTGCTGCCTGGCAAAAACATTCACAAGGCATCTCTGAACCAATGTGTAAGACAGTAATACCCCAGGGTACTGAGCTTTGGCTTGATCCCAAGGTTAAGGAGCCCAGTTTCTGGCGTCATTTCGGGCAAGAGTTTGTTCTACTCCCAGGCAGCAGAGAAGACCACTGCGTCAGGCTTTACGCAAGGAAGGACTGCAGCTTCAAGTAAGTTGTCATCCAATACTAGCCTCAGGCTTTGACAACTTGGAAACCAGCTCTCTGCCACTATTACCTCTGAATTATTACTTTTTAAATCTGATTATTAGCTATCTGGGGCATCCCCACATACTGCCAAAGGAAATTAAAATTGTTCTACATTTTCAAAAGGGAGAGGATCATGCAGTTCAGCACAGGTTGTAAGAATATACCAGGCAAAGAATGTATTTCTCCAGAGAGCAACTGACAATGTCAGTTTGCTGATGGCAATTTTTATTCCATTCCTGATTATCTTTAGCTGAGGATATTTGCAAAGATTACCTTCTGTCCTAGTTAAAATGTAGAATTTGTGTAGTCAAAACAATTGCTCTCATAGAGACAGTGCCCATTTAGAGTCAGGCAGACAAAAACAGCGCACACTGATGTCTTTGTGCACCCAAGCAGCAGGAGTATTGAGACATTAAGTACCAAGGTCTTCACCTGCATGCACCTTCTCCTGCTCAGTCCACCAGTCTGTGTGTGATAAGAAGGCAGTTAACATATCCTTGCAAACCTGCTTCTGAAGAGAGAATCCCCAAGAAGTAATGTTAACCAGCACAATCAGGGCTGTGTGACGCTCTGTAAGTCAATTTACTCAGCACCTTCCTCTGATCCCCCACAGCTAAAAGTAACCACCCAGAAAACCTCTCTAATAGGCACTGGCCTGAACCATCTGTAATGCTGTCCAAAGACAGTGATCCAACAAATTCCCAAAGTGAGCTTTTCCAGTTCACATCTCTATGTCATTTCTGCTGGTTAAGCTGGTTAGTTCCTACCCTACAACTCAGTTACAGAGGATAATGATCACCACTCTACGTTGTATCAATCAGTTTAAATGCTGGAAAAGGTTGTAATTTCTGCTCACTGATCTTCTTTTCTAGAAAAAGGACAATTCGTTCAGGGTTTTCTTATACAACCCAAAGTTTTTAGCATTCTCACTACTATTTTATGTATGTCTCCTACTCATTCTCATTCTACTTTACAGATTGGTACCAGTACTCCCATTGAGGTCTCACCTGCACAGTGAAGAGACATACATTTATTTCCATGTGCTTTGCACATTACACTTTTCGTAATACATTCCCAGAAAGGATTCAGCTTGTACTCCACTCCAACTCAAATGCTTTTTCACAGTACAGCTGCACTGGCAGATATTTCTCATTTGATAGCTGCCTTTTACTTGTTTCTTTCTTAATCACAGTTCTTTGCTCTTGCCTTGGTTGAACTCCCTCTGTTCATTTTGGATCACTTCTCCAAAATATCTAGATTATTTTGAATTAAAATCTGGCCCATTAAAGTATTTTCAATTCTTATCAAATTTGTTTATTTTAAGAAGATTATAAGCATTTGTCAGATTCCATCTTCTGAGACATTAATGTCTATACTGAGTGAAACAGACAGACCTCCACAAAACTCTGCTTAAAATGCACTGCTAATTTAAGATGGAATTATTCTTAACAGTTTTTGGAGCAATTTTAATTCAATTATTCACCCCACTCGTCATTATTTCATTTAGATCATTCCCTAACTTGCTTATGCAAGACCATGCCAAAAGTCATGCTCGCATCAAGATATGTCACACCTTTTAATTCCCCTTAATCAGCCAAATAAATGTTTTAATATGACTTGTTCTTGACTAATTCACATTAGCTGGCACATATCACCAAATTAGTCTCTGTATGAGCCTTTAAACTGCTTTATTTAGATATGGTGCTTAGGGACATGGTTTACTAGTGGACTTGGCAGTGCCAGCTTAATGGACCTCTTAGATCTTAGAGGTCTTTTCCAATTTAAGTGATTCTGTGACTCACTAGATCCTCCTTTTTCTCCTTCTTGGTGACCTGTGCAATGTCCTTCACCTGTTCCCTGGACCCCACTGAGAAACTGAGGGCATCCACTTGCTCCATGTAACCTGCTCTGCTTGTCTTTTCCCATCTGCAGTCATGCAGCCTTTTCCTGATGCCTTTCACAAACCTCACCAGCTGGAACACAGTTTGTGCAACAGTCTTTCTGTTCTTCCCTCCGTGTCCTTTACCCGAGGCCAACAACTAACCAGGGAATAGGGATCAATATTTGGGCAAGGAAATGTATATATTCAAGAACTTCACCTCAAATGGGCATTTGTGTAAGTACCTCCTTTTCTTCCATTCCTGTTGTTCTCCAGTAACTTTTCCTGGGTTCCATGCACATACAAAGGGCATGCTGCTTTCAGAAGTAATCTGGACACAGCCTGCTGCAGATGCATCTGTGGTACCTAGCTGCCAAAACACAGCTAAAGCAGAAAAAAATTCCCCAAATGTAGCTTTCCATGTAAATTCACGTGGGCGCAAACAAAGCTCCATAGGCTCATTTTTGAAATATTATCCTGTACTGTAAACTAGGAAATTTTCATAATAGAGCCGTGCCTTCTGTCTGGCCAGAATGCATCTAAAATAGCAAAGGAAGGATATTACTGGCACAGGGAATGTTAATAGAACTAGAATTTTCAGGCCAAGCCTATTATCTCTGCAGTTCATTCTGTCAGTATTTAAAAATTGTAAAATCTAATCTTCTTTAAATCATGCATTATTCAGAGGATATATGAGATGTAAGCACCTGGACTGGTACCAGTCAAACATTTTCCTACAAAGTTTTTTACATGTGAAAAAAAAATGTTTTGACAAAACAGAACCTTTGTGTAGGCACATATCACTTGCAGTGACATTTTGGTTTGCAAAAAAGAGAAAAAGAAAGAAAGTCGGTCCTCTCAGGACATTCTCCCAATCAAGTTCTTCCAATACTTTTCAAACTACCAGGTTTGAATTTTCAGCTTGAAATGATGTCTGGTTTTGCAATATCATGATATTGAAAAGCAAATGTTACTCAAAGCATTTTAGTGTTACCACTAAACTGAAATACAGAAGAAAATTTCCAAATATTTCTTAGTTATTTTTGTGGGAAACTGACAGATTTAGTTAAGAATAAATTTTAGCATTTTGCAAACTCCTGCGAAAAGGACAATCTGCTTCTCTTCTACTCTTCAGTGGGAATGCTTCAAATAGCATTTCAGCAAAAATACATTAAAAAAAAATTCATGAACTCTAAAGTTTCAATGTCCTCAGCCGAATGGTAGCTTCTCATTTCTGACATGCCTATTGCGTTACTCTCTACCTGCAATTTTGTCAGTGACAACAAAACTGACTTTGAGAGTCAGCCCTCAAAGGATCTTCGTTTTCAGTTGGGAATCTCAGGAAACAAAATCAGTTTTCCTTCATTTGTGCTGAGTCAGACTCCATCTTCACACACCTAGGACAATTAATTTCTAAAGATACTTTCATTCTTAAATTCAAATTATTTAATTTAATTTTATGCTATTATTAATATCATTTGTTCTTTGAACTAGATTCCATCTTCAAACATCTTTTGCTTCCTCTAAAGAGGACAGGGTTCTCAGCCACCAATGAAGAGAAGAGCTCTGCTAAAAATTACACAGGGATGGATTTACACTGGATTTGTAACACACATCGGAGTAGAATATCCTGTGTTTGCATGACACGAAGGCCAGATTTGTAGACAAGGGAAAATACTAATTTACTGCAATAAAGGTGACAGTTAAATCCATAATTTCACATTAGGAAATGGAATTAGAAGAGTAAGTGCCTAAAACAGAAAATGGTTCTCTAGATTTCATTTAACAATTACCTATTTCTTTGTTATTTTAGCTTCTGAAATAATTTACAGAACAAATAATGCAGGGCCTATTCGTCAATCCACCTCACAGCCAGGTTCCTGTAGACACTTCCCAGGACAACATCTTTGGTTTTGTTGTTGTTGCTATGACCAGTATGAAGTCAAAGACGTGGATTTATTATCTTTCACATATGTCATAGTGGCCTTGACTAGTCTCTTTCAGCTGCTTTTCACCCTTGTGGAGCTTGTTTGTCTGCAAGCAGGCTTCAAGATGCCACATGCAAACTTGTAAGAAACAAGGCACAACATCAGCTGCCCTTTTGCCTTGTTCTTGGGCCCTGCTCTCCCTTTCTAGAATTTTTATTTGCATTTCCGTATGACTTTTATTTCAAGGTATTATTTTCTTCCTATTTATAATGTGCTTAAGAAACTATGGTGCATTTAACTTGTTAGATCCCAAACGTCTCTCCCAGTGGTTCTACTACAGACAGCCTTGGCATGCCTTGTTAATTAAGCAGGGATGGATCTGGTACATAAAAATGTTTTTATCAAGTAATTTCCCCTATAATTTTTAGCGATTCTGCTATTACATCCACATGTCCATATTCTTAAGATGGGGTTTTCCAGCAGCAGCTGTTGTGACTGGGAGATGAACAAGCTGCATATGAATATATGAAAATATGCATATTCTTGCTCCCTCACACTTGCAAGCACAGCTGGACCCTCGGGCTCTCGAATGACAACTTACATCTGCAATTACCTGTCGTTCATGTGAAGTAGGAAGACATGCATAACTCATGAGGCTTGAACAACAACACAAAATACCTATGGGCACTTCATTTGCCCTTTATTTGTTTGAGAAATTCTTTTGAGGTTCATTCACCAACTAAACTTACGTACCGGTGCTTTGCAGTTAAAGCGAAATTTTTTGGAAGTATGCTATTAAATTTTTCCAACATGGACTTTATTCTTGTTTCTTTAAATAATTCTATTTTAAAGAAAGAATGTTGACTTTCATTTCCACAGAAAAGCTGAAAAATAAAAAAAGAAAATAAAAAGCTGACTATCAGCTATTTTTAAAGAGCAGAGACTAAAGCACAACTTTGATTTCCTCTTTCAAGTGGGTGGAATTAATTTTTCACGTGAAATGTTTTCCATTCAGACACTAGCAAAATATATTTAATGCTATTGTAATTACAAATTGATTCATTTCCATACTGCTCCTATTGACACTCATTTATGCAACCTGCAAAGGAAAAATAATAAACGCAGTTTTAAATAAGCTGCTATAGTTTAAGTCTGAATAAAAAATCAGACAGGTAACAAACACAACTAGCTGTTAAAGATAAAATATGCAATTACCACAAATAACGTTTTAGCAAGAAAATATCTCACCATATTTATTTGATATTCTAATGACTGTTTAAACAACCTTTGCTGAGCACTGGGTTTTTTTATTTCTACTCTAATTGTGGTTCCGGCGGCCAAATGATGGTGAATCACCAGCACTGGGTTCAGAAGTTCAGACTTCCCCAGTCAAGTGGCTTGCCCAAGCTGTTCATAGTGTGTCTGCTGTCAGCAGCAGGGGCTCTACCAAAGCAAAGAGCAAGGCAGAATCATCACTTCTCTAGACTAGATGGTCTTGGTGTTCCTACTGGGGATGATCTTTAAGGACCCTTGCCAATCCAAACCCTTCTACGATTCCTGAAGAAAGCAGCCAGCACACAGGGTTTCCAGCGTAAGGGCAAAGCCTCTCAAAGCTGGTTTTTGCTGCAATTGAGTGATGAGTCTTTGTCCTCTTCCCTTGTTTTGATAACAAGCGTCTTACACAATCTTGCAAGCATTGCCCATTTTTTATGTAATTGACCTGGAGGTGCTTAAAACACTGTAAATTCTAGAAACCTCAAACTACAGTAAAGCATGAACAGCCATTCATTTTGTCACACTGTCTCTCTCTTGACTTTAATCACTACTAATTAAAATCAGTCATTGAAGCCCTTCAGTGTTTATTTGCTTGTGTGAATGCCTCTATTCACCAGTAACATGATAATCTCCCTCAACCACTTCTCTCCCAAAATAAAGCAGAATTAAAAGTCCCTATAAGATACTTCAGAAATGAAGAAGCCTTTCTTCCCTCTGTAAGAGTTGTCTTTGTCAAATCAATTAACAATGCTGTTCCCCTCTTGAGTTTCCTGAGCCTTTTACAGGCTTCTTGGCAGAATAGGCAGGTGCAGACATTTTCTTTCATTATAAAATGGGGTAACACTGCCATAAAACGGTAGCAGATTCTCCTAGTAGCTTGTGGGATGGTACTGTAGCATCACAATGGAAGGTGGGGAAGGTTATAAGATGGCTGCTTAGAAACATATTGAGATCTACACTGACAAATACATCTGAAAAGTATCTTAAGAACTGGCAACAGAAATATACCCTCATAGGTATACTTCTCACTTTACAATCCACTTTCAACCCACTTTATCATTCATTTAAGTTTGCACCACTGTGAATGTGCAAGGAGGTGAGAAATCGCACATGCTTTTCAAGCCCACACCCCTGGGCCTCTGGCTGCTGATGGATGCCAGCCTTCTGTAGGTTTTTTTGCCATGTGTCTTGGGTGCTCTACGGCATCTAGGGAAGCATTACATACCCATGTCTGGGCACTTGTATCACATGTAGATATTTTACAACGTGCAGCACCATGTCAAGGGATTTGGTTATTTAAGCATTAAGTATGTGTTTACAGCTGCTGACTTCATCAATGTAGCAGTGCCTTTCTAAAGGATTTATATTTCAACACGTCTTGAAATGCCTGGCTGAACTGAGGCTCATGAGAGCCACTTTATCAGAAAGTATCAACAGTAAGTTTGCTGAACAGTTTCAGCAAAAACTGGCCATTAAAAACCCCATAGGCAAGTCAAGAATGAAGTGATAAACTAACAATTCACTTTGGTGTGTCCATGCACATACTTCTTTCCACTCCTCCAGGTACGTCCAGAGCCCCAGGACTCCTTGAGGGGAAGTCTGCAGCTCAGAAAAAATCACTTCCAGGCTAGACCTAAATAACCAGCTAATTCCACAGGCAGTGTCCTGGC
The DNA here is from genome assembly GCA_013397865.1 of Struthidea cinerea. Classification (NCBI taxonomy): domain Eukaryota; kingdom Metazoa; phylum Chordata; class Aves; order Passeriformes; family Corcoracidae; genus Struthidea; species Struthidea cinerea. The sequence goes on along the minus strand of VZTI01005468.1, from coordinate 1,157,961 downwards.
AGAGCTGCCTGCCCAGCACACACACACTGCTGAGCTCTTGCCCAGGGACACGGGCAGACATGGCAGCCTTCCCCAGCTACAGTGCTGTGCCTGCCAGAGTCCAGAATCTTCCATCTTATCCTGGGATAACAGAGGGCATCTGCCATCATTGGATTTGTCTGTCTGACACAAGGCATGGAAAAAAATGCCATCATTAGGTACATTTTCTACTCAAAAAAAGGTCTGTTCAGTTCCATATATGCTCTTGTTATTCCTTTGAAGGTCATTTCCATTTGCTAAATACCATAACACTATTTCACAATGCTGAGTGTGTTAAACCTTTGGCTGTGAGTTTGCTTTAATTTAGCACATCAAAGCACATGTTTTCAGAAACTGTAAAGCTGTAGAATTACCTTTACAAATGTTTCTCAGCTGTCTGAGTGCTGGCCCTGTTCCTTATTGCTTTGTTTTATTACTGTGCTGCTGACAGCAACACCACATCAAATATTGGCCATCCCATCATCAGTCAATTCAGATGTATAGCAAAAATTAATCCTGTTCTGGGAAGATTCAGCCAGCCAGTACTGTCTGGTATTTTTTTCCCTCATAGATAATCAAGAATCTGACATGTGATGTGCTACATTTGTCTCACCTCCCAATAATTTGAAAGTAGAGATTTCTTCTTCTTCTGTGATTTTTGTGTAGTACACCTATGCTACAAATGCATTTCAGAGATGCAAAAATTTATAAGTCGAGGGCTTTAAACTACAATAGATTTTTTTTAAGGGAAGCAGTGCTGGGAGCAGAGTTTGTTTCACCCATCTGGAATTTCATAGGCAGAGAAAGGGACTTGAACAGAAATCCACAGACTTCCAGATACACGTGATGACTACCAGAATGCTCCATACCAGCTTGTTGAGACCAAATATTAGGTAACATTTTCAGCTTTGCATAGATCTGGCTGAATAGCGCAATATCTGTCCCTGAATATGCAGAGGCACTTATGTTTTCAAGGCCTGAGAAGGAAAATCAAAAGTTTAGACAGTCTGTTACCTCTTTCACTATGTTAAAAATGTGTCTGTTTCTCCAGGTCAAGGGTTTACACAGCTGCAGGCATTACTTATAACACCAGGATGTATTATTTACCCATTCTGACAAATGCAAAAATAAAGAACACATTTCTCCAAAAGAGGTTTTTGCTATTTTTGGAACTGAATGTGTAAGGAGGATTCAGAAATTTAAAAATACAGTGTGCCCTTACGGATAAAAATGAACTAGCTAGAGAAGAAGTGCAAAACTGCAGCTCTAAAATAGATGGATAAGGGAGAAGATATCTTGCAGAAAAAGACCTGGGAAACTCTTTAGAGAATGTTAAATTAAATTCTCTATGATCTAATCAATAAATTCTGAAGGTTTAACTATACTAACAGAGTTGGTCTCTTCCTTTTGTTATACTTACACTGCGATACTTGTAAAATTCCCAAGCGCTGTGAAAGCTGATTTGAGATGATCATTTCATAAATTAATGATACAAATGCTCCCTGGTGAGATAATAAAAGGAATTTGAAATAAGCAACTTTGACTTCATTGTTAATAAAATCTTTTCACTAGATCTTGACCAATATAAGGAATCACAGACTCCAATTAAGCAAGATATTTGGATGTGTATGCCTAACCTGGAGATATGAATAGCCCTGTTAGCTTCAAAGAAGCAGCCTAATTGAGGAAAGTTATTAATTGGCCTAAGGTCAGGCATATGGTTATGTACCTTACTGGATGAGGGCCATGGCAGATCAGACGTGTCTCTGGGATAATTTCACCTGCAGTAACAGACTTTAGCATGGTTTAGCTCCAGACTAACTTATTCCAACATATTTTTGAAGCTCCCAGATCTGAAACCACCATCTCTATTGCAGCACATGAAAAAAAGCTGCCCCTCCAAGACTGAAGGAACTCCAAGAAACTTCAGATTCTGCATTTCTTGTGCCATCTCATGTATTATTTGAACTTCTAAAACTCTTACATCACAAAGCATGTGACACTGGTGGCCAATGCATGAAGGAGTACTTGATAGCCATTAAATCCCACTAGGGTGGAGAGTGTGGCCTGAGGAGGGGAGACCAAGGGAAGAGGCCTTGTACAAACACACGCCTTCTGTCCACGCTTAGCTTGTTTAAGAGGCAGCACCTCTTAAACCCCAAGGTTCAAAATGCCTCTTATCCAGATGGGGACAAAAATTATCAAATTCTGCCTCTGAAAATCCTGTAGTAAAGATCTAGACCTAGGCCAGTGTGTGTGTGTGTGGGAAAAACAAACTAAAACAAACCCAAACCCAGCCCACAGATCGATTGGCATCTGTGGAAACAAGCCAATTCGTTGCCCTTCAGGGTCTGACCTCTACTCTCCAAGAGTACAGGGAAGCAGGGCTAGCCAAGCACATGACATAGATGCTTTGCCACAAGCAGCCTCTCTTTATTGGATTCCTATCTGAAATGGTGCCTTCATCTTTAACAAATTGCTTTATTTTTATGTAAATGCATTTGCTTGTATGACAGAAATATATGTAAATGCTAATACTGAATCTAATTGTCTTAAAAAAATAGGTCATTTATCTCCATTTTATCTTCTAGTTAATGGCATAAGCCTTCAAATGTCACTTTCCTAACAGAAAACATCAGAAGATCTTTTGCAGTGCTAATTAGCCCTAGAAGGCCTAACTCTTGATCCAGTACAATGACATACCATACAGGGCAACTCTTCTGTCGGTGTAGAAATTCAGATAGGGTCTTGAAACATTATGGCATCCACAGATTATTGCGAAGTCATTTGCATGGCTCACGGAGGTTTCAGGAAACAGATCAAGCTCTTTGTTGTCATGTAGCTGTAATGTCTGTCAGGAGAAAAGCTAGCAGTGGTGGGAGAAGAGCAATGATACACAACAGTCGGAAATCAAAACCAAACTCTGACATTTAACCCCAGCAGCCCAAAGAGAAAGGAATCTTTTCAGTGCCCAAAAGTAACTGCCTTCCTATCCCTCATGGTTTTAAAGAGAAGGAAGAATTAGCCATCTGTTGCTAGTGCTAAAGACAATCCTAGCTATGCCATGTTTCAACAAGCAAATAAGACAAATACTATTCCTTTGTCATAACTGAGTGGTAAAAACCCCTTTTAACAAAAGGGTGTTAAATAAACTTATATAAAAATAAAATAAATATTTAGTAGCATGAGCAAAGCATAGATAAATAATGGGACATCACAATCCTGAAATAATTTTCAGTAAGTCTGCAGCATGACAAGAAACAAGGTCCCCAGATCTGCCTCCCCAGCACATATTTTACTCCAAAGGGCATTGATGGCACTAACAGGTAGTCTCTGGGACATTGGATGTGGAGTTTCTCAACAGTCATGCATCCTTCTTGTTCATTTTATTTTTGATCCTTACAAGAGGTGAGATGCAGACACGAGGCAAGCACAGTTATGATTTAGTGCAAGGAGGGATACTCAAAAAGCAGGGAGAAAGAAGGAGGCAATTAGAAGGTTACAATGGGGAAAAGCATAGTGAAAACTGTGGAGAAAGAGAAACAAAGGGCAGAAATCTGAGTGGTGTTTGAGAGAAAATATTTTTCTAACTGGATGTTGGAAAGAAGTCATAAGTAATCTTAACAAGGGAGATTTTTAAATGTACATTGGCAGCTTGCATTGGCTGTTATATCTGTGATTCAGGGAGAGGAGAGGGAGGAGATCCACTGGCTGAGAGAAGACCATTCCTGTGTTCTAGGTGGGCATAGGAACAGTCCATTGCTCCAAGAGAATTTGTTAACACCATGGATGGCTGCACTAATGAAAAGCTTGGCTGACAGTAGGAAAAGGAGTGATGGTTCACACCCCCAGGACACAGGAAGGTACTAATTACTAGAGCTAATTAGTCCTGGCTCTGATTTCAATGGCACGTCATCGTGCTGGCATAAAACCCAAAAATGAGATGCAAACATGGGAGAAAAACATGAAGCAGGAATAACAGATGCAAGAAAATGGTTGTTGTATATGAAAACAAAGAAATGTAAGATTGCATTCCCATTTACCTAATTAACAGGAGCACAGCCATAAACTAAGACAAATCCACCAATCTAAACCCGTAGCTTTACCAGTGTGTCATGTAAGCAGGAGCAGTTAAGAGAAGTGAACAGTAAAGACAGTTTCCTAATGGAACTAACTGTGTAATTCACTTGAAGAGCTAATCACTTCACATGAGATTATCTTCTCTGCTGGATCTAAAGCATCAGTTTGCCCAGAATTCATCTTTGAAAGGGAAATATAGCTTACTCCTCCAAACTGAGAGGGAAAAGTGATAATTTGGTTAATCAGCTAATCATCCAAGCAGAAAAGGTCTCTAGAGAGATATAAAAACCCAAGAAAGCAGTGGTTGAGGACAGACCAGGTACATGCAAGATTTATTCACTTAGTGCTCTGTCCTGGGATTGCTGCAACATGCTGTCCCACTCTACTTGCTCACATGAAGACTTTCATATCTCTTTGGAATGAAATCTGACTTAAAGCCAGAATTAGCTCTTTGCATGCATATTGGACTAGGTTGGATGGGGCTTGAGCAGCCTGTTCTAGAGGAAGATGTCCCTGCCCATGGCAGGGGAGTTGAAACTAAATGACATTTAAGGACCCTCCCAACCTAAATCATTCTATGATTCTATAATTTTATGATTCAAGCTGATGCCTGACTTTTAAAGACAGTGCAGTATATACTTGAAGAAGTATTTGGGCTGCAGGTTTTCGAAAAAAGAAAGACAGAAAATATAATTTTCAGTAGTCCTACAACCATCTTTCTTAAAGAAATTTTGAAGGGAGGAATAGTTTGGAGATATTAATGCTCCACCCAAAAGGCATTCCCTTCACAATGGATACATTTAGAAAGGCACAGATGAGGCTGAGGTCAGTCAGCCAATTCTGCCAAACCTGTAAAATGAGCTCCTTCATGTGATGCAGTTTTTACTTCAATGCATAATCCTGAATTGATGCAAAATTGGTCTTCAAATTATCTCGTTAGCAGAAATGTTTTGATTTTTTTGTTGTGGTTTGAAATCTATATCTGCTTTATTTACTTAAGGTTATATTCAAATTTTTTAAGGGTTTGGGTTGGTTTGTTTGTTTTTTGTTTTTTAAATTTACAAACAAATCTGAATGCTCTTGTTCTTTTGTTTATGCTAACTGCCAGGAGAAAAAAAAAAGCATGTTAAGGAAAACTCTTTTTTTTCCAGTTGTACTATAAATAATCAACTGAGTTTAGTGGTAGGCTGTTGTGAAGAGAATACCTTGGTCCTGCACTGATCATTATTACTTCATTCAGTAGCCAGAGAATGGTGGAAACCCACAGGGTTAGAAGCCATGAAAACCAAGTAGACCTGTTCAATCCCGTGTTTACACTCCAATCTTTTATGTAGCTACTTACCAGCCGCCCTAGGATCTACCTGGAATGTACCTTAGTGGATAGAGTCTTGCTCTGAGAGTAGTGCCTTTCAAAGGGAGCTCTGTGGGGCTGGTGCAAAAGGTCCAGTGAGGATGGGTCTTCATCTTATACTTTTTTAAACAGGGAACACTGTGCAAATGGTATTTACTGATGCTCTTGGGATGTTTGGTCGATTGTGGCGTGTCCTATGGGCCCAGAGCAGGAGCCACACACAGAACACTGGTCACCAGCAAAACCAGGAAAGCTCCTTGCAGCCATCACTGAGACATTTTACTGATGAAAAATGAAGGCTTAAATAGTCTTACAAAAGCAGCCAGCCTACTTTGAAACCAACCAGTCCATGTTTAAACAGCAGCTTAGTCTCTGGGAGCAGGGTGCTTGTGACAGCCAGTATCCCCACATGGTTTCTCCGAGTCCCCACGAGTACCCTGTGCTGCCATCACTGGGATGTGAGCTGGCTAGTTTAAGGCTGCAAATAGTTACCTGAAGCAGACACAGTCACAAGTTTTGTTCATGCAGTCTCAGAGAGAAAGGGCAATTCTGAGGTACAGAATTTTACCTATTTTATCTTTTTCCTAATGTAGCCAGATTTATGCTTACTCTGGACTGTGTACTCAGATGTGGAGCTATTCAGAAACTCCCTTCCAAAACACATGTGCAGGCAAGCTTGCTAACTGATCTGTTTTTTTATCAACCAGGTGGTTTTTAGGAGTAAGAAATTACCCACAGGGGTGTCAGACTGAGATAGAAGTAGTCAGAAAACAGAAATAGAGAGGTTCTTATCATATATAGTACATTTTTGTCCACTGCCCCTCGTAGAATATGTACTTCAGCTTTTTAACCTCCCTTTTCAGGCTGTTCATGGTTTGCTTCTGTTTTATTGTTGCTCTATAGGGGGATGTTTAAAAGTTCCTGCCAAGAGGAAAGACCCCTATGAAACACACTGAGGTACAAGCACTAGGGAGTGTTTGGATAGATGAGAGCCGGTAGTTAAAGGGCATCTCATGTATGATTAGAGGACCAGGGCCCAAAAATCTGATGTTTGTGATGTTATAAATAAAGCCTCCAGCAGAACAGAAACAGTCCAAGGGCTTAAGCCAAAGCTTACCAGCTTAATCACGACAGTGTCTTCTCCCTCACTGACAAATCCATCCTTTGAAACAGAGAAAAAATGATGTTGTTACCATGGCAGATCCTGGGGCTTTATCCTCAGATCCCTTACCAAAATAACTGCTGAAGCTGGAAGATCATGTCTAAAGAGTTACAAGGAAACCTAGGCAGTTGATCAAATATTCAAAGCATCCACTGAGAGCCAAAGTTACGTGTTTTTCTCTGTTTAAATCTCCCATTTCAAGATATTTTCAGGTGTAGGTTGAATAATATTAACCAAATATAACCTGAACAGCACTAAGGGAGCAGGTGCAAACCATCAGCTGAAGTGGCATGCTCAGAGCAAGCTGCCCTCACTCCCCTTAATATGAAAAAAAGGAAGAGGCACCTCATTCAAGAAGGCTGACGGCACCCTGGCCTGTATCAGCAATAGTGTGGCCAGCAGGACCAGGGCAGGGATTGTCCCTCTGTACGTGGCACTGATGAGGCCACACCTTGAACCTGTGTCCAGTTCTTAGTCACTCACTACAAGAAGGACATTGAGGTGCTGGAAAGTGTCCAGAGAAAGGCAAAGGAGCTGGGTAAGGGTCTGGAGCACAAGTCTGGTGAGGGGCAGCTGAGGGAGCTGGGGGTGTTTAGCCTGGAGGAAAGGAGGCTCAGGGGAGACCTTATCGCTCCACAGCTGCCTGAAAGGAGGGTGGAGCCAGGTGGGGGTTGGTCTCCCAAGTAACCAGCAACAGAACAAAAGGAAATGGTCAGTAGAGGTTTAGATTGGATATTACGAAAATTTTTTCAGGGAAGGGTGGTCAGGCATTGGAACAGGCTGACCAGGGAAGTGGTTGAGTCACCATTCCTGGAGGTATTTAAAAGACATGTGGACATGGCACTTACAGACCTGGATTAGTGGTGGACTTGGCAATGATGGGTTAATGATTAGACATGATGATCTTGGACGTCTGTTCCAACCTAAACAATTTTATGATTGCATGATAATCCCAAGTAGCAGTCCTTCCCCCCATTTCATAAGGGTCACATTACGCTACTCCAAGCTTAGCTCATCCTTCAACAGGTAACAATACTGCTCCAAAAACCATAAAATCACAGAATCATGGAATGATTTGGGTTGGAAGGGACCTTAAGGATAATCTACATCCAATCCCCCCCTGCTATGGACAGGGACATCTTCACTAGACCAGGTTGCTCAGAGCTCCATCCAACCTGTCCTTAAACACTTCCAGGGATGGAGCATCCACAGCTTCTCTGGGCAACCTGTTCCAGTGCCCATGTGGGGCTACAGTTACCAAAGCAAGGTTTCCAGCCCTGAAGTACTGTAATTATGTATTTTATTGTGCTCTAGTAAAAGAGGGACATAAGACAGGGCAACGCACAGAGCCTACTGCTTTGAAAGCAGCAGTAACTAATAGTGGTTTTTTCCCATCTTACATTTCTATCCATTTGCTGTCATTCTGAGGTGACATTCCTAGGTGTTAAGTCACCTGAGCCACGTACATGAAGGCGATGGTCATATGTGCTGGTGACTCAGGTACTGCTGATCCTCACAGCTGAAGGATGCTGCCCGCATGTGCCAGCCAGCACAGCAGTAGCTTAGCAGCACTGCCTGCACCAAGGTGTGGACATACAGAGCCCTGCTTGTTCTTAACAAAGAGAAATAGCAGATAGAAATAGTCATGGTGTAACTAATATCCATCTGTCTTTCCCCCACCATTGATATCAGCCCTTTCAACCAAGAAATGATGGGAAGAGATTAAAACTCATATTTACAATTAAATAGGGAAAGCAAGAATGGCTTAGCTGGGTCAAAAGAAAAGCGTAAAGCATGCAGACACTGCCTACAGTAGTGTAATTATAATTAATCAATAAAAAGCCGATATAGAAAAGGAAGCCCTTTATTGAAAATATGGCACTTCACAGATCTTTCATTCCCAGCTCAAAAGCTCTCTCTAGGACCTGGCAGAATTTTACTATGGAATGTTGTTTATCTTGCAAGGCACTCAAAACAACATACATTGCCAAAAAGCAGGCTGGGGAAATTACAGAAATACAAAATTGCTTTACTGCATTAGCACTCCCCTGAACACTTTCCTTATTAAAGTAATTAGATGCTTGAGACAAAGAAACATAAAGCCTTTGAGGTGTGCAAATTTCAGATGCAGTTGACATCGTTTTGGTAGACAATAGGATTTGATTTGTAGCTGCCACACACAGACCCACTACAGAGTGTGAACAACATTCACAATGACAAAACCCAAGAAAGACAAACTCTTGGCTTAATGGTGTTATAAAATTCATAAGTGAAAAAAATTGATTGGGAAATATTCTTCAGCAGACACATCCTGTGAGTTTAAACTGGAGTCATAATATATAATAGTAATGTTGAGTGGCTCTTGGCATGTTATAGTGCAGTGAATGCTGTTGGTGTAAGATATAGCTGGAGACGTGACCTACTTCAGAAATGCTTTCACCTGTAAATTTTCTCTCTGGAATTGCAACCAAAGGGCAGATCAAAAATAACCATCAGCATCCCTGTCAGCTTTCTTGTTTACCTCAGATAAAGTTACAGTGTCTCCTAGGTACTAAGTGTAGCAATTGGACCTGGAATTGGCCAAATTCTTGACAACATCACTTAAAATATTCAAATGTTTACTGCAATTTTCACTTGCTAGTAGCTAGTTATAAAGTGTGTAATTACATCCCTTGGTTCAGTGAAGTGAGGGATAGTCATTCCAAGAAGACATTAAAATTATTCACCCGTGTAGCTGCTGCACGTAAAACCACTCCGTTACCCAAAGTGGAGCAGCAGCTGTGAATTGATACAAATTGTTCAGAAAGTGACCAGGTTCTTGCTAAAATTTAGCTCCAAAGCCTGTCAGCAATGTGAAAGGCAAGTGCATTTACAACTCACATGCCTCTCCAACTGTTTGCTTCTTCCCTTAACATCCTTTGTTCTTCTATGTCTTTTTGTGTTCCTGTAATCAGGTTTCAGCAGTAATTAAAACCAAGGAAAGCAACGGCTTAGAAAATTTCCTGCTTTAATTGTATTCCTGAAGCTTATAAAAGTACTGCATTTATTGTTTAGAAGGTATAATAAACCCATAGTAATTGCTTACCGTATCATTTAACTATCCTAAGTATTGCAATAAAAGAAATAATCCTTTTCTTTCCTAGAAAGTAGTTAGGTAAACTGAAAATGCCAGGAATTAGTTGGCATTTAGATCTACACTGATGGATCAGCTAGAGCTGGAGTTTTGAGTTTCAGGTGTGCTCCTATCAGGAGATGTGGGCATCTCCAAATTCCATTTTGGAAACACAATCTGTAATAATGTAAATACAATGACATATGCTAGCTATGAGTACACAGAGATTTCCAAAAATATGTATAGATATTAAAGGATCTAGAAGGATCTCTCTTAGCTTCCCATTGAGGCTGCTGGAGACTTCAATTCAGGAAAGCACTTGAGCTCATATGTCAAAGTTTTGATTCAGCCATGCACCTAACTAGGAGCTGAATTCAGTAGCGCTCAGGAAGATACCTGAAGTTTAACCCACACCTAAAATCTCGCCACAGCTGTGTTTTCCACTGCTGCCCTCATAGTGAGAGATTATCTGGGCTCTGGCAGGGAACTGATGAACTGTGAAGCACAAACTGATCTCCAAAGGCTGGCGGCTAGTTTACTTGGACAAGGAGCATGGAAGTGCCTGCTGGATGTGCATTTAAGAAAAAGAGCTCATACACTAAGAGGCATAGAAAATGCTGATGGATGTTTTTCTAAGTGAGATTTTAAAATACCTTTTTACAAGAGGATATACTTTTAGAAGTTAATTATATATATAAAACACAGAAATAGAAGAAGAAATGTATCCTTTTCAATGGATGAAGAGAGACACTGCACTTTATTGTAGCTAGAAGTATTATCCTGTAAAATGGATGATTAATGTTTTGCTGAATGTTAAGAAGTAGTAAATGCATTAAACATTCAGAGAATTACAAAGAAAAGTAAAAATAAATAAAGTTCAAAATTAAAAGCCTGAAAATTTGGTTTCTATTTGTCCAGATTACATTTTTTTCAGTGCTTTGTTGCAAGCTGTAATTTTTGCAGCAACTAATTAGAATTGCTCCTCTCACATCAGCTGTGATCCAAGCTCAGACAAAGCCCCTAGAAGTCATGACTCTCCACATTTTGTTCTATATTGCAATAAAATAAACCCCAGCTTCCTCCACATACAGATGAGTTTGTCAAAGTTAGCCCTATTGGCTACCCCAGAGTGCTTGTAATCATATAGCTCGACTGCTTTCTTTATCATATTATATCACACTTATAAAGCTATATATCATTATAGCGCCTTATCTGCTAACAGGGCTGGGTGAATCACATTTCTCCTTAAAGAGGCTGCTTACCTTAAAACAAACTTTGAAGAAGGAGCTTGTCATAGAAGAAAACTATTAAGGACTTTGTAAGACACATCCTATTTGCACAGAAAGCATAAAGATGGATATATTAATACTGTTGCTTTCCCCCCTCTGCAAGATTGCTTAAGACTTCTGCTGAACATTTTATAGGAGAGGGGAGGAGGCAGCTCTACTTACATGTGACTGAAATTATGTCATTACATTGAGATGGGCTTTTTAATACCTACCCTCCCTCCCGGTTCTTTTCCACTGTTTTCTTTCTGCCTACAAAGAAAAAAGTCACCTATACTCTCTTTCAGGCTGTTTATCTCATTTATCATGATCTTCCCACTACTGAAGTCCAGGCTGCCTCCAGTCCTCTAGGTAAGGCAAGGCCAGGTGATTTTCCAGGCACAGGACAATAAATTCAAATGAAGAAAGAGGCCATTACAACAATTGCTTTCTCAAGTGCTTTCTCCTCCTTTTTCCCTTTGAAAATTTATGAACACAACATCCACTAAGAATTACATTCACTGCTAGCTAACTGAAACATGCAATGTGTTATTTTTGATGTAACTGGATTTTTTTTCTAATCTGGCTTCGAAGCTAGCCCTCCTTTTGAGCAGGAGAATGGACTTGATCCCTCCCAAAGTCCCTTTCAACCTGAATTATTCTGCAGTTCTATTTGTTAGAACTCTGCCATTAGAAGCATCAGGAAGTATCATGGTTTAACCCACCAGGCAGCTAAACACCACACAGCCGCTCACTCACTCACTCTCCACCTCAGTGGGATGTGGCAAGAATTGGGAAGAAAAAAGTAAAATTCAGGGGTTGAGAAAAAGGCACTTTGATGGTACAGAGAAGGAAAGGCAAATACTAAAAATAATTATAAAATAAATAGAGTATACAAAACAAGTGATGCACAGTGCAATTGCTCACCAACTGCTGACTGAGGCCCAACCAGTTTCTGAGCAGGGGCCTTGGGCCAGCTTTACTCCAGTCTCTATACTGAGCATGAGGCAGAGCTCATGGATGCAGCAATGCAGGTGCAGGTGGGGTCTCACCAGAGCAGAGCAGAGGGGCAGAATCACCTCCCTCGACCTGCTGGCCACACTGCCTTTGATGCAGCCCCGGAAGCAGTTGGCTGTCTGGGCTGCGAGGGCACATTGCTGTCTCATGTCCAGCTTTTCATCCGCAAGAATATAAGAGAAAGCAAATCGTTAACAGGATAATTAGGTGAAGGTTCATTTCTGGTTTGATCATTATAGCAAAGCATGTATTTTGGAGCACAAGAAAACAGTTCAACAGCACTTAAAGCCAAACTAGAACAAGTACTTGCTCAATAATGCAATAAGGATGGATGAACAGCGAGACGTTGTATATTCGTCCTGCCTATGACTGGCCATGTCAGAGCTTTGGGTTAGTGCTGGTCTTGCTGAAGCCAGTGACAGGACTGAACCTGTATTTCAGATATGCCTTTTTGTTGGGTCAATTAGATGAAAGGAGGTGCTCATTCTAAGCAGGTCTGCATTAAGAAGAGCTGGGAAAAAGACAACACTGAACAGCTGCAGCAACTTGCAAGTATTTGTGCTAAACCTGTGTCAAGAAGGATAACATGAAATGTCCAAAGTGGAACTGTTATGAAATCTTTTCCAACCCAGTTAGCCTCTGGTTTAAATTCTTTTTGCAGTAGCACAATTACATTTCATCCATAGTGCTTTCATTTTATGCTCTTTGGTCTCCATGAACAATTAGAGACCAAGCTCAGACATAAACTTTCTGAAGAAGCAAAGTACTTTCCTCTGAAATTGTTCACAATAAACTAACAATACAGATGTCGCAGCATTTAATGAGATAGGAAACAAGATTATATTTGTCCCTCATGTCTGGTCTCTGTCCTTTTTAATAACTCTTGGCTGGGCTGCATAGGTTATGGTAGAAAGCATCATCCTGCCAGCTAGTGCTTTGCACTCCGTTCACAGGTCCAGGCTCTCATGTTAAACTAATACTGTTCCCTCATCTTTGTCTTGCCTGTCTCTCCACATTTATCCCTACTCTAAATCTTTAGACAGTGCAGTGCCCAGAACGCTTTGGCACAGCTGTCCTAAGGCAAAGAGAGAGGCGTTTTGTAATGTATGCAGGCAGCACTGTGAGAAATGTGACACAGCTCATGTGTCCCCTGGCTCACAGACTTCATCTGTCATTCAGCTGCAAAAAGCACCAGCAGTAGCTGGGAGGCAGAGAGCTGATGGTCTGTACACGTTAGAAAGAGCACACACGTGATGGTTCCTGCAGTGAGCTCTTTCTCAACTTGGAAAATTTCCCTCTTCCATGGGCCCTTGAAACAGTGGACTGGCAGTTTTTGAAGACTTTTGTGCAAAGTGTTCAAGAAAAGAAACACAAACACTTTTGTGTTTCTTTCCTAACATGTCAGAGTTCTTTTAACACCACACTTGAAACCTTAAATGAAAAGTACCGTTGTGTGGGGAAACCCCCAACGTGAGGAAGGGAAAGTTCATCAGACCCTCTCCCCTCCCTGCCTCATTTATGCCCTTGGCTGTAAATGCTGGCAGAGGAACCCAGGATTTCAAAGGAAAAAGTTTCAAATACAATTCTGCTGCTTTTTTCATTTTGCAACTCTGCAAAAATATCAGATGGGAAGCAAGCCAGTAAATTGCTTTCCCGCTATAGGTACAAGGAAGAGGGGAGAGCAGATTGACAGCAACCATCACCATTTGTGTCACCGAACAACCTCTGCATGAGATGCAGCCTTCACACCTGCTCCTACCCTGACAGTTCAGAATTTCTTCTGATTAGGAGGTTCACAATTATTTTGTGAAGCAAAAACAGATCAGTTCATTGATACAGACTGATCGTAATTAACGACTCCAGTGCGTGGTGCTTTTGGCTGGGGTAGAGTTGATTTTCTTACTAGTAACTGATATGGAGCTGTGTTTTGAATTTGTGACCATCAGAGTGCTGATAACACAGGGATGTGTTTGTTACAGCTGGGCAGTGCTGACACCGAGTCAGGGCCCTTTCTGCCTCTCACCCCACCCCATAAGAGAGAGGGCTGAGGGTGCACAAGAAGCTGGGAGGGGACACAGCCGGGACAGCTGACCCCAACTGGCCAAAGGGATATCATCATGGTCAGCATAAAAAGCTGGGGAAAGAAGGAGAAAGGCGGAGGATGTTTGGATTGATGGCATTTTATTTTCCCAAGTCACTGTTAAACATGATGGAGCCCTGCTTTCCTAGAAATGGCTGAACAACTGCCTGCCCATGGGAAGTGGTGAATAAATTCCCTGCTTTGCTTTGCTTTGCTTGTGTTTGTGGATTTCGCTTTACCTCTTAAACTGTCTTTATATCAACCCACAGGTTTCCAGGCTTTTACTCTTGTGTTTCTCTCCCCCAGTCCACCGGGGGAGGTGTGAACGAGCGGCAGCATGGTGCTTAGCTGCCAGCCAGGGTGAAATCATGACACAGGATAACAAAACCCTTCCCTCATTCCTCAGAGTGTCACCTCCAGCAGCACCCACAGGCTCTGCACTTCTGCAGTGCTAAGAGGCAAAGCTTGTCCAAAGCCAGGGAGCTCTCATCATACCCTTGGAGAGGCCCATAGGGCGATGAGAAGTTGTAAAGTACCACATATATTATGATCTGTTCACTCAAAAGCAAATTATCCTCTCCTGTAAAGATGTAAACCCCCCCCCTAAAAAAAATAAAACCCTGGGGGGAAAAAAAAAAAAAAAAAAAAAAAAAAAAAAAAAAAAAAAAAAAAAAAAAAAAAAAAAAAAACAAAAACCTTTTGCAGTCTAAAAACTTTTCCCACCCACATATTTACATGCTTACAGACAAATTCAACTGTTGGCACCATAAAACTATAAAAAGAAATAAAAAACTTCAGGGAAAACCACAAAATACTGGGTATCCAGCTGTATTAAATTCCTTCACTTTTCTACTCCTGCTGGAGGAAGTTTGTGGACTATTCTATATGGCTTCAGTATGGCATATACAATGCCATGGTGTTTCTGCTTTCCCCTTCCAAGTCCCCAGGGAATAACCTACAGTTTCAGTACATCCAAAAAGCTTGGGAGAAGGCAAAACAGATGGGATGGGATTAGGATTGTTTATGGAATGAAGTGCTCGAAGATAAACCCTTGGCAGGGCAGAGCAATTTATGCTATTTATTGGGTGAATAAACTTGAAATAAAATGCTGTTTAGGTCCCAGTCCACAGAATGGTCTTTCACAGAAATGTCAGCAAATATATTCATGCCAGGTTTTTAACAGTCGGTTTAAACTACACCACGGAGCGAGGGACATTTTAACAGTTACTCTGAGTAATGTTGTGCCTTGTACCTGCATACTTTCACCTAAGCTATTTCATTTGTGAGTTGATGGCATGAGATAAATAGAAAACATGTAATATAAATCTTGCAAGGTGTGCACTTGATGTCTTTTGAGTGTGAATGCCACTGAAATTTGCAAAGTAGACAATCGCTTTAAATAAAAGTGTGAAGGTCAAAAAAAGCCAGAGAAGCAGAGCAACAACTCCAGTTGCTTCCCAAACCCTGAGACAGAAATGGCTACAGTGGTCAAAATGCATTTGCAGTTACTGCTGATTATACAGTAGGACAAACAACCACGTAGAATCTATTTGTGCCAATAAAAAAGTGTCACTTCAGGGGAGGTCAGATCCTTGTGCTATTTCTAACACTGCGTATTGCTGAGTCATCTTCTCTGCTGTCCTGTCCTTCTCATTTGCCCCTTACAAGCTCTTAATAGCTTTGCAGAATGCATTTCTTTCATCCAGTCAGAGGCTCTGCCATGTCTACCTGGGCACCAGTACTTGTTTCTCACTCCTGATGATTTTAGCAGTCCTCTCACTTGCATGTGCCTCCTGCTTCCAGCTGCCTCGCTCCAGCCTATGGTGGCATGGGGCGAGGCTGAACAATAGCCTAATGTGCTTCATTAGAGAGTCAGCCCTCCTGCTTTGCTCCATGTCCAGCAGCTATCTGTCTGCATTACTCAGAGCTTACATTCTAGATTTTAATCACTTCTGTGATGTCTAGATAACAACACTTTAAATTTCTTCTCCACAGTATTTGAGTCAAAGCCACTTGGTCTCAAGTACAGCTGTCATTAGTTGCCCATGCTTAAGCAACAGCTTCAAACTATTTCAGTGAGCAGGGAGAAATAAATGGAGCTATCTAATCAACACATCAGACTGAACTTGAAGTACCCATCCTTTATTTAAGCTTCTTTGCTGAGAGTCAGTGTTTTATTAATCTTGATCCCGAGAACTGTGGTAAGTTGAAAAAAGTAATTACTGATATTCACTATACTTAGCCAGGAAAGTATTTCCCTATTGCGAGTTCTGCAGGAATACAGACACAATCTGAGAAACAAAGGGTCATCATCAAAAGTTTTTCATTTGAAAAAAACTAAAATATCAGTGATGAAAACCAACATCAGGCTGCAAATAACCATGGAGATCATGCCCCATGCTTGGTGACTGTGTACAGCCACATTGCTTTCTCCATCCATGCACAGCTCCCCATCTGGGAAATATTCTCAGGATCACACCGTGCAGGTGAAGAGAAAAATGCCAGGTGCTCAGATGTGTAACTTTTAGCCAGGTGTTATGTCAGTGCAAGTTCCTCTGGAAAGGTATGAAACCACCACCCCCAGAGGTGGGCAATCCTAGGAGTAAATATTCGTGCAGCAGTAATTGGCAAGCTTATGTTTGAAAGTAAGAAGGCTTTGTATCACTTTTCTCCTTCTTCTCGACAGTGCAAAAGCAGAATAAGATCCTTATCCTGACATTTCAGCCCATGGAAACACAGCCCACTCTGTTGTGGCTCAGCCTTGAACACGATGTCTCTCACAACAAGTGCAGGGATTGCTCTGTGTGGGTACAGAACACAATAATTATGCTAGTATCTGTTTGCAGATCGAATCACACTGATTTGTTCCTCCAGAATATCAGTCTAGAATGGTGTAGCAGAAATGCTTCCCAATAACCAGTTACCTGCCATAGTCATTTCCACAAGTAGCTCAGGCCCAGGGTTAGGAAAATGCTGAAGCCTGCCTGACCGGTGGTATCATTGCCATAAACAAATAAGATTAGGTTGTCTATGAAATAATACAATATCATAAACAGAAGGCCACTGCTGTTACAGCCCTGCACCACTGGCACTGTCTGTTTGGGATAGCTGTATTTTTTTCCTAGTGTTTCAGGGCACTGGTGCCAGACACTACCTTTCCCATCTGAGTGCAGGCTGAGCTTGCACTGGTTATGACTGTATGGAGGTGGAATATAAACTAAATGCCTTAAAAACTGCTTGAACTGCCTTCAGTTGTGTTTGTCTCGTGCCCTTGCAAATGACGGTTTTTACTTTCATATCACTGATTTTCCAGAGAAGATGGAAGTCAGCTGGGAGAGGAAGGAAGGGGCCATCTTTGCACATCTATAAGCACAAAGAAGCACTGGTGCCCGTTCCTCTTCATAGCAAAGTCTCCATTAAACTGTGACTGATGACAGAAAAGGCTCTGGATGACTCATATTCCAAAAGGAACTTGAAAGCTTCCCCTTTGTGTGGATGTATAACATGTTGGATGCTGTTAGCTCGTTTCTCTGATAGTGCCAAAGGCCACAGCTTGGTGATCACCTAGGTATCTGGGACTGGGAACCAGTTGATTTGGCAGAAGTCAGTCCCAGCACCATTGTTGCCTGTCTCTGCAACACAGAGAAGGCTGGGAAACAGGGAACAAGATCATCAAAACTTAGACAAGCTCACCTTTATTTCATTTTACTGGGGAACTCACGTTTATGCATTTGAATCTAATGGACTGCGTGTTCCAGCCCCTTGTGATCAGGCAGCACCTTGGATGACTAAGACATTGGAAAGATTTCCACCACACTGTAGCCAGCAGGATTCATGGAATCATAGAATCATTTAGATTGGAAAAGACCTTTAAGAACATCAAGTTAACCTAACACGGCCAAGTCCAGCACTAAACCATGTCCCCATATCTTTATCCATCTAGAAAGTAGGGGTTCAGTCTACACCAATCATCCACATTTATCTAGATGGCAGGTTCTCGTCTCCTATCCCTAGACAGGTGGGATGTCTTGCCTCTGAAACTGCTCATCCCTGCCATGGATTATGGAGGAGACTGAGAACTGGTATAATGCAACTGCCTGACCCTTACACAGAGCTGGCCAGCCAGCTCTGGTCTTTACTTGTCATTAAGTAGCTGAATGTTTCCCCAGCTGAATGTCCCCCTCTTCCTGGCCATGCTATTTATTGCCAGCTGTATACAGGAGCACAGCTCGAGCTGTTGCAAACTGAGAAATACGTGTTCATGCTGTGGGGTGGGACAGGGAGAGGGGAGGTTTGTTGCTGTATTGGAAATACAGTTATGAATGATGATAAAAGCAACTTGAATATTATCTTTGGCAAAAAGGGCTTATTCAGTGTCCTGCTTCTCCTGCCAAAGGCTGAGAAACAAACCTGAGAGCTGTGTTGAAGGCAGGCTCACAAAGCCATACCCACAAGGAGCTCAGTCCTGCAGTACAGGGCCATACAGCTCTGCTTGTGGAAAGCCAAATTCCGACCTTTTCTGTCCGCATACGGGGCTAGGAAAATCCCTCCACCATGGAATGCTGAAGACACAATTTTCTTCCTCTCCCTGCTCTAGCTCTCCACATGCTCCCACTCACATTTCACACGTTTTCTCACCATCTCTTCCCCATCTCACTGCCGCTGGCTCTCTCAGACCATTTCTAGTTTGCTGCCTGGTCACACCTGTAGGAAGAAATAGTCAGGCTCTGCATTAGCACTTCCTGAAGCCAGATCTGTCTGTTACCATGGGTGTGAAGTACTTCTTAGTTAGGATAGCACATCTGTGATCCTAGAAGGATGAGAGCAGCAGCAAAGACAATTGCCAGGCCTGCAACCCCATCCTTATGTCTGTAGCCTTCTGGACTGCAGAAACCCAACCCCGGAGCTGATCAGTATTCCCTTCACCCATTGCCTAATCCCGCAAGCTTCAAAGACTAACAAGCCTCTCTCTCACTTTTGCTGTGTTAATAATTCTGTTTCTCCATATGCTGAATGTTTCACACCCTTTCTGGGATCCAGGAACTAAGAAATGTTAAACATATATAAAATTTAACCCAAAAAAAGTTGGCATGCCACAGAAGCCAGAGCACAAAAGTGCCCTGCTTTGACTGTCGTGGGAGCCAGGAAGGAAATGTGAAATTAATATTAAACTTTCCAAAGTCCCACATGGCACAAAGTGAGCCAGTCGTCCTACAGGGCAGCAAAGCTAAATTTAATTGCAAATTACACAATTTCCTGGAGGAGAATGTAATGATGCTTTACAGTATCCAGTGAAAAAAACTGCCTGAGACATTCGACCTGATGATTTTAGAGCAACTCATCAGTGATGCTTCATCCCAGCATCAAATGTTACAGTTGAACTGGATTCCATGTTGCAAAACATCCTAAATCCTAAATCACAAAATTTACCAAATTCAGTCTTATTTTCCTTATTTTAGTGGGAGTGCAAGGTGCAAATTCATTCCAGCAAGCCTAAGTCTTCTCAATTAGGAAGCTAATGGAAAGGCATGAGGTTCTTTAGAGGGCAATCCAGACCTCTGCTGAAGTGAACTGCAGTTCCTAGAGGAGCAGAAATAGGACAAGCTTTCATAAAAGCTCCTGTGACAGATTAGGAGCTATTGTCAGATTAGGAGCTAAATGATCTAACAAATTCACCACCAAGAATTGTTGTCAGCATGAAACAGAAATGTGATATTAAGAAAAGCTACAATAGCATGTTTATGTTTATTTCTTACATCCCCACTTTCTGATATTGTTTTTGATTCTAAGTTCTTCTTCCTTCTTTCCCTCACCCTCTTCCCCTCCTTTCTGACACTCCTTTATTTCTGTCCCCAGATGTCTCCCCAGCCTCCTGTGTTCTCCGACACGCCTCTCTCCTCCCCTCCTTTTTCCTTTTGCTGTGAAAGCTGAGGGTCTCAGCCTGGTGCACCTCTTCCTTGTGAACACTGGTCTTTGGAACAGTTAGTGGAAATGTGCACTGAAGAATACACATTCCCCTTTCACAAAGGCTTCCATGGAAAGGGAATAGGAGTTACAGGCAGAGGTGCAGGATGAGAGGTGAGAAAATTTTCTGCACAGCTATTGCCCCTAATGGGCCAAATTTCCAGAGCTGATCTCCACAACAGTTCTTTCCATGCACAAAAAGAATAAGGCACCTACACAGAGAGTATCGAAAGAAGTCCAGAGAAATACAATTTTTCTGTCATCCCATGAGGTCCAAGGCAGGGGACAAGGCTCTGAGGATTTTTTCCCACATTCCTGCCATCATATTGAAACCAACAGCCCTCCTCATGGACAGCAGCAGGGACCATTTTCCTATCCACTCACTGCCATTCATTCTCAAGCATGAGCCCTTCATAGAGCAGGACGAGTCAGCTTCTGCATCTTTCTCTCATGCATGTACCACATTTCTCATCTTCCTACTCAGAATATCACACTGAAAGACTTCCTGCCGTGGCATTGCCGGCACGCATTTATGCAGGATCCTTACAGAGTACCAGCATACAATGAATCCAGCTCAACTACTCATCACCAACACCTGGCCACTCTGTGGGGATAGCCTCATTCTGGCAGGCCTTGGACTTGTGCCAACACCATCAGCCCCTGTTTCTCTGTGACCTATAAAATTAAATCAGATGGAAAAGATCTTCAGCCTGAGGAATTTACAGACCACTTCAAGAAATCGAAGGTGAAACAAAGCATCTGAGAGAAGCAGTGCAGCAGTGCTGTGGAAAACATTTCTCATTTCAATAAGTAAATGGGTTTTGATACACACAGGCAGCCTGGCAGCAGGTAGATCACACCAAAGGAGCTGAGACTGGAAAGTGCTCTCACCATTGTAAACAGATGAGTCCACGCCACAGAGAAATAAGAGAAGAAAGGCAGAAAGGCTGGTCATATGGATGGTAACAATGGACAGGAGTTAGGAGGGAAGAGAATGGAGAAGATAGAGACAGGCATATTGGTGGTGAAGCTCTCAAAATTGTGGCTTTCAAGAAGGCCTGCAAGGAAGAGGAACCCTAGGCTAGGTGTATCCCACAGTAAAAAGGGTCCATCCACAACACCACAGTGTCCTGTGTGTTTGTGTTAATAGTTACTGCATCCCCTCACACAGAGTGGTGTGACCTTCTGTCACCTTAATTCCCACCCAGGTGCTACTGCTTCCAGTGCAACAAAGAGACGAGGGCTGGTGCTTGGTGGGACAAAGATGCCCATGTTCATTTGCCTCACAATGAGACAGACACTGTGTTTGCCAGGTGAATCAACACTTCTCTCTGCCCTCTCAGCTCATAACAAACCCATCCCAGGGAGAGGGCACAGCATCTCTCCTGGCAATGTCCATAAACTCCCCAAGAGACCCTGCAGTTCCCAGCAGCTTTGTGCTCTGCACTCCTCAGGAGACTCCCTAATCCAATGATGCACACCAGCAGAAAGCAAATGTATCCTATCTTGCAGAGGGCAGGAGGCAGTGTGTCCCACACATTGGTCAGCACACCCACAGACATGCCTTCAACGTGGAAAACTGCGAGTCTGGGAAAGCATTGGCTGAACGGGGCCCTTGCTAGATCCTCTGCGAAGCCTTACCACAGCATTTGCTGAGGCTAAAAGTCATCATGGAAGGGATCAAAACACAGAAGCTGGTGGAGCTAGCATCCATCAGTACACATTAAAAATGAATGATCAGCAAAAAAGCCTCTCTCTTTCAATGAGAAAATAATGATGGATGGTCAGAAGAAAAATGAGTAAGAAGACAGAAGAGAAATTTTCAGTCCCTCCTGTAGCTCAGCAGTCATAAGTCTTACATTAATTTTAGTTACAGAGAGATGATGTATTAATTAGGTTTTGCCCAAGGCATGTCACTTTAATTAAATATCTATTCAAACTAGGAAAACAGGAAAATGGTTTATTTTCTTTTCTAATTCCTCATCAAGAGCTTAATATTTTCTTACATAATTTCAAAGAATAACAAAAAACTTTTACTAGGAGTGAAATCGGAAATCCTTAATGAGGCACAGAAATTAAATCAAAGCACAGAGTTGTAGAACACACGGTTTACAGAGATTGGTCACATATTTAATTGAGAAACTATCAACTTGTTTAAATAGTTGTAAGTTTTTATTTGACGTGAGTTGAAATCCCCCACGGTATTTGAAATATCACAGTGCTTTCTGTGAGCCTTCAGTTGCAGAATTGCGTAATGACTGGTGCCATATAAATGCTTCCAGGAGAATCTGACCTGCTTCAAAATAACGAGACAGCCTGCCAGGTAGAAGCAGAGTTCAAATTGCCAGGATATGACTCAGCTCCTTCATTCCTACTGCCCTTGGCTATAAAATACAAAAATACAAAAGCAGTGGGATGAACTGTTTCACATCTGAGTTGTAGGTCCTTGAACTAGCCCCCCAAACAGATGCCAGAGTTCCCTACCTGGAGCACAGAGAAGGTGTGCATCACAGACACGTGTCCTCAAAGGTCTTCAGAGGAAGAGGGTTCTGCCTGCACATGTCTGTCAGATCACTGACATCAGGCAGAGGTACTATCCCTCTGGAGATCCTCACATTAAAACATTATTTGACCTTTGGGGCTGCCCCAATCCCTTTGCAGGAGTACTTTGCTATAATCTCTGTTCAACAAACAGAGAGCAGAGTGTCTCTGCACAAACGGCCTGCCCAGAAAGGCTGCTCCTGCCTCCCTTTCCCTATATACCGTGGGATACTGTTAAGCATCCAGAAATTATCCATGAGGAGAGGAAGGCTCCTATTTAGAGGAATATAATTGCAACTAAGGTATTATGTGTACAAGGTGCTCAAAAGCCAGACTGCTTTATGAGCTATTCATCGGGGGGTACCTAAACTTGACAAAGTCCTGAACCTGAACTTTTACAGAAATCTACAGTTCACTTTTAGCAGATTCCCACCAGCAGGAACATTAAAAACTTTAAATAGAAAATAAATGTGCTTTCTGGCTCTTCTGTTCTCAGGGAAAAAAAGGGATGGACAAAAAAAGAAAAAAATACATTAAATGTAGGAAAATGACTGTCACTGGTTAGAATAAAACTCTTCAGAATGAAAGTGGAAGAGGGCCTGTCCAAGGAGGCTGCTTACAATGTGTGTGATAAATTGCATCTTTTCATACTTTGCATTTATTTTTGTAGTCCATCATCATTCATTTGGCCCTTGTCACTCATGCCTTTCAAAAAGCAGTTTGATTATTTGTGTTTATTCCTTAGCAGGGGGACTTCAGTGAAGTTCATGGAAAAGAAACTAATATAGTGATTTGATCCTTTTGGATAACTTAATCAAATCTGTTCTTGAAAGCTCTGTGTGAAAAAAACTGGCAGCTCAAGGCTTGGGAAGAAGAGTGATACATTTTCCACAACACATCAACCACTGACACTTCTCCCCATGCATTTATAAGAATGGAAGTTGCATAAAATCTTGTTGTTTGTCAGTCTTATTAAACCAGCTAACAAAGAAAGTCACTTGCTAGCAAAGCGGTTGAGCTCTGAAACACTCCGTGTCTTTCTCCAGCCATTGCTGGATTGCGAATTTGCGTGGGAAGTTTCCTCCTGAAGAGTTTATATATATATACATATATATATATATACACACACACATATATATATATAAATGCTTATTCTCAATAGGGCAAACCATATGCTATTGCAAAAAAAGAAAAGCAGGCAATGCCTTTTCTCTCATGATTTTATTGTACAAAGACACTGGATGTGTGTTTGATGTGCATAACTGTACCAAGTCACATCTTTACTCTCGGCTTTTTTCAGCTCATTTGGGTGGAGCACAAGAGCCCAGGATGTACCCAGCAAGTTAGCCCGGGCTGCCCCTGTTCCTTCTTGCTTTTGGTTTTCTCCACTTTCCCTCAACTTCTGGCTTTTCAGATTGGTAAGCAAGAAATCCACCTCATCTCCCCAGCACTGCTCTCATCTCCCTGACTCCAGGACTGACTGGTCTGACAGCAAGACCCTCCGGCTATTCTTCACCCTTATTCTCACAATTATTCTGTGTTGGAATCCAGAATGCAGAGAATATCTCTCTGCCTGTTTTGAAGGATTCTACCCCCCTGGACAACACTGTTTTTGACCTTCGCCCATGGAGAAAATTACCTACCCTTTGGGAAGAGTTGGAATCTACACTGGTGTGAACTAGGCGATAGAATGTTATGTGAGATTATCACAAGGTGAAAATTTAGGGTCTTTGGGCTTGTTAATATAGTAAATAGATAAAAAGTAAAAAACTTCAAAATGGAGGATTGTTGTTCTCTAGGCTTCTTGTTCCTCCTTCTATTCCTCCATATTCTGCAGTAGAAGTAGTTTAAGATAATTGGATAAAAAATTCCACAGTTCCTGTGTACGTGACAAAGTGATTTATTGAACATTGGTGGAAAAGTGAAAATATCTTTCGTTTTACGTTTTAATTGGATAATTTACCTTTAAAAAGACTGTCTAATCTTGATAGTGCGGACTTCTTCCTGCATTCTCTGCCCGGCTAGCTCAGTCGGCAGAGCAAGTGACTCCCTTTCTCTGATAAGACTTAATAAACAACTATCTGAAAGCAGAGGTTTGAAGAAGTCTCCGTTCGTCTCCTGAATTCCTGGCAAAGACGCTAAACCTCTCCCCCATCCGGGGAGGCATTAATTAAGGCACGGAATGTGTCAATTCTGCAAAGCATCAGTGATGAAAAATAAGACCTCAATGGCATTGCACATACCTTCAAATGAAGGAGAACATCTGAGAGCAATGCCCACGCAGGACGTGTTGTGCAGCTCTAACTAGGCAGGGACAATCTGGAGTTTTCTTGGAGAAGGTTTGGAACCTATTGGAGGGACTTCTTTGGGAACACCTGAGAGAAGTGGGCTTGTGGCCCATCCTTCAGGCAGCATGCCAGGGAGGATCAACATGTGGGCAGTGACACTAGGGATATTCCAAAGCAGATAAGGTTAGGCACCAATAAAAGGACCTGCAGAGTCCCTCACAGAAAACCGGTGAAGGGCTGTTATGGGAAGCGGCGAGGTGGTTGTGTGACAAGCAGAAAATGAAGAGAGTTCTCAAATGGCCAAAGATGGCAGAACAAGGGATATTTGAGCTGCTGTATGGTGCCCAGGAAAAATGACTGGCAGCAAAACATGGCCACGTACCAGCATAAAAACAGATATGAAGCACAGATGTAGAAAAAGATTAATTAGTATTTATGTATGCATCCTGAAGTGTCACTTTCTAAAATCTCTTGGTAGCATAGATGCATGCAGACGTAATAAGTCACTGGAGTTAGAAGAGAGGGTGTGCCTACCTGGGATTACAATGGGAACTCATACCTGTGCGGCTTTGCCCAAAGCACCTCAGTTTAAAAAAGCTGCTGTAAAACTTACCACAGCTTTCCTGCAAGAGTGCTGTTTTGACAAGACATCTTTTCAGAGGTAGAAAGAACCTGGCCATCATGAGAAGACATCAGCTAAACGCAAATTCAGAAGATCTGCTCTGCACAGCAAGGTCAACTCAGAGGCAGAAAATCAGCACCAACAGCTGCACTCAGCTTCAGAGAGGATTTACTCACCTACTCACAAAATCATTGCGTTTGTCCTCGATATAATTGTGTAGGTGATCAATGCCACTGAAAACCCGACAAGATACCATGAGCATTTGAATTGGAGCCATCTCTGAGTGAAAAAAAAAAGATTAGGCATCTTCATTTTAATCACTTTAATCTTTGAACCTCAGCAGATGTGGTGAGAAAAGGGTAAATTGAGTGTTGGGAGGTTTCCTTTTTCAAAGCTGATTGATCAATAAGTGGGGAATTGTCTTACATGGAGTCTCCTGTATTCTTTTTTGCTCTAAAAGCAACATCCTTGGGAAGCAACTCTCCTGGGGATGATTTAGTACAAGGAACTGCACAGTTAGGGATGTAATTCTGCTCTCTGAAAAAGTTACAGGGAAGAGGGAGAGAGATAACTCTTTTCTTTTGCTTAGAATATCTATTTTAAAAATTATCTACTACCTATAATGAAAAATCCCTCACACAGACTAGCACAAGTGTCCCAGATATAACAGTGCTTGCCTCTTAAGTTAATCAAACCAGGAATGCTTTCTACTGAATGGAATACAGAATTGCGCAAAGGATTTTGTCAGATATTTGCAGAATTGTTAGGGTCATATATTTGGACATGACCTCATTACACAGATGTCTAAGAGTTATGATAAGAAACAGATTCCTTGCTATAAACCACATAATGCTTCAAAACTGCTTTTTTTACTGGGCACTGCTCATGACTATGTACAATCAAAGCTGCTTCTCCTCACCAGATGTACAAGAATCCTCCAGATGTATTATTTGTAAAGCATTAGGGATCCAGAATTAGCTCAGCTGTTCTCGAGAGAGGTACCACCTATACCTTTACCTGGCAAAACACGGTTTTCCCTCCATTTACCATCCACCTCTGAACACTCTGTATGGAAGTAAAACAAATTAAAGAGCTGACACAGCCTGCAGCATTTTTCCTCTAGTAACTCGGAGGACGTGAGTTTTACTGTAGAGATGTGCAAAACTTTCAAGAGCATGTAATTGTCATGGCTGTCTCAGTTCTTTGTGGCCTACTTAAGATATTTCTTACAACTCAGATGTAAACATTTTGCTTTAGAAGGCAGCCCCTTTAGTGGGTCACAGATGTAAAGCCTAACCTGTGCAAGGGAAATAGCTGCTGAATGGCAATTGTTGGTGTCCCACGTGCTTGTCCACACCTATGCAGGGGAGATGTCCAGTCCTGACCTTAACAAAAAATTCCTTTTGAAAAATAATCAGTGAGGGGAAAAAATCAAGAACAAGCCAAATTGTGTCTGATACGGAATGAATGTTGACCATGCTTTGAGAAGTAGGTTGCACTAAAGACCTCCTGAAGTCCCTTCCAGCCTGCATCATCCATGATCCTGTGCATAGCTCCTAGTGGTACCTCTGCTCAACTCTCACAGATACCAGACACAAAATCAAGGAAGTTTACCTCAAATCAGCTCAGAGCAACAACTCTTGCTAGGCACAGGGCTTGCCATGCAAATGAAGACCTGGAGGGAAGTGGACGAGGTTAATTAAGCCAGGCTATGGGAAGGAACCTGGAGCTTTCATCGCTCAGAACATATTTCCAAGGGTTAGGTCAGCTTGCAGCATGAGTCCCCTGACTGGCAAAAGGGTCAAGGGAGAGGCAGAAAAAAGACTGCCCTAGACTTCAAGACTGCCCTAGTGCTTCAAACTCTAACACTGGTTGACACCCACCTCTAGGTTTCCTAGTGAAGGCAGGTGCTTTGTCTTAATTTGGCACTGCTCAGCGATCTGCAGTGCTGACCTCCCCGAAGAGGGAGTTGCATTTCAGCTACATCTAGCTTATAAGAGAAAATATTGTAAAGCTGCCTTTATTTGAACACAAAGCATCTTCCTGAACAAAAAAAGATGATTCCACAAAACTGGCATAGCTTTACTTTCATGCTGCTCTTCTACTTCAAGCTCTGTTGTTAAAGTTTGATCCACTGGAGAGCAAATATGTGTTTTAAGTGAGGTGGAAATTAAAGTAATGATTTGTAAACAACCAAGTAGCTTCTGATTTAGTTTCAGGCAATCTGGAGGAAGATGAATACCTCTGTGAATACTGTTGTTGGAAAAGCTTTCAAAAGGAAATAACTGAAAACAATTGTTGTGATTTAATCCCATCTGGGAATTAAGTACCAAGCAGCCTCTCATCATTCCCTCCATACCCTTCTCTCTGGTGGAGAGGAGAATCTGAAAGAAAAGGTAAACCCTGTGGGTTGTGATGAGAACAATTTAAAAACTGAAACAAAAGATAATAATTATAATAAAAATTGTAATGATAAGGAGAAAGAGTAACAGAAGCAAAACAAGTAAAGCACAATACAATTGCTCACCACCCACTGACCAATGCCCAGCCTGACCCCAAACAGCGATCAAACCCCTTCCAGGTAACTCTCCCAATTTGTATATTGGACATGATGTTCTGTGGTATGGAATACCCCTTTTGTCAGTTCAGGTCACTTGCCTGGCCATTTCCCCTCCCAGCTTCTTTTGCAGCTCCTCACTGGCAGAGCATGAGACAGTGAAAAGTCCTTGACTTAGGATAAGAACTACTTAGCAACAGCCAAAACATCGGTGTGTTATCAACATTATTCTCATACAGAATCAAAATCACAGCACTGCAGCAGGTCCTAAGAAGAAAATGGACTCTGCCCGATCCCAAACCAGGATAACAATCTAGCTTGTCTTGCTCACATATGCCAGAGGTGGCCTGAGAAAAACTGTTGTAGTCTTTTCCTGGAAATATTTCTATTGGAGCCAGAACAGCTTTAAAAAAAAAAAAAAAATCAACTTTTGAATTACATCTCTTATTTTAGTAAATCTGTCTTTGTGCCTGGGCTGTAAGAGACAGATCCTTTATGCTCTGCTGTGCCAGGGAATGCAGAAAGGACACATGAGCAAGTTTCAGGAAGAATGAAAACAAACACGAGAGGCTGGGACCCACCAAGGAATGCAGGTGCCATGTGTCCGCAAAGTGAGGAACTGATTTTCAATTCTAAAAGCCTTCACAAAAATATGTTAAAAGGGCAGCACAGAAGATTAGAAAAAATTTAAGAAACATTTCTGAGATGTCATAAAAATATACGCATGTTGGTTTTTTCTTTTTTTTTCCTAATTCTCTTTCCAATCCCACCTTACTCGAGGAACTGAGCAGCTGCCAACAACTTAAAGGTGTAAACTAAAGGGTTATCTCAAGAACACAGCTGCAGTGGAAAGCATGTTAGGCTTGCAAAATGTTTGAGGAATACTAGTTTAGCTTATCACTCATTTGGATGCACACTTAGAAGTAGTGATGAATGCATCAACCTATATGCTTTGTCACCACAGGCAGCAGAGGGAAAGTTGGAAGAAAGGCTTAGGTCTTGTACTTTCTTAGCTGCCTTGATTACTGTTCTCCTGGGTTATTATTAGAGTTATGTTAGGAAAGTCCAGTTCAAGTGTGTGTTGCCTAGACAGTGCAATGTGCCCTTGAATCGGTCTGGCAGCAGAGTTCACCTGTTACTAGTGAAGTGGACACCCCATGAAGAGACCCTTCCGATACCTTTTTCCAGCATCTTTCTGAAAAGATGTTGATTTCAGAACGGCACCTGGGATTCCAGTGTGTGTCTGACAGGTCAGGCACTGGTAGGGACACGTCCCGATCTGCTAGTGATGTCAAGGTTGACTCAAATTCTCATCCCTCTGCTTACCCATGGACCATGATTGCTTAGAGCCAGCTTGTTCCTTTCCTAGAACAAATTGAAACACATTCTTAAAGTGTTCCTTTGTTATTAGGAGTAGTATTCACTACTCTGAATAATCTAGTAACGTTTTAAAAAAGCACTAAATGTAGAAAGAAAACTTGTAATTTCTAAACCAGTCAAACCATGTCAGCATGTACTGTAGAGCATCATTTCAAAATGACAGCAGTCTGTAAGGGCAGGGCATAGGGCCCTGTGGACTCTTCCACCCCATCCCTATTCAGGGACAAATCGTTATAACTGGCCGCAACAATGTCTTTTTTTTTTTAACTTTTGCTAAAGACACTGTAAAAGCCGCTCGTTTCCTTCTCCTCTCTTAAGCAGTGTTTCAGAGCAAATTGTAGCATGGTGCAGCTTTATAGGGCAGCAGCTTTAGTGAGATGTTTACAACAGATGGCAACCATGAGCTCCTTCCCCTTTTAATATCCTTATCGGGATAATCAAGAGTCTTGCTTAAAATACAAAGGAAACAATGATCCAGAAGAATCCAGTAGTCTTGTGCCATCAGGGTGACTGGGAAAATGAAAGAGTAGCAAAATTCAGCAAGGTGAAGAAATATAAAGTGTTTTTAAACAAAATTAAAAAAAAAAAGAAACAAACAAAACCCACCAAACAAACCCTTCTGAACAGTTTTAGGAGAAAAAGACTTCAGATGTAGATAGTCAAAAAAACCCCACAAGACCAATATACAGCCATGTGCCAATCTTTGTAGCCATAAGAATGCAGATGAAGTCAGCACAAAGTAAATAAACCCATAAACTAACTTCAGGACAGACTTCACTTCCTCCTGGGAAAGATGCAGCAGATAACAGAGGAAAGGCAGCCCTGTGCAGGCTGCATTTTACCCCTCCTGTTTACCTTTGTTGTCTTAGTATTTAATCACAAAATTTTGTGGGTTTTTTTCACCTTAGGACACTCACCTCCTTCACGGCACACACTGGAAGGTGCTCAGCTTATGAACAGCAAGTCAACACACTGTTCTCTTCCTGTTGCCCAGAGCTCAGCCCCTGACACACAATGCAGTGCTTAAGCCCTGCTCTGCCCACCAGGATGTTTGTATGGATCCATCATTATCACATCCATTTCTTCACACAAAGCCCCTTTTTTTTTACAAGGGGAGCATTTTCCCATTTCACAGGTGGGAGGAAAAGCCACAAGACAAGACACCAAGGGACATTTGCTAATTTCCAGTCCTCACACTGAGAAACCCATAGTCAGATCTTTCAGCAGTTGGTATTAAATAGCAATTTACATGCACAGTCTGAAAAAAAACTCCCCCTGACCAAAGTTTCATCTCGTAGCATGCTGGCTCTGACCCACTGTTCATCTATCTAGAAAATAAAGAGCATATGAACAGGGAAAAGCTCGACTGAAAATCATTCACATTTTGCATCTATGGCAGAGGCGGGTCAGGATACAGCTCTCCAAGGAAGCACTGGGGCTGTTGCTGCATGCTCCCTGTTTTGCCAGTTGCACACCAGCCAACATTTCCCATAAAATGCAGTTTATAATCCCGACCTTATGGGCTTTTCAGAAAGCATTGCAGAGACTTTGTCATCAAGGTTTTATATGAGTAATGCTGTAAAATATGTATAAACCATTCCCAGCTCACTTTCAATGAATGCAAGTATAGAGTTCCCTGGCAGAATAAAGACTTAATGCACAGATGAAACAAAACCAGAGAAACACTTCTCCTAATATTTGGAAAATATGGGAATAACTTGGAATAATTCTGGGAATAACTTGGAATAATTCTATCTGGGTTCCTCACAGAGCATTAGTCTCTACCACTGTTACACACACAGGTGGTTTTAGAATACCATCTGTATTTCTTTTCTGTGGCAGACAAATACAAACATCTTCTGTCTTCCAGTGGTTGCGGCTCAGCTCTCACAGGGAGACAATGTTCCCTGTTTAGAGATGGAAAGGATCCTAATGTCCATTCTGAAGACACTTAAAAGGCCTCTCAGCAAACAGACATTTGGCACCTCTGTCTCCAGCATCTACCAGTGCTTGACTTAAAAGAAACATGGCAAGTGATCACACATCTGCAATAATCCAAAATTTTACTCTTGCCTTTGCAATTGCTGTAGAGTGGAGGCTTTG
This sequence comes from Struthidea cinerea, assembly GCA_013397865.1. Classification (NCBI taxonomy): domain Eukaryota; kingdom Metazoa; phylum Chordata; class Aves; order Passeriformes; family Corcoracidae; genus Struthidea; species Struthidea cinerea. The sequence continues at coordinate 1,126,421 of VZTI01005468.1, read as the reverse complement.
CCTGGGCCTCAGCGTAGTTTTAAGTTGTGCAGATATCCTGGGATTTGTGTGCTGTAGCAGATAGCTTCTTTGTTCAGCCATTTGTGTGAATAATACATGAGTGAAGGACACTTGAGGCTCCTTGTGCCATAATGAAAATATGTCCATTATAGCTTGCTGGTTGATTCTTGAACTTCAGCCTGACAACCCAAACAAACAGGATAAACAGTGCAAAAACAAAACCAAAGCTGATAAGTTGGCACTCATCCTCTGCCAGCCTCCCCAAAACAGTGCTGACATGTATTATTGCTGCAAGTCTCTCTCCAAGCCCAAATCCCGAGTTATTATGTAGACTTTGGAATGCTTTCAGTGATGCCTTATTATTCACAGAATTAACTACTGAATAGCATCCTCAAATGCCATTGTATGAACCTTGCATCCAAAAGTTCTATTTATTCAGTCCAGTGGCCCACTCCAGCACATAGCAACGCCTCTCTTCCAGTGTTTGCAACAAGAGAGACAGAGGAGAGTTACTTTGAACTGTCAGCCTTGGATTTCCGTGGATGCTTTAAAGTCCTAATGTGAAAGCAGGGAATTGTATAATGCATGGCCATGAGCTGTCTCCGTTTGGAATTTTCTCCCAAGGACACTACTCAGACAACAATTGTCAAAGTTTTTTGTTAACAATTGTTAAAGTTTTGTGCCTGCTTTGTTTTCTCCTAATTCTTATCTCACAGAAGAAAAATAAGTAAGCAATGTATTTCGAACCAAAACCACTACAACAATGAAAAAGGCAAAGCATTTGCTGTTGCAAAAACTCGTCTCCAGGCTGGAAAGAAGGTGCTGATCTCCCTCACCCTCCAACAAAGGAATGAACACAAAGAAGCTGGGAGTGCTCGGGTCCTTCGATGAGCCACCTGCACCATGGGTCTTCGTGGGGAAAAAAAATGAAGAAGACCTACTTCCTAGTCATGTGATGTGATCTTTCTGACTACTCCACACTGATTGTGTTCCTTGGCGTGGTTGGTATCCAAAGCTGCATGTTGTAAATCAATTCATGCTACATGGCCAGTAAATCAAAAATGTCACTCTGATTAATGGGTCAGTGAGCCCACACAGCATGCTGTAAACTAAACTTACATTTATAACGCTTTTCAATTGCAATTGAGTCTTATGTCTCTGTTTTGAAGGTATGGTCATATTAATTCTTCCATTTCTGTTCCTTTCTTCTTTCTCTCTGCAATTTTGACGTAACATTTCCCATTATGAATTAAGGATTAAGCCTGAAGCATATAATTCATACCTGACTTTGTTGTCAGAAGTTCTCCTCAGTTCCTGTGTTCCGGGTCTGTCCAGCAGTCCAGTTCTGGCTCCTTGACCAGCCTGTAGGGTTTTCTGAGCTCCTTTTTCCCTGGGGAATATTTCTTTTCCTTTTCCAGCTCTAAGCTTCTTCTTCTTTTTCTCTTGTTTCTTCAGGGAGGACCAAACTCTGGGTCCTGGCACGTGGGGCACCAGTTATTAATTTTCTCTGTGTTGTACTTTCTTCTTCTTTGCCTCTACTTCATGAGTTCTTTTACTCAGAGTTCGACTTGAAACACAGGAGATGTAGAGTTGTTCTTCGGACTCAGATGTTTATTATTTCTTATCTATAGTACAGCTGCACAGAATGTGCCTCTAAGTTAACAAGGTGAAAATGGCCCCCGTGTGCTACCTTCCAAGGTCTTTTAAAGTCCAATCTATCCAATTATGGAATGTCAACTAATTTATTTTTACTTATAATCCAATAACTAATTATTCATGTTGCGCACTGTGGGTTTTTTGAACCAATACCAGACCACCCAGATTTGTGAAGAAGAAGGAGGAAAGAAGAAGAACAAACCCACACCCAAAATCCTCCATCTTGTTACACATATATATATTACTTTATCCCATAAACCTAAATTTTCTACATCTCTACATATTCCACCCAGTGACATAACAAATTTCTTTTTAATCACACAGCAATAATCTCAGTGCTATCACATAATTTGGGAAGCTTTTCCCAAGGTCTCAGGTCAAATGCAGTGTGCTTCTGAGGATCATCACCTGTCAGCACTGAAAGACTGAAATTCTCTGAACTCAGGGTTCCAACATGGTCATGCAAACCTTGATCTTCATGCAAACCTTGAAGGTCAAGCAGAGGATGCTGAGAAGTCATGGGCACTACAGAAGTGAGTCATTCACTACACTCATCTTACCCTCCAAAGGTAAATTTTCTGCCTGTGAAAATCAGACCGGTGTATGGCTGTGTGGTGCAGCACTGCTTCCCTGTATTGCCCACGGCCAGGTTGCTGCTTTTCAGTCAGATATTCTTGCCACAGGATGTGCCTTGCGTTCTTTGCTTAGAGGGAGCTCAATACCTTAGGAGGACAAGAGCTGCCCTGTTCATGGGAGCCTTGCAAGCCTGAGCAACCAGCAAAGGCCACAGGAGATGCAAATGTTGGAGAACCTCCCAGCTCCTCCTTCTTCCTGACCCCACCAGGCACCTGTGTCAGAATCAATGCTTCCAAGCAGCTATCAGCAGCATCTTCCTTCAGTGGAAGTGTCCAGCTTGCAGTCAGTCAAGGCAACAGCTCCTGCTCAGGCCCACGGCAGTTCCTGAGCTGAACTCTCATTCCAGCGGTGCACCCTGTATCATATTTTGTGGCTTAGTCATCCTGTTCTACCCGTTTAGAACTGAGAGCCACCAGGTTTTGGGTTAAATATCCTAATGGATGTAGATGTTGAAGAAGGTCTGATAACATAGGACACAGTAGATCTCCTGAAGGCAGCTTCTGTCTCCTGCTATCACAAGCTTCCATCTCTTGAAAACTCTTTATAGTTGCAACACTATCGAAGTGCAGCCTTTGGAACCACCTTTTCCATGGGGTAAATGGATAGCTGCGAGTGGATGCTTTTTTCAGTTATTGTTGTCTGAAAGTTTTAGCAAAAATGAGAAAGGGGCAATATAGATTCAAGTCTTTTCAGGTTGAAGAGGATGTAGAAAACATGTCTCCTATTTCCTGGCCAAGAACTCAAATAAAATTTACTAACATAATCTTTTCTCACACCCTCTCTTCTAAAGAGAAAAGAAGACCCCAACTTATGCACATCAAAGAGCAGGTATAAATACCACAGTAGCAGGTAGACAATTATTTCAGGAACAGCTTCAGTTCTTTCTCATTTCCCCACTCAGACTGATGAAGGATGCTAATCCCACTTTGAGGCACCCAGCTCTCCCTTCTTCACTGGTTAGGTGCCACTCTGCCTCGTGAATTCCCCTCCTGGAGACAGCAGCTCTGTTCTGGGCACTGCAGCACTTGAATATCACACCATGAAAGTCCTCTTTTCACACCTTTCTTCAGACAGCCACAGGAAGAGAGTTTTATTTTTGATGCTAAAGATGCTCTAAAGTCTTCTGGCTTGAAGCATGTTGGCAAGGTTTACCAACCTTCATGCAAGAGAGACACCAGTATAGAATATAAAAATTCATGAAGTGGCTGAGAAATATAAAAGACTGCTTTGAAAGGAAATCAAGAAGATGGTCTAGAAGAATATCCTGAGCTCTTCTAAGTGAGTGGGTTCTTGCTGCATTTTTTGAAAAATGCACATGTTAAATATTATTTCCAGCCATCAGGAAAATAATATTGTAAATGCTAAGACTTTGCCAAACAAAAATGGGGCAGGTTGCCAAAGGATGTAGAAGAGGGAAGAATCAACAATAATCTTTGTATCAAGAATAACCTCTAATAAACACAGCAATTAAGCAAGAAAACTTCTAATATGTTTTTTTGAGCTCCCTTTCTCCCTTGTGCTGTGTCACAGCAATAGCTGCACTTTTCCTGATGAATCCTTCCTTATGCCTTCTTTCTTAATAATGCTGTCTCTGTGCCATGGTTTCAGTTTTCATTAATTTCCTTCCTTTCTCCAAGGGAAGTTACATTCCCACTGCCTCTTTTCAAAGCATGCATTAGGTTATTCTGCCCATAATTTCATTTTGCACTAGTTCTTTCGGACTGTGATCCACAGTCCCCTTGGAATGGATGAACTCTTTGAACCGTGTTATTTAGCTCATGCTTGGCTGCACTTAAATGAAAAAAAAGCTGAAGGAGCACACAGCCTCTCAGTCCTAAGCTCATACCTCATGTAGTGCTTTGCTGCATTATTCATAAATAATGACCTCCTGCAGTGTGGTCAGGAGCAGAGTTGTACAGATAATGCTGGGATGTGCCACAATGGAACAATGAGGCTTCAGCACCAAAACCTTCAGAAAAACTTTTAAGAGGTGAACTGGAACTTTGCTGATGGACAAAACTGATGGAGGGGACAATAGCAGGAGTGCAAGAAAATCATAGGAAAGGCAATGAATTAAAATTAATTCATTTAAATATACAGGAATTTAATCCTCCATGTTTGACTATTTCCTTCCAAGAAACCAGAGACGTGGGGCTTTTCTTTTACTGAGCGTGGATCTTTTATCACTTGAGTGAAAATTATGTTGACTTTATATACAAAACCCCAGAAACCCTGTGTGCCATGTAACTCTAGCAGAGCAGGGTGGAAATCCTCCAGTAATACTAAAAGCATTAAAAATGGAGTTTTTACTGAATAAAACATGACAATGAATAATGTAGTCTGCACAGTATTTCTTGTGTTATTAATTTGATGGTAAGTTTAATTAACTTAATGCTGCCCTAAATTCTAATTTTCCTTCTGCTGCAGAATATCAAGCTAGAAATGCCAAAGGGCTTTACAGAAGTTTTAGAGGAAACACTGAGCATTGGTGAGAGTGAAAAGAGGACAGCTGGAGTTGCTGGGCAACTGTGCAGGAAAGTGGAGCACGAACTTTGGTACCCAGGTCCTCCAAAACCACCAGTAATTAAACAAAATGCAAGGCTAATGTTGGGAAGGCAGGGGGACACACACACAGAATTTATTTCTTATGCCAGCTGGAGCAAGCTGAGGTAGACTGGGAGGATGTGGAGTACCTCACGAGCCTGTGCTTAAGGAGGATTGCCAACTGAGATGTATGTCGTTGGAGTCACATAATGATTAATGTTCCAAGGAAAATTTACGTTTCTGAGCCCAGTGTGGTGGCCAGCTCATCATGAACTCCGTAAAGATGACAGGCAGGCAGCATGGAGGGCCTTTTTTATGAGGAGAATCTCCAAAAGGAAGATTGCTCTAGCAGCAGGGACTATCATTACAAAATGGTCTCTTCCCAGTTGCTTGGATGTGAGTGTCCTAGCACCGAGCTCTCGGCAATGCTGTCAGATCAGTGATCTGACAGGTTTTATTCCCCAGAGGATTTACTCACAGGGCTGAAATCTTCCTCTTGTAGCTGGCACTGGTGTCTTTGTGTACTTACATCCAGGCACTTAAAGGTCTGCTGTGGGGAAGATTTTTTCACTTGTTCTCTAGACACTGAGATGCATCCCAGGAAAAAATATTCAGAAAATTACTTTTTATCTAAATGTTTGTTTGGTAGGGCTGCAGCTATGTCAGGCTAGAGCCAGTCTACCCTTACATGAAGGGCAAGAGCCTGACTGCCTTAAATCCAAGGAGGCCTAAGGTGGTCCAAGAGCTGGCATTCCGGAGAGAAGGGACCAAGGCAAATGCAGAGTTACTCTGTGTGCTCTATTCTAGCCACTAAATTTTATATAGTTCAGTAAATCTGAGTACACAAAATATATTTATGTGATCCTTCAAATCTTTCTCGGATTATCTGTTGCAAGGAGAAACACAGCCTGCTGTATTGCAGACCTGCTTTCTAGCAAACTTTCCCCATTTCTTCAAAGTTTTCATTGGTAAATTAAGCAGCTGTGCTGCTGGCTGGCTGCCAAGCAGCTCTTTTCATTCAGAGTTACAGGATCCTCCTTTAAAAGGAGTTGTCACTGACAGCCAAGAAATTACTTTTGTCTAGAGAACAGCACATTTGGCTTTTTGAAGAACCAACCCTTTTGCCCTGGTTTTCCAGGCTAGTGGAGCACAATTCCAGCATTCTCATGCACATCTGTCTTGCTAGGTTTTGATTCCCAGACTTCATCCTTCCAGCATTGCATCAAAAATGTTTGGTCCCCATCTTCAGCCAGATGCTGGGTCTCTCTCTTCCAGGTCCTCCCAGGACTGGAGTCTTACTGTGAGGGAGAAAAGCCACCACAGTTCTCTCCCTGTTCCTCTCTGTCATGGTACGTATCCCTCTGAGACAAACATGGCCTGGTTGCTACTTCCATGAGCAAAAGGGTAACCAACATGCCTGCTCTTGGCCAGAAAGTAGGAAAAAACCACTCACAGGAATTCCCTGTATCACATACGACTGATAGTGTGTACAGTAACAGGAAATATAAGGTTGAGAGCTTAAAAACATTTCATTTTGTTATTTCCACCTTGCCTTCTCAGGGACAGAAGAACCTTTCAGTTCTCGGTGGATCAATGAATTTTTTGTGATCTCATTGAGAACTTAAGAGATCTGCCACAGGAGTATGAGCGTTTCCCATACAGACGAGGCATGACCTTCCCCATGGCTTAGAGATCCATCAGGAGTGGGGACCTGGGGAAGACTTAAATCCAAAGGGGATCCCACAAAGATCCCAAAGAAGGGTAGAAATAGTAGTCTATTTGCTCTGTCTTGGAATGTGAAGTGTGAGCTAAACAAGCAAGCATGGCCAAGCACAGAGCAAGAAGGAGACATGATTTTGGAACGAATCAGCAAAATTTAGTTTTCTTTTGTTTTAAACGTATTTCTGTAAACCCATATGACAGATTTTTCTAGGTTAGGTCCATTAACTAGCTACTTTTATTTGCTTTAGCTATAACCTGGCTTCACTTTTAGGATATTTCATTTTCCACCAGCAGAGGGATTGACATTTTGAGGGTGCTCATGCAAAGCTCCTGAGGTCTCTCCCAGACATCCAAGGGCATCACACTACATCTCCACCTGGCCAGATGATCTGCAGGGTTTACTCCTGCTCCAGGTATTTGATGTTCCCTGTTCCCAGTATGTACCAGAGATTTCTCCAGTAAAGGGGTGGAGTTCACAGTAAAACCAAAAAAGAGCAGAGGGTGTCCCTGTTAAGGATACTTAGCAACCAAAATAAGCTGCCAGGCAGTGGTGGTTGCTGAAATCAAAGAGAAGCACTAAGTCTAAAGCTGACAGTCTCTCATATCAACAATAGAGACAGGCTCCTCTTAAGCACAGATTTAGAACAGGGGCCTGACTTTGGAAAAACCCAAAATGAGGCTGCTGCTCGTCTTCATCAAGCTCAAATTTACCCCCTGATTATTAACAGAAACAGGCACTGGCCTCCAGCCACTGAAATTAGCTTTTTGTCTCTTGCCCTTCCCAGTGTGGCATCTTGCAGGTACAGAGCTATAGGCCTACAGCTCTGTGCAAACAGCCCTCACATCTTGAAAGCAGACTTTTCAAAATCTGTAATGAATATGATTTAACTCAATAACTTAAACTGACCCTTGTCATATATGGTCACTCCAGTATTAACTCCCGTGTAAGCAGGTTCGTTCCAGAGAAGATTACCCATAGTAGAGCTTTACTTTATGTATTTCAAACCATTATATTTGCAGTGTTATAATATCTCTGGTTTTCCCTAAAACTAATGACTGCTACTTCTTTTAAAATTTATTATTTTCATTTAGTTCCTTTTTTATGAAGCTGGTGGGTATTCCTTTTCCTCACTACTTCCATAGGAAGGTGAATAGCTCCCTCAAGTGCCCCATTCAGTCCCTCATCTGATGGAAAACTAGAGCTGACACTTTCCTTGGGAATCCTTCTCTGTGTTCTGCAATTCAAACTGCTTCTTATACTGCATCAGACAGAATATGAATCAAACACATAACCCAGGAGAGCAATTACCATCCAAGCTGCAGCCTTTCTTTCCCGCCTGCTTACACGCAATAAAAATGGGGAAAACGCTCATCCAAAAACCTGGAATTTTGAAGAAGGAGAACTGGCCTCTAAGTAGGCAAAAAAAAAAAAAAAACCCAAAGCAAACCACTAAGGTAATATTTTAAATAACTTTTTCACTGCAAGTAATTTTTCTGTATCTCATTTTGCAAGTGTTCATCTTGTGAAAGTGACATTACAGATATCAGTGGTGTGCAAATCCCACGCTTTAGGCTAAACATTCTAGGTTCAGTAGGAAATACTGGTAAAATAGATATGACAAATAACAAATATTAAAAAAAAATAAATTTTAAAAAAATTTAAAAGCCAATTGTCTCATTGGAAAAGTATTCTTCATTTCAAGATTAATTTACCAGGATGCCAATAACTCTTTTACAAAAAGATTCCTTTCACCCAGCAACTTCAGAGGTTGCTCAGCACATGTCCTGGCAGGTTTTTAATATCTCCAAGACTGAACCTCTCTGGGCAATCTGTGACAGTGTTTGACCACTCTCACAGTAAAAAAGTCTTAAACAGAATTTGCTGTGTTTTAAACAGAATTTATGTCCATTGTCTCTTGTTTTTTACCTAAACACTAATTGAACAGCCTGACTCCATCTTCTTTATCCCTCCCATCAGGCATTCATCCACACGGATAAGACCCCTTGAGCCTTCTCTTCTCCAAGATGACGTCCCAGCTCTCTAAAGATGATAAAGAGACTTCAATATCTCTTCCTAAATGAGAGATATTGAAGTCTCTTTATCATCTTTGTGGCCCTGCACTGGCCTTGCTCCAGTATGTCCATGTCTCTCCCGTACTGGAGAGCCCAGCACTAAACCCAGCATTCCAGCTGTGCCTCACCAGTGCTGAAGAGAGGGGAAGGATCAGCTCCCTGAACCTGCTGGTGACACCCTGTCTATTGCAGCCCAGGAGGCTGTCGGCCTTTGCTGCAAGGGCACTGTGCTCGGTCATGGCCAGTTTGTCACCCAACAGGAGGCCCAAAGCCTTTTCTGCAGAGATGATTTCCAGTCATTCATCCCCCAGTGTTTACTGGAGGCTGGGGCTGTTCCTCCACGGGTGCAGGCTTCGCACTTCACGTCACTGAACTTCCAGAGGTTCCTTTCAGCCCATTTCTCCAGCCCATAGAGATCCTCCTGGATGGCAGCACAGCCTCCTCATTTACCAACTGCTCCTCCAAGTTTTGTGTCAGCAGCAGACTTTGGAATGTAGGAAATATAAAAGTATGGGCACAGGCAGTCCCATACCAGCTCAGCTCGGAGCCAGAGAGAGGTCCCATGCTTATTTCATTGACTGACTGATGTGTATGCAGCCACAGAGATTAAGGTGTGCTGTAGGGGAGTTTTCCTGCAGCAGGAACAGCTCTGTGCTATTCAGATACCCCAAATAAGGTACGTCTGTGCTTTTTCAATTGCTGCCTAGCTGTTGTGTGAACTTGGGGCTTTTGGTTTATTTTCATTATCACTCCCAAATCTACTCAGTTTGCTGAGCATGTGCATGTGAACATCTCTATGGATCAGACTTGGTATAATACCAAGAAAAGGCAGCTGCTGACAAAAATCTGACTCTGGAATATGATCAGAAACTCAGTCCTGCATTCAGTCAGCATTTCAGATATTTGAACAAGACAAAAAGATGCAAAGGAGGCAAGTGTCAAAATTTTCTTCTGGCCTTAGTCACTTATATTTGCAAACATATTAAAAATTCATCTGAGGAGCACTGTGTTTTGAGTCACTCAGCATCATGTAATCTCAGCTCTTGTCTTGGGGTCAGAGTCTCTCTTTTCACAGCTGTCATGGTTTCACCCCAGCGGCAATGAAGGACCACACAGCTGCTCACTCACTCCCCCTGTCAGGATGGGAGAGAGAACTGGAAGGGTAAAAGTGAGAAAACTCGTGGGTTGAGATCAATAAAGCAAGACCCGTGCATGCAAGCAAAACAAAACAAGGAATCCATTCACCACGTCCCAAGGGCCGGCAGGTGTTCAGCCATCTCTAGGAACACAGGGCTCCATCATGCGTAATGGTGACTTGGGAAGACAAACACCATCATTCCAAATGTTCCCGCTTCCCATCTTCTTCCCGCAGCTTTATATGCTGAGTATGACGGGATACCCCTGTGGTCAGTTGGGGTCAGCTGTCCAGGCTGTGTCCCCTCCCAGCTCCTTGTGCACCCCCAGCCCTCTCTCTTTTGGGGTGGGGTGGGGTGGGAGGCAGAAAAGGCCCTGACTCGGTGTCAGCACTGCCCAGCTGTAACAAACACATCCCTGTGTTATCAACACTGCTTTGGTCACAAATCCAAAACACAGCCCCATACCAGCTACAGTAGAGAAAATTAACTCTAACCCAGACAAAGCCAGCACAGCAGCCTAGTCCATTCCTTCGGGATGAACTTTTAACTCCATAATGCTGCTTATCCATTTCACCCCAACCTGCAGGGTGTGCAGGACCCCGGTGTTCAGGAGGTGTGGGACCCGCAGCCTGCAGGACAATCACCCTCGCATCAGGCTGGTGCCACAAACAGAAGTGATTCAATAGCACAGAGCACCTACAGGATACGGGATGGGACTGCCAGAACTGTTCTGCACAGCTTGATTTCTACCTGCCAAGTACTCCATTAACTTTCCAGGCTTCATCCATCTGAAAAGCAAGACAGTTTTACTCATTCCAAGGAACTACTGCCATAAACCTGGTGTTAGCTCATGCTTGGGTCAGGAGGTGTTGCATGAAGCCACCAGAAAACTTCAGACTTAGACAACTGCTTACTAACCAGCCACCATGAAGTCCTTCATCTCCCTGCTGTCTTAAAATAGGTAAAATTCCTCAGAAGGGTCACATATAGGCTTGTCCAAATTAAAAGAGGACATGAAAAGGTGGTGAAGGCTGAGGAAAATGAAAATAGATAAGAGCCCCAAATAAAAGTGTATTTCTATTAATCTAGTGAGTGAGATACTTATAAGGTACTTCTGAATGTTAAACCCAAAGCCACTCCAGCAAGTTTGGGCTGATTTAACTCCCTTAGAGTCCATGCCAACTGGCGAGAATCCTGAATGCAGGTAACTACAAATTTGGTATGAGAAGCTGTGCTAACACTGACCATACTGATGACACGGTGTCATTACAGGCAGAGACTAGTAAAACTAGAATACATCCAATGAACTCACACTTTTCCAAGCAAAGTAAATGGGTTAGGAAGCCACATGTTAGGAAGCCATGTTAGCCTGTGTGAAGTATGTGAATCAATGAGACAGCAAATGGATAACAGAGGGCAATGCAATACAGGCAGTGTAAAATGGGAAGCAAACCTCTCAGCTTTGGGCCTGTTAGCTGATGGAAAATGATGTCCTGTTCTCCCTGCCTTCACTCTCTGCTTGCATGCAGCATGCCCAGCCCTGCTGCCAGGCATGCTACTGGAACCAGGGAAACCTGAGCCCAGCAGCTGCTCTGTCCAGAGGGCTACGTGGCCAGAGAAAACTGGGGCCAGAGTCCTAAGGCAGAGCCAGCTGCCCTCAGACATGGTCACAGGTTCCCCCACTGAAGGACAAGGTGAGCTGGGAAAGCAGGAAAAAACTTCAGGAAAACATCTGGATAATGCAACCCAAATACGATGCAGTTAAACCCAAGGGTCATCCAGCTGTTGTTCCAGCCTATTCACCTCAATTTTTTCTGCATTATTTTCTTTTTACATCACAGTGGTTCTCTCTCCCTTTAAATCCTCTGTAATTAGGGAGTGCAGACTGGGTTTTTAAGAGCAGCAGTCTCAGGGGACTTGAAGGAATTTAATTCCTGCTGTCAAAGACTCTGAAAATTTTAGGAAGAAAATGAGCTCTCCTGCCGGCTAGAAACAAGGAAGCAGAAGCATTTTTGAACAAAGAGGGATGTGTGTCAGGGGAGAAGCAAGATCTAATGTACATCTGCTCTGCTAAACCAAATCGAGGACCTCTCATTGCCCACCCTGATTACTTTTTAGATCACTGCCTTTCTGTTTTGGACTGCTCTGACCAGCTTTCTCCAAGATGTGTCAGTGCAAAACTATCCCTGACTTTTATTAATAAGCACAGACATAAACATGGAGGCCAAGCTGTCTTCAGCGATGCCCATTCTGGAAAACAAAGATAGTCCAGGATGCAATAAATGCAGTTTCATGAGTTCAACCTCTCAGCCCTGTGCTACAGGCTTCATCTGGAGGATAGGGACAAAGCCACCTCACAGCTAAGAACACTCCATACATCCCATTAAAAAAGGAGGTAAGGGATTTTTGTCTTATCAGCACCAGCAAGGAAACAGTTCCTCACTGCAGTTAAACACAGAAAAACAGGGTTAAGGAAATTTGACAAGGTCTAACCCACCTCTCCCCTACTTGTTTCTAAAGGACTCTGCAGGAAAGACCCAGCAGTGTCCCAGTCAAGCTGCCCCGGTGCTTTGCAGTCCTTACCAAAAAAGCTCTTCCCAGTGTCTACTCACAAACTGAGAGGTTACCCTTTAAGCCTGGTGCTCCTCATCCCATCTACCACACACATGGAGAACAGATTATTCCTTAACCCTCTTTCTAACAGCCTCCATAAACTTTGTCTGCTCTCAGACACTCCTTCTCTAGCCTAACCAACTCCAGTGCTCTCCCTCTCCTCCCAGGTCAGGTTTGAGAGACCTTAGATCACCCATGCCGGCCTCCTCTTCACTCTCTCCCACTGAGCTACATCTTTCCCAATAAGCTGGAAATTGCCTGTATTGCTTCACTGAAGATACTGAGCAGAGCAATACTTTATTCATCCCTTTAAAATGTATTCCTTTTCCACAACAATACACCTCAGATGTCTAGCTCTCCTCCTTTTCTGCAACTGCCATCTGGCCACTGGTTCCCTGGTGTTTGTTATCACTGTTCAGGTGAAACAGCTCGTTTTGTCTCTCAGATTTCACCCTTTAAATTAATTTTGAATTTTGCTCTCATCTTCAAGCTCACGTGGCCCCTCCCAGCTTTATGCCATCTATACATTAATGCACACATTCTCTCTCCACAAACTCGGTAAAGTTAGACCCAGGACAGACCAGAGCATGACCTTGCTCCCTCTTCAGCAGGATGTCTTCTGTAAAGAGGATACACATCACAACTACTTGGAGCAGTTACCCACCAGCAAGGGAGGCCAGGTGGGATTTTGAGTGATACAGCACTTCAGAACCAAAGGTGAGTGAGCTGGCTTTAGCTTTAATTTTAAGAAAGGACAAGGAAGTGGTAAACAAACAGAGGGTGGCTAGGAGATGCCCTGACTTGAGAAGATGAATGTTAAAAATTGAAGAAAAGTCATCTGCAATGAAATGTGAAGAGAGCAGGAACAGCTAAAAGGAAGGGGCTGGGAAGAAGGCAGTGTGTTCCTATTATTGTCCCCCATCACTCCATGGGATATGTATCTTTTGCTCCCCCTTTATTCTAGTTGTTTTAGAAATAAATGAGCAGGAGCTGTGTATTCTCATCTGTGTGCTATGGTTAAGTAATACAGAGCCCTGATTCCAACTAGGACACACAAGCAACTTCATCACAAAGATATGAAAGAAATGAATACGTGATGGTGAGGTCAAGCATATGAAAAAGAAGAGAGAAAACACTCCTGACACCACGCCATCTAGGTTTGCAAAACTCAAGCACACACTGAGACGGGCAGGTCATGTTCAAGTGTGGGTCAACTGCTATAAAAATAAGCAATTCAGATCTCAATGGCCCTGTCTGCGCCAAGTCTTAGGTCAGGGGAGTTAAGTGATCATTTTCCCTTGGAACACAGCCTGTGACTTCAAAACAAATAGGTACCACTTGTGTCTAGCAGCTTAACCACTTACAAAAAGTTGGTGGGAAACAGGCATCATTCTTTTGACCTGAGGATCACACCAGCAACTGCTGTGATAACCTAACAATTAAAAAAAAACAAAAAAGCCAAACTAGGAACCTTTACCTAAGGCACAGCCATACTTATTTAGGAGAAAGCCTTTTTAAACTTAAAACTTAAATGGCTCTTCACAACATACCTATTCCAAGTGAGCTTTGAAGAAACAGTCTTTCTGATGGGTAGAGCAATATATTTCAAGCAGGATCTTTCCGCAGCTACACCAGCATCCACACAGCCGCTCGCTCAGTCCCCCTCCCCAGTGGGAGGGGAGAAAGAGCAGGACGAACAAAAGCAAGGAGGTTTCATGAAAAGTCAACATAGAGACAGTTTAATAAGGGCTACAAAGGCCTCTCATCACCTCCCACAAGGAGACTGATGCCCAGTCATGGAACAAAAGCTTAGAAGACAAAGTCTTGACAGACAGATGTGGGGGAAAACAATGAATCAACAAAGCAACACAGAGGATGCATAGAGGCAAGCTGCCAGCAGGGAAGTCAAAGGAAAAGGACAAGCAAAGGAGAGTAGTGTGCTTTAAACACACAGAACATGCAGTAGAGCTTCTGTAAAGGAACTAACACCAGAAAACAATAATATGGGAGCAGGTTGGGGATAGAGAGGTTTTTCCCATTTTCCTTTTTTAAAGTAGAATAGTATCAAGCTGTCACAGAGAGTGTCTGACAGAGCTGTGCTGTACTGGCATTACTTTCCTTACAAGAACACCAAGAACAGGAGCTGCTTTAAATCCATTTTCTTTGAAATGGATTTGCTCCAAGTGATTTTGTTTCAAGGACCTAGTCTGATTAGAGGTCATGGCTGCAATTCTCTTGGAGGAAAGGAAATGGCAGGTGTCAGAGGTAATCATGCGTGATCTGCAGACACCGGTCATAGGGCTGCTCCAAACTGCAACAGACCTGTCATGACAATAATAGGTTGAGGTCATGCCAGGGAGACCAGGAGGGCAAAGGGTACATCAATCTTTGACAGTAACAAGGGCACCATTCAGTATCCCACAGTTGCAAGTTTTTCTTGCTTTAGCTTCTTTTCTTTCTCTCTTTTTTTTTTTGTTGCTTTTACTGCAAGGACAACACTGCAGCTTGCTTACCTTTGGGACCATGGTAAATTAAACTAAATATAAGGAAAACATTAGAAGCACACTTGCTATTTTCCTGAATAAGTTACATTATTAGTTCAGAGAAAAGGGGAGAGCAGCTAGTAAATACTGAAAATTGCTGCTGGAGTTTGCCAGCCAGGAAGCAGCTTTAGGCCTTCCATCATCAGCCAACTTTGCAAGGACCAGGAATGTTGCCCACCTGCCCAGCCATAGTGAGTAGACCCAGCCAAGCCATGCAATCAGCTCATACCCCATATGTGGTATGACTCCTTTTAGTGAAAAGATTTGATGTTGCCTAGCCCAGGAAGGGTCAAAAGCGTAGAAAAAGAAGAGCAAAGAGCTCTCTTACTGCTAACTCATGGGACTGAGGACCCCCAAATCTGGCTTTGTCTTTTACATACGATGTTATTTTCCAGTGAACACAACTCCATCCTCTCTCCAGCCTGAACGTCCCAAGTGCTGAGCACACTCAAAGCTACCAACAGCTCTGCCAACCCACACCTGCTGCAAGCAGCGCTTAATCGGGTAACAAAGTAGTAGCAGAGAGGTACAGCGTGCAAACAGATAAACTGTTCGCAAATTCGTATGCATTAACCTCAGCACGTTTATACACACACACGCAGAGACACATCTGCACATACATGCACACAGACACACATAACTATGAAACTGCTGGCATGTTCTCACCCTCAGAACCTGGGTGAAGTATAAAAACAACAGTACAAATACAAACAGTAGTTTCACGTTATTTGCAGTGAAGTCTTTTATTCAGGCTGTACCCATTCAGATCCCCTCTCATTTCCCTCGACACGTTGCAGAAACTGGCCACCATTGCAAACAAAAGGACAGACTGGTGAAGATTTCAAGCAGCAGCAGCAAAAGCTACAGCAGGGGAGAAACTGCAGGAAATAGGAACACAGATAAGGCCCCTCAGTGTTTTTGGACTTAGGTGCAAATGGAGACCAAACAAGATCATTAAAGTCCAGAGCACGATACAAGTCCAGAAGAAAGTGAGAGCAGGGGGAAAAAAAACCCTAAACAAACAAAAATCCCAAAACAAATAAAAAAAATAAAATAAAATAAAAAAATAATTTAAAAAAACAACAAGGCTGTGAATTTCCCTTAAGGAAACTGAATTATCAGAAACGTTGGAAAGTCTAACACACAGTGCCTCAGGCTCTCTTCCTGCACTCTGAATTTCTTCCCTAGACCCAAGGAGCTAATTACTGCCTGTGAAACCAAAGACACCGTCCCAAAATAACGTGCCCTACAGACACAGAAGACCACAACTCTTTACCAGGGAAAAGCTATCCCCATTGCTGTGTATCTATTACTTGCATACTTGCTCTGTCTCTTAGACAGCTGTAATGTTTCTTGTATTTTACCACATGAAATTTGGAGTCGGGTAAAAACAAATAAACCAAAAAACCCTTTGTCAAAAATCAATTCTCAGTAAGTTCTGTTCTTTAGGTTTTATTTTTGTGAGTAAAATTTTTTACTGGCCTCATATCAGCCACCACAATTGAGCAACTTTACTTCTCTGTTCCATGTTCCTCATGGGAAAAAACACAATTGCCTCAGCATTTCCTGCTCATGAAAGTAAGTTGCTCAGTTGTAAATGGAAGAGGGGAAAAAAAGTCACAAACCAAGCAACACAACTATGTGTATAGGCCCTTCATTAGGTTCTTGCACTTTAACATATACTTGAAGAAAATCTTTCACTACATTTTAAGAATTGTTTAATTATGACATACCATATCTTACAAAACGAATGATCCCAACTGTCTTTTAAAAATGTAATTTGGTTTGCAGGGTGTCTCAGCTATTCACCTGAAATGAAATTAAACGTGCCTGATGTGCTAAAGCTCACCTGCAGAATAGAAACTGCAGGGTGCAGCCACTGCCAGTTTTGAATGGGTTTTGCCTCATTTGTGTCTACCTCTGACTAACAACACTCCAAATCCCAAATCACTGCTGAACTGAGTGTATTTGTGAGGCACCATTGTTACTTATATCTAGATCTAACACCTTTCTGAGCCATCCCCTACTATGTCAGCATTTCACTGACCTTGAGGTTAGTCCCTGTCATGCAGAACAGCAGGAACTGAATTTCACTGACAATTACAGTTCATATTAAGTTTTGCAGTCACTATGCACCAAGGCTGCCAGTGTCTATCCAGATAGGCTGGAACAGCCAGGCTTCAAATTGAATCTAGTGATGAACTCTTCCTTTCTCAGGTGTTTGGTACTTCAATTGCCAGGCAACTTGCTGGGAAGAAGAGACATCTGATATCTCCTCCTCCCCCTTGGCCCTAGCCTCTGTTCACTAGGCAAGTTGAGCCACATCTTTTTCTCTTCCCTATCTGCCTGCACAAGATGAAAACCGTATGACACATCTTTCTCAAAACACCAGCCAGTACAGACATTTTCTTATGCTGCAACTTCCCTTGATTGGGATACAGCTGATACTGAAGACACCACCTGCAGCGACAGCCTCTATCAGGCAAAGAGGTTAATCAGGCAGACTGAAATCAGGATTTAGAAGCAAACTATAGTACACTGAAGCACAGGTTCCTCACTCCAAAATAGCAGCAATTCACTACCTTCTGCCTGCAGCCCCCACACAGCTCAAAGGTGAGCAGTTGCTTCATGCACATCCTACATTGATTGTCTCCTTTGTTTGTATCAGCTTGACATTTGAATTTAAGTATTTAGTTTTCAATAGTATACTCTTAGCTTGCAATTAAGCCTCCATTAAATCCAGGGCTACTCTTTCATCTGCCCATGGTAAGAAGCCAGCTAGCTACTTGAAGTTTAGCAGTTTCACTTCCTTGAAATCAGAGTCTTCCTCCTTGCTGCAGGGAGTTTTTTTCACAGTGTTAATATACAGGCCTTCCCCCACATTAAATGCATTAGACCCATTAGTAGTTTGAATGACAGCTTTATTCCCAGCTCCTCCAGAGCTTCACTTTTTATACTTTTCTTTCCAACTGTTCAACATTGGAATCTAGCATAAGAATTGTTTTAACCAAATTTGACTACATCCCCCAACAGTATCTATACTACCACTACTTAAAATCCTGTTTTTCCATAAAGGTCAACTATTTCACCAAAGTATCACAGTAGAAAGTGGATTAATACATTAAATAGAAATTGGTGGAGTAGAAAACACATTACAAAAAAATATACTTAGTATTCTAGAAAGTAATTTAATACGTAATATTTGGGGAGTAGGTTTGACCCTTAACTTTCACCAGAGCTGTCTTCAGCACATTGGCCACAAAGTGCCCTGAGCCCAACACTTGGAGTTGCTGTGGAACACAAGACTTGCTAATTTCTCAATTTCAAGATTAGTAGTGGCTACACTACTCTTACAAAAAGACATGTTTTCATGGTATTTCAAAAACAGTTACAAAACTCTGCACTGGTAACAACTGCATCAAAAGACAGCAAGTCATCTAATATAAACTACTGCCATTAAAATTCCTGCTCCTCTGAAGCTCTCATCTGTAAGTTGTTTACACATTTTTCATGTTTTGATTACATCGTTAGGAATTTTCCTTCTGGCTGTATAACTAATTCTAGCAAGTCTCCTTTCCTACACACCTTTTGATTATTAATATTGCAATACAGTATGGGTAAGGAGGTTGTCTATAAGGCTTTAAATAGATTCAGATGTATCAGCTTTGGGCCTCTAAATTATCAACTACACACCAAATGAATTAACATTCCTTGGTTGCAACATGCTTTGATTTAGGCAAAACAGTCTGAAAAATGTTTAAAATAGACACATAATTAAAAGGTCCCATAGCACTCTTATACCTTAATTATGCAATCCCCATATGCCTACTTAGTTTCAAGATACCACAAATCAATCAATCAATCACTACTTCTGTTTGTTCACCATGTGAAATAACAAGAAATAATGTTTCCAGACCCATCATTGGAAAGGGCCATGCCTGGCACCTATATACACCATATACACCATCACATATACACTGGTCACAGTCCTTCGTATTATTGGTCACGCTCTTCCCATGTCTCCCATCCTGTCTGTGACAACATCTGCAGCCCCTTACTTCCAATTCCAAAGGGAAATTCCACTTGTTCCAGTTAGGAAGTATTTGGATTACAAATATCCCACACCCATTCCACACCTATTCCCCACAGTTAAAGGAATACTATGGGCTTTAGAAATACCTTAATTGCAAAACACTGCCTGGACAAGTCTGCTACTTGTAAATACATTACTGAGAATGTCAGTATTTTACATTCCTCTCAAAGATGGACATGACTTTGCCTTGGCTCCCTCTCCCCTTCTCAATTACATTTAACAATCCAAACAGGGTATAAGCAAATTCTGGATCAACAGCAGGATCTAGTTTTGCCTCCATTCCACTACAGATTTGTGTGAAAAGACCATTTCCATTTAACATTAGCAGTTCACAAAGATTTCAAAGTAAATAAAAAAAGCTAAAAGCAAACCCA
Source organism: Struthidea cinerea (assembly GCA_013397865.1). Classification (NCBI taxonomy): domain Eukaryota; kingdom Metazoa; phylum Chordata; class Aves; order Passeriformes; family Corcoracidae; genus Struthidea; species Struthidea cinerea. The sequence goes on along the minus strand of VZTI01005468.1, from coordinate 1,107,031 downwards.
CATGCTAAAAATTAATTATATTCTCTAAATTATTCAATGTTTAACAGATGTATTCAAACGAGTTATCTCTGCAATTCAATTCAAGGCTACTGAGTAAAAGCAATTCCAAGCATACCCACAAGCCCCATTTAGCATGCTGGATCAACAGAACACAGTATTTAGCTGTGAGAGAACAACTAGGCTCAAAAATAATCCAGTTTAAATTTGGAGAGAGTTTCAGTTCTGCTGATTTTCTTTATTACTGCCCAAAAAATTACTGTAATACAGCATGCTAGTATGAAGCTTTTCATTTAATACCCCACTTCTTCATAACCATGTATGTTACTTCCCACATTTCACATAATCCTTTTAAGTCCCTAGCTCATAACTGTATGATTTCCCATTCTGAAATCCCACCACAGAGGTGGCTTCATTATTTCCAGATAAAACTACACTATCATTAGCCAAGAAAATAACATTTTAAACAAAAAAGCCTAGAAAATACAAACAAAAAATGAGTGCTCATTTGGAAACTAAACGGTAAAATAATCATCATCCAAGTTCCAAGCTCCAAGTTCAGTGTAACGTGAAAATCAAGTAAGGTGACAAAAAAACCAGTTGTTAGTAGAAGCAGTATTTCCCCAAGAAGCAACAATTTCCTGCATATTTATTTGTGCAGAGATGAGTTATATTTTAGCAAGATGTTATATGCATGATATCTGTCCAAGCTTTTCAACAAGAGTTCACGTGGTTTTAATCACATAGTGCATTTCAGGGAGGAAAAAAATCAACATATGTGACACTATAACTTTACTCCTAAAAAGGCTTTAGTTTGTGGTCTTAAATTATGGCTTAAGCCCTGACTTTATGCAATTTATCAAAATGGTAACATATAAAAGAAAGACAGTAAAAGTTTTGGGAGATGTTTTACTAACGTACAATTTTATTAGCGATGTACAATAGACATTTAAATTCTCTATTTATCCTGTCTCCTTGAAGCTTGGTAAATGCTTGTTTGTATATAAAACTACACAATGCCTTTTTGTGAGGACCAGAAATTGTGAAAATCTAAGTGCTACAGTATATTTCGTAGTGATTTAACACGTTGTCCAGAAGAGTTACCAGCCACTTCAATGAAGGACTTCTAAAAATATTTCTGATCAAGTTCAAACACATCTGTTCATAAATAATGATTGGTTTGCTCATGTCCATTATACTGCTAAGTACAAATGTCTCCAACATAAAATACCGTTTCAATACATTTCTCCACATGGACAACTAGATAATCCAGCCATATTTACTTTTAAACAAGGCTAATACAAATTTACAAGTAAAGTAACTTCAAAATTTATTCGGAATAATTATTTTTCAACCAGAAGCTTTACTTTGGACAACGCAGAAGTATATTGCAAGTGACATTCTGCAGCAGAAGCTGGAGGCTTGAGAATAACAACTAAGAAAGACTAAATATCAGCAATACACACTTTTACAAGAATTCTGACCATTCTGAATGTTAACATTGAAGACCAGATGCTTCAGTTTGTGCGCCTGTCAATCAAAACCTCCACACAAAAGAAAAATTAAAAATTTCCCACAGAACACAGTATTTCAGAGAACATGTTAGACACTGGCATGACATTTCCCAGATCAAATTGGCAATTGAAATTTAACATCCACCTGAGCTTGTTTTGCTAAGTTTACTATTTCAGACAGCTTCACCACCTGAAAAACAGAAAATAAAAACTTAATTTCAAAGCAACCCTAACCTGACCGAGCTGGATCAATCTTTTTAAACAAAGTGATACCAGGCAATCATCAGTAAGATTTTAGAGGGGGTTAGGTGTGGGATTACTATTTAGCTCAGTACTTCCCAATCACTTTTAAACGAAAGATAATCAAGTCTTCTAGAAAACATGTCATAGAGTTAAAAAAGTCTGCTTCCCATTTATAACGAAGTATCTTGACAAAATGCTAAAAGTTTTAAATTTTATGTGCCACCTTGTTATTTTGGGAGGTGTTGAGGTGGCCACTCACAGGAGATTCTATATATCTAGAAGCTATTTCTCCTCTGAGATTTTGTTGCAAGCATTTCTGGTTCTTATTTTGATATCTTAAGGAGCCTCATCTTCTCCTGCATAACAACTCTAAATCTCTCTGAATTACTTCCTGCTTGAAACGAAATGTTGTAACTGAGTAAGCGATTCTTTGGAAAAAAAAAAAGATGCGTAAGTTTCCCCATGACACAAAACCCACCAGGTATCTTCTAATTTCTTGCTATACATTTCTTGAACAACTTTCTTTTCCACAAACAAACCAAAGCAACACACACAAAAATCAGTGTATCTGAATATCTAATTATCTTAAAAGGCAACATGATGATCAACTATAGTTTTAATCACGCACACTGAAATAGTGGTTGATAAAAGATAGTGTTACATTGCATTTTTCAGCCACCTCAATTTAAGTATTTTCTCCCAATTAATAAAGCTAAGCTCTTAGCCGTTCTCCTACCAAGGAGAACGGCTAAGACCTGATCATTGATCTGGTTTTGGTTTGTGGGGTTTAATAGCTTATGACTGCATAGTTGTTCCCCTGACAAACTATGTACTTACTAACTTGTAAAACATTTGCTTCGGGCACTGGTAGCAACTGGCACTGGGATTTATCCTAAGCTACCTTTAGTTGATTGAATGGAGTTTTGACTTTTCAATACTCTGCAACAGATGCTATGTTCTGAAAAGAATATTCATAACCAGCTATCTTACCATTTTTGCAGCTTCATCCAAGTCATCACATGCAAGGATTTTGAGGCCACTAGCTGTTATTAAAGCTTTGGCATCATCAACTCGTGTACCTTAAGAAACAGATAAAATGCCACTCTTACTGAACAGGAGAGTACTACTACTACTGCTACCTACTAGTCTCATATTTCTAGGAAGCCTATTCCAAAAGTTAGTGAATAAATCTAGAAAACAACATTAGTAGTTAAAAAGCAGAAGTCTCTTTTTATTAACTTGCCAATCCTCACCATCTAAATTGAAGGTTTGCTTTATTTCTCCATTGACTTCAACTCACAGGTAACTTGCTACACAATATATAAGCTCAGTAACACCTGTCAATTAGACAGAAACATATTCAAATATATATGAAGCACACTCACCTTGCAACCGTACCACAATAGGGATTTTTAGCTCCAAATCCTTTACTGCCATAACGATGCCTTGTGCTATAACATCACATCTCATAATGCCACCAAAAATATTTACCAGAATAGCCAGTACCTACAGAATCAATGACAATATTCACGTTAAAAATGGCCAGAGACACATCAGATGAAAGCAGCACACAGCCTTCAGCCTAAGGATAATTCAAGTTTTTTAAATGTATTAAGGGACTTTGCAAAAGACAGAACATTTCTGTTCTATAGAGCATCAGCAACCAAAGTACAGTTCTATAGAGTCACATACAGCAGAGCCATTACTTCAGGAAACTGTCAACTATTTATCTTTCCATTTCTAACAGTACTCCAGCAGACGTACCCCCCCCACCAGTAACTCCACATACTGAAGAAGGCAAAAGACACAGGAAATTCTAAAAACTCATACACAAGACCCTGTTTACACAGTTTACTTAAAAGCCAGCATGCTTAGAGATGAGTTATCTGAAATACATTTTATTGAGGAGGATTAAGCCACCAGTTAAGGGAACTCAAGTGGTAGAAAGGAAGGGTAAAAAGAACCATGGGTCAGAGGTGAAAGATGAAACAAAGCAGGAACCAAAATGGGTAGGCAGCCTTAGATGACAAAATAAACTTGACTAAACATTCCTGTGTGACTGGTTCATAAACAGTTACTTGGTTCCCATTATCTTGCAATTAGCCTAGGTCATCTGTGTGACATTGTTCTAGCTCCTGCTACTAATGGGCAACTTAGGCTGGCACCCCAGAAGGCTGTTCCAAACAGCCCTTGAACCAAACCCTGAGTGCAGTCCATGACACCAGTGGGCTGCACTGCTCTTTGAGCTTCAGCACCAGGAATCCCAGCTATAGTCATTGTTTTTTGATAAAACAGTGAGCAACTGAAAGAAGGCAGAAAGGAAAAGTTGTATTAAGAAGTCTGGACACCCTCTGTCCATGCATCAGCAGAGAATTTGCATTGCAAAAACTCATCCCAAATCAGCAACCCTCAGATTCTTCCTTGTTTCTTCTCTTCTCTCTGTAATTCAGGTGCTCTGTGACTGTGTCCCTCACTGTTCCCTCAATTTGCTGGAAAAATATGACGAAAGAACAAGTCTAATGAGGAGCGGCTGATGGAGCTGGGAGAAAAGGAGGCTCGGGGGGACCTTTTAACTCTCTACAACTGCCTAAAGGATGCAGCAAGGTGGGGTTGTTTCTCCTCCCAAGTAACAAGCAGCAAGACAAGAGGAAATGGCTTCAAGTTGCACCAGGGGAGTTTTAGACTGGATATTGGGAAAAATTTCTTCCCCAAAAGGGATGTTAATCATTGGCACAGGCTGCTCAGGAGGTGGTTGAGTCACTAACCCTGAAGGTATTTAAGACTGTAGACGTGGTGCTTAGAGACATGGTTTAGTGCAGGACTGGGCAATGTTAGATTTATGGTTTGACTCAATTTTAAAGGTCTTTTCCAATCTAAATGATTAAATGATTCTATAACACTCTTGGAGGGTGTTACAGACCCTGCATTTGGATAATAAGTCTTTCCAATGAGAAAGAGACTAATCTCATCTGGAACATCACTCACTATTTGTTTCTGGCCCTTTCCAAAGACGAGCAAGGGGCACACAAAATTCTGGTGCAAAAGTAGAATACCATTAGCAGGTCTCACAAGTCATTCCCACAATTTACAGTTACCCCTTTTTAAATAATTTTATTTTTAAAAAGCCCCAAACTGCCAACTTCCCACTGAGATAAGTATCTCTATGTAGACCATAAAATTATTTTTGTGGAGAAGCTCTTCCTCTAGTTTCAACCAATTCATTATTTTAATAATATTCAAGCATTTCTGATAAACTTTTAGTAGGATAAACATTAAAGCCTTTCCAAGCCCATTACAAAGTTATTTTATCTTACATTACATATAATCAGTACCTCAAACTTGTTTGTGCACAGCACAACAAATATTGATCTCTACAACTCTGCGAAACACAGATCCAGCTGCAAAACTGGTCAAAAACAAAAAAAAAAAGTGGAAAACCATCTGAATACTGCTTTCTGTTTTAAGAGCGAACAGTATGAGTTTCTCACTCCAAGATTTCTGTGAAGATTCAAATACAGCTATAACTTCAACCAGAACACACAAAACTGTCGACTCAGTACACAGCCAAAGAACCCGTTTTCTTAAAAAGGTAAAAAAATTCAGTAGATTTTCAGGCCTCCTTCATCTGCACCAAGATTAAGCTAAGATTTTCATCTTCTTTCTTTCTAGTTCTGTGCTTATAAAAACATGTTTTCTGGAGAACATGCACTAAGCATTGGCTCCACATCATGGCCTGTTTTACCACTGCATAGGACCTCGATATGCCAACTCTTCCCTCACCTTTTTATCAGAGGTAATAAGCTTAAAGGCTTCTGTCACTTGCTGCACTGTAGCACCACCACCAACATCAAGGAAGTTTGCTGGAGTTCCGCCGTGAAGTTTAATTATATCCATTGTGGCCATAGCTAAACCAGCACCATTGACTATATGAGAATAAAGATAGCATTTAGGAATTCAGTTCATAAATCCATTAGGTCATTTAAAATTCATTAAATAGTACACACCTAAGCAGCCTATGTTTCCATCCAATCCTATATAGTTGAGATCTGCTTTTGCAGCATCCTTGTCTCTTTGGTCTTCCTGTGTCCAATCCTGCATATCAAAGATCTTCTTCTGACGATAGGCTGAATTGCTGTCAAAGTTTATCTTTGCATCCATACACATCACTGAAAGGAAAAAAACCCCATCATTTAATATTAGAATAACAACTCAACTGCTTCATGAATGTGTTCAAGTATGTTAAGTCAAACTTGGCAGCTAGGTCATGCAGTCCAAACACAAAGTTCTGCTAAAAAGACACATTTAGCACTGCCAATAAATACAAGATTCTCTCCAGTTTCCCCATATAATCAGTTATGCACAAAAAGGGAAGACAACTATTTCTTGAGACACTCTAAACCCAAAAAAGCTTAGTACAAGCTGTTGGATAAATCTGGGCAAATTATGCTTTCTCAGATTACACTACAGCCTGGAAAAGAGCAGGGATGGGGGGCAATGCACCATCACAAGTAATTAGCATAAAATTAAATCCTACAGAAGGTCTCTGGTTTGAGGTTTTTTAATCCATCTTAGTTTTTGCTTTTAGAATAAATACATATAATGTGTGTGCATGAATGTAAGCACACAGAAACACAATGAAGTCTCTGAGTTGGAAGAAAAAGTGTCAGGAAAAAAACACACGGAAATAAATTTATTTAGATTTAGCAAGCGGAAAATCTACAGTATTCTTTACATCAGAACTAAGTTTCTGTCTGTACAAATGAATCACTTCATTTCTATCCCTCAGTGAAAATGACATAAAAATGACAAGGCACAAGAAACAGATGGGAGAGACTGCTCTACACTGATCATTAAAGCACTATTAAAAAAAAAACAAACAAAAAACACAAAAAAACCCACCCCAGTAACAGTAATTACACACTTTGATGGAAGAGCTACATTCGTATTTAAATTTCAAACTGCTGTATCTGAGTTCAAGTACAAATACTCGCTTACAGCTTTATTTTTTGTAGACAGGAATTGGCTGTGATTGAACATTAAATTGAACATAAATTGAACTATTCTGCAATTGGATATGCCAAAAACCTGATAAACATCACAATATTACTTAAACCTCTACAGTCTTTCAATACATCACATTCCATCAGCTATTCTCACGCCTGAGTCATAAAGGCAGGAGATTTCTAGAAGGTGCTGCTATTCTGGTTACCTTTACAGCACCAATTTTGGATACATGAGATGGCTCAAGTTTCAACTCATGAATTTGAAAAGACCTGATTTCCAGGAATGCCTTATCATGGGTAGATGTGTTCTTTTAAAAAAAAAAATTTAAAATTATAAAAGGAAGTCACTTAAACTTAAGACCATACTTAGCAATTAAGAGCAGATTTCTACTATATTTAGATTCTCAAATTTATCTGCTTTATTAATGCTTTTCAACATTCCATGTTAATACTAACTCCTCTTGCTGTATACAGCTGAAGTTTTAGCAGTGTGAAGCAACCAAGATTTACAAAAACATCAAGGTGTTACAGGAACAGTATGACTAAGAAACATTACCAACTCCTGATGCATCTTCCACCATAGGATTTATTTCTATCATGGTAGCATCATATTTCAGAAACAGATTATATAATTTGATCATATTTTCAGCTGCTTCATCCACCAAATTAGGAGGAAATCCCATTTTCTGGGCAAGCTGAAAGTAAAAGAATGGTTATTGGTTAACTCATGTTAGGGGTGTCTCAGTTTAGCTTTTATTTCAATGTCAATTAAATTTGTAGATGTAGAACCTGTCCTGTCTACCAGCAGGAAAAAACCGAACACATTCTTAGGTTTGAACAGATTGTTTTCAATACACAACACTGCCTTATCCTAAAAAAGAACTAATAAAAACTTATTATGATATGCCTTTACATAGCTGTATAAAAGCTAGATAAAGCACTGCCATGTAGTTGGATTTACATCGATTAACCTGAAAATACTTAAATATCTAGTTCAAATCTGTTTCAAACAAGGGTTTAAGACAACTCTGCAGGTTGAATGCACATAATTTACAAAAATTAGAAGCAACCCTCCCATCCTCAGTAATGTGTACTTTCCCACATTAACAATTACCCTAACAGCTTGCTCCTTTTTTATGCCTTCTACTATATCAATGGGTTCCTTAATTATCGCCTCAGGATTATCTGCAGCAACATCTTCAATATTAACACCACCCTGAGAACTGCCTATAAGCACAGGACCCTAGAACAAAAAGAAAAAAAAATGCATAAGTAATTTTATACCACACAATTGAAACTTAGTTCTTCCCCTAAGATACCTCACAGCAGTAAAACCTTTTTTGTTGGAAATTTTTTTATTTGGACATTTTTATTGTATGCTCTGAAGAGAGTGTTACTCAATACCTCCACATAAAACCTTTTAAGAACACTTTCCAAATGTCAAGGTGTGTGTTAGGTCCACTCTCTCTTAACAAGGAAAAATTTCCTTTGTAAAGAAAAGCAGAGCAATTAACACAGATATACTAGTTTTAAATTTTGATAGAAAGATTCAACTTCATAATCACACACATTTTGTCTTTTCAGTGTCACTAGAGAAAAAACCACATTCTCACCTCCACCTTCTCCACTCACCCCTACAAGAACAAAGATCAAATTCCAGGCACTCATTTATTCATTCCGCCATGCTCCAGCTCCAAGGATGAATGGAGGTCTGCAGAACTTAGTGATAAATTACTGCAAACCATACCTGTTCAGCACGATCACAACATGCAGTAACTAAAGCCTTCACTCAAAATAACTCACAGCAAAACAAAACAGCACTCAATTATTCCTTAACAAAAGAAATTGAGAAACCAGAATTTATAGCATTTGCAGCTTATTTTTAAAAAAGCTGTCTAAATCTCAACAAAAACATCAAGGACTCACTACCATGGAACCTAAAAATCTCTCCTCCAGTTCACAGTAAAGACATACTTGGATCCCTTCAACCAACCTTCCCTTATCACCACCCATGCATGGATTATGACCATGGGTGTACTAAGGCAGCATATCCTATCAGCAGAACTCTTAAAGATTAAACACTCCTATAACTGTTGACAGTTAATTATAGAAAATGTGATCCTGGTTCAGAGAACGTGCTAAATAACCACACCACTCCCCTCCCATTACCATCCTTCCAAATGGAAATATATACCTGGTGAATTATCTTGCATCTAATAGCAAGGTACGACTCAATGAATATTTTTGGATAGTCTTATCTTGAACTGTCAGTAAGCTACAAACTGATCATGAAATAACTCATCGTTCCATAGAACTGATCAAAGTGAACAGTTTTGCTTAAAACACAAACCCCTGTTGGCGAATACTATCCAAGACATAAAGTTCCAGTTTCAGATGACTATTTTAATCATTTTTCCTCTCCTTAAAGGAAGAGGTTTGCAACATCAGGAATAAACACTGTGTGCTATTCAACCTTCACACTTCCTTCTTTTGAAAGGCATTTCCTCATCCTAAGCGTCCTATACAAGTTATAATAATTACAAGCACATCAAACAGTGCACATCCCTATCAAAAGGCAACAACCCACACAGTATGCTCAATACATGCTAATAAGATTTATTTTTCATACAACAGCAAGAACAAGTCATGAAAACATGTTTCCCTTCTTTATTTAATTTGCTAAAATCAGTTACAGTAAATTTTATTTCCATAAGCATCCTTGCTTATTGCTTACACAATTTTAAGAGTCTAAAATCTATTCATTTACAGCATTTTAATGCCACCTTGTGGTGTGTATGGTAACATTTGAATCTTCCCTGCTCTATTCCAGCACACATCACAGTGGAGGTGCCCAAGTCACACAATTCAACACAGCTGATACTTTCCTATTAAAAAGAACACTACGGAGAAAGAAAAAGGAACAAATACAATATTTAATTCCTAATACTGCTACCAAAAAAGAAATAAGGGTAAGACTAGTTTTCTCACTCCTCCATAGAAAATTATTTCATGTTTATGCCAGAGATACTCCTCTAATTACTAAAACCAGCGCCACTGCAAACTCCTAAGCATCTGAACAGATCAAACCCAGTTTTTCTGAGCTTCAGAAAATCAAGTTCCAAGAACCGCTTCATTACAGTTATTTAGCAATGCATATTCTACGCTCCAAATAGAACACTTGTCTGTCAGAAAACACTGACACATTTCAGTAACCACATTTGAATTGTAGCCTAAAAAACTACATACCCACACATACAGCCCATCCATGCAGAAAAGACTGGCTTTCATTTTCCTGAAAGCTAAGACAGACCTCTAGGCCCAAATCTTCTCACCCATTCCTGAAGAACATTAGCATACGAAAGCTACCAGCGCTCTCAAAATCGAGGGACACACCAGTGCACCTCTCAGAACCTTCACACACAGGAGAAAAAGGATGTTGGATTTATGCAGGACCATTTTCTCTTCCACAACACTTTTATTTGTCTTGTTTCTGACACTCAAAGATAGGGTGTGCTACATGCACACATACAGCTGTGTTTTTAAACTACATTGTATAATCTGGTAGGCAAATGCAAATTAAAACCAAAATGAAAATTACCCCCTTATTCTACCCATCTCCCCTTTGGCCATGTGACTCTGGACTTCAGCTGGGGCTACCAATACTCATTTATTATCCTGTAAATTTAAATTGTAGCATTACATCTTTAAAGCATTTAAAAACAAAATTTAAAAACATAGTCAGACATACTAGAAAACAAAATTTCGCTTGTGTACTTCTGATTTTCAAAAGCAAGTGAACAGTACAGTGAACAGTTTTGTTGTTTTTAAATTCAGTTGTTACAAGTTAATTAGCTTACTTCTATTTCTAATATTACTCACTTGAAAAGACCTTTCCATTGTTATTGCAAAATAGTATTCTCTCCTGGGATATCTGCGCTCACAGATAAATACTTGATTGCATATCCTGCCCTTCTCTCCTGTCTGCTTGGTAAACAACTTCTTTCCAATCATTTGGGAGGAGACAGCTTTTGCTTCTTCTGGACTAGAATAAAAGAAGCTCAGAATGTGACAAAGAAACTGCTGTAAAAACAGAAGTAGCATTAAAAAAGTCTTATCTAATTTTTGTTATTTTAAGGCTAATAATTAAAACACTGGTTTTAAAGCAAGCAATAGGTTCAATCCATAATGTGAAACGTTGAAGTTTTTCCACATGGTTGGATAATTTAGAAAGAACTTACGAAAAAACTATTTTCACTCCTCCTTTGAGGCCACCTTCAAATGTTCCTTTTCCTCTACCACCAGCTAAAACCTGTGCTTTTACCACAAGATCCTTTGAACCTAGAACAAAAGAAAACCCAAAAATTTGTCATCTCTGACTATTAAAACAAATTGCTTCAGGTAGAATAACAAAGGCTGCTTTAATTTTATCCCCCCTTCTCCATGCCCACCATTCAAAACACAAACATGCGAACTGAAGACTATATTGTAATTCACATAGATTATTCAAAAAATCTCAAATAATCCACAAACTGCAGATTTAGGCTGTTCTGTGAACAAACCTTGGTGAGTTAGTATCCAAAAACGCTGGTGTCCTGATACATCTTTAATACATGTTGAGAGTCACAGATGATCAAGCACCCAGGAAGAAACAGTTAGCATCTCACAGATTATGAACAAGATGAAACTGAATATCTGACATACCATAATGCAAGGTTTTCCTCCATCAACTGCAAATACCCTGTACCTGTAACCACTACCTTCCCAGCAACGATACGTAACTACAGCACTTACCCAGGTCAGCTTGCCAGGTCCATTCTGGCTTCCATCCATCAGAGCACTAAATGCATAAGCTTGAGTGCCTTGCAGAAGCCAGAGGCCTAAACAAACCCACTATTCTTCCCAGAGTAGGCAAAATAAGCCCTTTAGTTGGCTTTAACTGTTTAAAAATCCTTTACAAAATATTCTTCGAGGTAGGGGAAACTGGGCATTTGGTTTTAAAAAGTAAAGCGTGAGACTATAACAAAAATTAACTGGGATATTCTGAATAGTCATTGAAAGACAAAAAAGCAAAGAAAAAGAGTTCATCAAGTCATTTAGGGCAATAAAGGAAAAAACCCAAGTCCTGAGTTATTATTCAAGTCCACTTACACAGAGTACAGACAGCAGCTAGACTGCAAGATGTTAAGAACTGCCCCATTTGCATTTGTTCAGCACATCCCATCTTTTCTCCTGCCACCATCGGCTGAGCCACTCTGATCTTTCCAAATAAAAAAAGAACTTGCTGTTTTCTTGGATGTTAAAAGAGAACCATGGAAATGCCTAAGAAAAATTACAGTACTCAAGCAAAACTAGCCACTACACATACTGAGGAAGGTTATGACAGACAAAAAAAATTGTATTGGTTCCTATTTTAACTTATGTCCTGCCTGGACAGGTGAAACTAAACTCCAACAGTATCACAAGCTAGAGTGGCTGTAAGCAGAAGACTCAAGTGACTCCTCCCTGTTAGCTATCTGTTGATTTTACTTTTTGAATGTCTACCTAACAACAGATCTCTGAACTCACACATTATTTTAGAGTTCTTTTGCACAAGAAGCATGAAGGTTATAAACACACAAGTATATGCTGATTTACTACAGCCTATGCCTCTAATATTTAATTCAGTTCCTGAAGACAACAATTTTTTACTGGCAATCAAGTTAATGTACTCTATAGAAGTTACACGAGACAGCTTTTATGCAATTACATTAAGTACAAAGCTTGTTTTCCATTTCCTACACTAAATCCAGAGGATAAAAAGCTGCTACTAAAGAGAAGTTTTCAGAAAAGCCATGGAAATTCACCCACAGGCACCTTCTTTGTAGCAATTATTCCTCCTAGCAACAAACACCAGAATCTGAACAAGTCAAAACAAGATCCCAGCTAAAGCTCTGGGAAGATCTCAGCTGGTACATAATATTAAGCTCTGGGCAAAAAAGTAAATTGGTTACTAAAATGATCACTGAAATTAAGAGATTCCCTTACAAGAAATGAGCTTAGCACATCCTTAAATCTATCAAAGGAGAAGAAAGCAAGAACATGACTACAGTCTTCAGTCATACCTGTGATGGACAGAGCAAGAACACATGACTACATGTACATCATTCATTCTGGTTTCTGCTCTACCACAGCCAAAAACAAAAGCCATCTACCAAGAAGTCAGTTTTAAAAAGGTGCAAGAAAAAAAGACCCTTCTTTACACAAAATATAAGGAAGCCTGCCAGGAGACATGAAGGAAGTATAGAAGAGTCAAAAGGAACTGGGCAGAGGTATTCTCTCTGATATTCTCAAGACAACAAATATTAAGGCTGAGGGGAAATCAGAAGTAATGGACTGCAGAAAACAGGCAGGCTAAGAATTGCCCTAAATGGTACGTTCTTTTGTTCCTGGGCAGAGTACTGGGCTAAATGCACCACTGCCCTGATCCTAGAAGACAGTTCTTAAAAATGTTATTATTATGCATTATTATATTTTGTCAACATATAGACATGGAAAACAGTGCAAGAAAAACAACTTTTAATTTTTCACAATCAGTTTTGGCTGTAATATCATTGGACTAACCCTTATGCAACAACTGAGTCATTAAATGAGCAAATTACTAATGATCTGGAAATTGTTTTCCTCTAGCACTGCAAACTAGATGCTTGATTGCATAAACAATCTCAAGGTTTATTTGATCAGCTGTGCTTACAAGCAATTAAGCTGCACAGATGTACCTGAAACAAATTTAAGATAGTACATCCCAAGAAAACCATAACCCATCATGCAGGAAGTTTATTGTTCAATAAACATTTTTTTCCACAGCTCCTATTTAGAATGACTCTAAAACTAGAGTAAGTGTTTGGTCACACACCTCATCTGCAATGTTCCAGCAGCAGCAGCACTGTCACACAATCTGACACAACGAAGAACTGCTGATACACAGTAACCCAAGAAAAAAAATTGGAAACTAGCAGCTACCATAGTTTTCTACTCAGTATCAACAGTCGCCCTTGTTTTTCACTTACATGGCTTTGAAATACTGCTAGGCTTGTGTTTCAATGAAAAATAGCAGTTTCTGCCCTAGAGCAGATATCCACATACAGTTTATGCCAGCAAACACACCACCAGAGAAGTCCCATCCTGCCTCCAGCCCTCAGCTTTTCACTCCAGCCTCGTTTCTTGCGCCAGTAGAAGCATTTGTGCTATCACGCCTTGAAGCATATCAGAACAGTGATTCCCTGAAGGCAAAAGCTCGTCCAGCAGACAGACAGTGCTTCTGCAGACTCGTGCACCATGTGACAGGCACATGCACACACGAACTTCAGTGAGCAGGACTTCAGCTTTCAGCAGCAGTAACAAATTGTAAAGCCTTAACACAGGGCACTGAACACCAGTACAGCTAATGTGGGCAAGGCAAGCTACAGCCCAACGCACGAATTCTCAGAACAAGCATTTGTTAAGCATCACATTTCCATGTTAATGGCAGTCAGCCCTAAAAGCACATATAAGTAAAATAGCCAGAAAAAATTAGAAAATGCTTAGAAAATTAAGAGTAGATACCAATGAGAACAGGTGTCTGAAATCAGAACACTGATTTATCATTAATCTGTTCAGGACAACAAAAGTCTATACATTAGTAACACTACAGGTTTCACCTTCAACAATCTTTTATTAACTAGACAGTGAAAGAGTTATACAGTCAGTAAACAAAACGGTCTTCACTTCTATCAATACTAATATTTATTTTTTGGAAGGAATAATTTCTGATTCTGTACCTTAAGCTTTCAAACTGAGAGAAAGATCAATGCATGCAGGCAAGCAGAAAGACATCCATGTAAAATACAATCTTCTAATAAACTTATTAAGAGGCAAGAAAGGTCATTGTTCCCTTGTATCTCTGAAGTTTTCTGTGCAAGTGGAAAGTCCAATGATTACGGCAGACAGGCCTTATTAAAACATTCTGCTTTACAAGTTGCCATTTTGACTTTAGTCAAATCACATTAATTGCCACCTCTCTGCCCAATACTAACTGTAGCAGAGGTACTGCTTTCCACATACTACAGACACCTCCAGAATCACTATGCAAGCCTAATCTACTCTGACAAGACAGACAACAGTAAAAGGCAGTGACAGGTTAGTAACACAAGTTTCAATCAAATTCTCAACTACCATTCAACTGCAAACTTATCCTGGGAGAGACCTGTAACTTCTGCTTCAGTCTGTATTTCAAAGTTCTTGTACCAGAAAAAGTAACTCTCCATTTATAACACAAGCTAATTTTTTCTTGTTGCACAGATACAAAAAAACTAAGTTTAAACAATACAGGTGTATTTACTGGCATTAGGAAAATAGGAGTTTGTAACTAACAGTACGAGTACCAACATAAATAATATGCTGACCCTAATTCTGCCAACAGAGCAGAGAAACTCTTCAGAGTACACTGTCTTTTATTAGTAGGTATAGTTATTGGAATTTTAACTTCAAAATCACATTTTTTCAGCATTTCAAACTTTCAAGTATTAGAAGACTCACTGCCTGCAAATCAAAAGTATAACTACTGAAATAACTACGTGCCAGGAACCATCACACTTTCACTGAAAGGACCATACCAGTCAGGAGACTGAACAAGATGTTTTGCTGTTACAAAATATTTTCTACACAAATACTTCCTAACATTAATCAACTGCATCAAGTTCGTCATCAGCTCACTAGACAGGTTTGGTTTTGGCAACAGCTTAAGTCAAGCAATTAAAATACAGGGGTCAAAATTTGAACGTGCTGGTTATACAGGTTTCTTTTAATTAGTGAACTATCATCAACAATATGTTTTGATATTTTAACTTCAAAGGAGTGAAGTGCTACAGAAGAAAGCAAAGGCTGAAGCAATATATAAGATTCAGATGCCAAAAAAATAACATTTGCCAGAATGTAAGTAAATGTTTGGTTTCTAAACTACTACTGCTGGTTTTCTAGAGATTTTGACCAGGTAAGTAGGACCATAATTGCATGATTTTTTTTAACATCTGGGGGATTTCTGCTTAAGTTTGCCACCTTAGATCACCATCTATGTCCTAGAGCAACCTGAATAAATGGTCTGGAGTTTCAGACAACCTAAAAGACTTCAGGTAACATAGGCAGATAAAGGACTAACAAGGAAACTGAGAATGGCAAAGCAACCAAAAAAATTCTAGAAACGGAAGTATGACAGAAATGAGTTTTCACTATGACATAGAATAGAAAACCCCAAAAACGTAAATTAGACAGCCAAGGAGGGTGTGGCACACACTAAGGAGAAAACCATCCTAGCTTTTTGCCACAGTACCTGAAATATCTCTTTTGAAGAGCTAATAAAGAAAAAAACTAGCACTTTACCTAGGAAAATAATTCCACACATTGTACCAAACTTTGATTTCTGACTAAATCAAGGCTGAGATCAAAAATTCTATTTATAAACTCTACCCAGGTTTACACATTACCTTTTAAAAGTTTTTTTAACAGATACAAGTTGTATGTTTAAGCAACAGATGGGAAAATAAGTAACACTGAAAAGTACTTAAAAGGTTTTAGTAACACTGAAAAGAATCTAAAAGGTCTGAAAAAACCCATTTATTTACCACAGAACTGTCAGCAGGAAAACAGCCAAACCAATTACTGGAGTCATTCTGTATACAGCATACCAAAACAGAACATTCTTTATACACCACACAGACATGGAGCTGCACTAGACTTCTTAAACTGCAACAGCAAAAGTAGAAGACTCGATTTCAGGAGCTTTCAGTCTCCTTTCAAGAACTCTGAGGTAAAAAGGTGAAATATTTTGCATTCAGTCTCTCAACACCTCCTATTTTATACAGTTTTATATTTTACTAAAATCTGACAGTCTGCCATGCACATAAAGCTGTGGGATTCAATACCTGAAAACCCCACAAAACCACGAGAACACAAAAGCTGCTTCAAGATATTAATGTCTTTAAAAGTCTTACTTCTCAAATCATCACAAACAGAAACATATGCTATAAAAAAAACCCAGACAAGCACACAATATGTCACTGCCTTCCACTTAACTGTTACCAGAGGAAGGTGTCAGGAAGAATCAAAACTTGAATTACAACAATACGTAGCACCCACAGAAGTGTCTTAAGAAACAGCAATGTTCTTCATTACAAATAGTGCGTTCTGCTGAGCTGTCTGCCATCACACTGCTCAAGTATCTGTTCATTAAAGTCTTTAGGTTCATTAGTCATGTTCTTGATAACACACACATATCAGCTTCTCAATCAGAACGGGTCACAGTGCTAGCTGGAATGCACACATGGCTACGAGCAAACCATAAACTTGAAGGCAATCAAGTCATGCTGCAGTCTCTTATTAAAGCTTTGAAACAAAACTTACTCAGCTCATTTCTTTAAAATTTAAGTGAGATGCTCATGTAACACTGATTTAGTGTTAGCCACAGCTAACCTATGATAATCTCTGTTAATGAGAAGTTTGCATTTGCTATACAATGGGATAAAAAGTTACCCATTTCTAAGTGAAGTATTTGCAAAAGGGAAGAAATCCCATGCCAAACTCAACCTTTAGTCAGAAATCTGCTCTGTGTAAATTTACCAGGAACATGTGGATCAGCACTAGGGAAACAGAGCAAAGAATATTACCAACTGTCTTTGTAATGGTCTAAACAAACATTTGATAAAACAGTTTAGCATATAAAAAGAAACAAAAAATAATTTCATATCTACTGGCAACTACTCCCATACAACAAAAATAAACAATGAGCAGGTGGATCCAAAAAAGGGAATTTTTACATTCTGGTTGATTGGTTTGGGTTTTGTTGATTTTTTTTTTAAGTACTAAATGAAAACTAACAGGTAAATGCCTACAAAAAACAAAGAAATCCAAAACACTAGAACAAAGAATAGTATGCCACCACTCAGAATGAGTTCTGGACATGTTCGAGCAATGCCTCAAAACCTCAAGCTCCTTCAGTGTGTGTTCTCCTTTTGCAAAGTTTTCCCTTCCTCATCTCAAGTACCAAAGAAGGCCAATAGCATTGAATATGCATCGACTCCAACAAAGTACTTGGCTAACAACCAAAAGCCCTGAATTCCTTTACTAAAGGATGCCAACTCATACACTTGTCAACTTCGTTCTTCTGATCCCAAGAAATTGCCCAGAGTCCCACACTCCAGATAAGAGGCATACCTATGATGTCACAGGGATGACACGGAGCTATAAACCAGCAGCCAGACATACCCACACTGCTGTAGGAGCCCTTTCTGAACAAGAACAAAACAAAGGAGTCCTGACCTACGAGTTTCCGGGCTGTTGACTAAAGAGCCATAGACAAGGGTTCTGTCATTTTCCTCCAGCAATATCTTTGCAGATATTAAAGTAGAGCAAAGGGGTATGCTGATTTGGGAAGTTTTGATCATGCTATAAGATCATCCTTAACAGAAAGCAAGGTTCTGAAGTTTAAACCATACTCAGAAGTGTTTTAGCAACTTACTTTCATATTAATGAAATTATTGCAACTTACTCTCTAACAGAAACAAGATAAAGAAGGTAGGCAGACAACACCTGAATTTCTGGGACATCACGTCTGAAGGAAAAGCAGTTTTTCAAATCTTTCCTACATTACAAAGCAGCGTAACTTGCTCTAGAAGAAAAATTATCTTTTTTATCAGATCTCATTTCTCACATTAAATCTACCCATGAAACTGAAATGAATCCAACAAAACCTATAACCTCAGGAACCACTACAAATTAATCCATTTGGAGGTGACTAGAGATTTGAGCATTTGCATAGGAGAAAGGAATATGACAACCAATGTCCTCCACTAAAACTGTGTCACAAGCCTAATATGTTTTTCCAGGGAGGAAAAAAAATCCCAAACTTTAAACGAAGAAAACCCCCTCAAACAAACAAATCGACCAACCAAAAAAAAACCCCACCTTCTAACGCCTGACACAACAGAAGCTGACTTCCACATTATATCCAAATTAAACCAAAAGATTTTACTAGGACACACAGTAGGTAAAGCGGCAAACTAATAGGTAGAGTCAAGTCCAAATTTAAAGCTCGATTCTCAATTTTTAAGCACTAGGCAAATGACACTGGATACTTTTTCATCAACAAGCCAGGAATTTAGCATGTAACTACAAGCCATCAAAGTTCTCCCCTTATGTATGAAGTAGCTCCATTCTGCCAGAAAAGCATGCTCACAAAGGAATAGGATTTTACTCTTCTTTTGTAGCCTAAAGGTAAGTATGGTTTGCATCTTCTGTTCTATATGAGATCTTGTCACCACCACTGAAGCTCTTCACACAAGATACTCTCTAACCTTGCTGAAAGTAGAAAGAAATCCAGGATTTGCACAAAGTATAGTCTATTACTCATCTCAAAGAAGTTTAAGTAGCTGTATTAGTCTAAGCTAATAGAATTTATACCTGACCTATTCCTTCTTAACAAGAAGGTTGCTTCACAGGGAAGGCTCTCTTAAAGAGAGTGTATATTCAGAACTCCAAGCAACATCTTACCAAGTAAGACAGAAAAAGTAGCTACACCTTGTATCAATGCCATGCCTATTTGTGCATGTTCTATTTAATATTATACCTATTTCTTTTGCTATTTTGTAAGCTTCATCTGGCGAATTGGCAACCACTCCATGTGGAACAGAAATGCCAGCCTCCTTCAACAGTCCCATGCTCAGGTATTCATGGAGCGACAGCCTCCTCTGTTGCTGTTGTTGCACTTGAAACCCATGATTATTGAGTATTCCCGGACTTCCAGCAAGTACCTGAAGGAAAAGAATAAAATGAAAAAAAAAAGAAAACAAAAGTACTGTTGTGAAAAACTGCCTTCTTTGTTTAGGCTAAAAAAAAGTCCACATATTAAACAAGTATACTTTAGTGTACCAGTGCGAACACCTGAACACTTAATCCTACCCTTCCACATCAGTCATTCATATCAGGTGTGGCATTTGATTTTGTGAGGTTTTATTGGGCAGGGGAAAGAGCTGGTGAAACTGCTGGCACTGACAAGGACTGGCAAGGTTAAAAATCCCTTGAGTATTTAGTTAGCATTTAAATACTTTAACAAAACGTCTGTAAGAAAAAGAACCTCAAGGAATTTTGTAAGCAGTCTGTAACACAAAAATTAACAACAACAAAAGCAAAAAATGTTTGGTGCATTTTTTGTATTTCACCATATGCAAACAAGACCTTAATTTTATACACACACAAAGCAGGAATCCTACTGAATTCAACTAATCCATGAACATAGATGAGTACCAAAAGACTCATGGTAAAGAGATAACAGAAGAAATTTAGATACAAAACAAGCTTTCGCATTTATTTTTATTTTTTTAGTATGTACCATTGGCACAAGCACTGCAAAAATCAGCCTGTATTAGGAAGTTTCTAACAAGCTGGATTTTTAAGGTTTCATTTCACTTCAAATAAAGGAAACAACCAGACGACACATGAGCTTTACTACAGCATACCAAGCCAGCGAATCGACAGGGCCTGTGCAGCCTCCAAAGGATTCCTTCTCCAAGCAGGAGGCCCTTTCCTTGGCACGACCCCAAGGGAGAGGCGCTGAGTGACCCGCCGGCTCCGGGAGGCTGCGTGTAACTCGAGAGGGGCACTCACGGCGACCTTCCCCAGTACGTGGCAGCAGGAGAAAGTGGCAGCGAGCGTCACACACCGTGCCACAGGCTGCAGCCTCCCGAGCTCCTTCGTGTCACCGCTTCCCAGGGCTGCTGCAGCCAAAAACAAGCCCGCGCCCTCGAACGGCATTCACAGGAACCGAGAGCAGAGGCTGGCGAGGTGCGAGCTGGAAGAAGAGTTTAACTGGCACAGCCCGACCTCTCCTAGGAGCAAGGTGACGGCGGAGACGGGAACACTGGGGCTTCCAAGCAAGACAGTGGAGGGGGGCGCTGAAAAGGAAGGGAAAGGGAACCACGCCGGGAAGACCTGCCACAAGCAAGAACAGCGGCTCCGAGGGGCCGTACGCCAAAGCTGAGCACAGGGCTGCCAGCCCCGCCGCAGGGCAGAGCAGGGCAGGGCAGCGGGATGAGACAGACGCTCCTCTCGCCGGCGCTCCGGAGGGAACGACCCCGACCGCGACCCCAGCCGGCCCGACCCCAACCCCGACCCCGACCGAGCCCACCCCCGCTCCCGAGCGGTCGCTACCTTCCCCGCGGCGGAACCCAGCGAGGCGCGGAAGCCGCTGCCCCTCAGCCCGGCCGACACCCGGCTGCAGATCATGGAGGCCGCCATAGCCGCGCCCCTTCGCCCTCGGGTGCCCCTGGCAGCGCGCACGCGCCGCTCCCGGGCCGGGGCGGGGTCAGGAGGGCGCGGGGCGGGGCAGGAAGCGCCTCGCGCGGCTCCGCCCCCGCAGTGACGCCCGCTGGGCGCTGGGAAGGAGCGGTGCCGGGGGTTCCTTCCCGGCCTGTCCTCCTTTCAGCCGTTTTGGTTTTAACAAAGGTTATTTTTGCCTCGCAAGGATCCTAAAAAGGGTTGTAACCCACCACAACCGTCTGACCACGTCGGCCTCCGCCTGTGTTAAAAGGGAGGAAAGGGGCACAGCTCCCTTATGCCACGCCCGCACCCCCTCCCCGTTCAGCTTCAGAATGGAAAAACTTACAGTATTTTCACTCTGAGGATTATTTTTTGTTTGTTTTCGTATTTCAGGGTGTTTTCATGCAACAACTCAACCACACTCATTATTTCTTGAGACAGGGTTTTTAAAGTGAAAGAGGGCGGATTTAGATTAGATACAAGGAAGAAATGCCCTGCTGCGAGGGTGGGAGGCAGTGAAACAGGTTGCTCAGAGAAGCTGTGGATGTTCCATCCCTGGAGGTGTTCAAGGCCAGGCTGGATGGGGCTTTGAGCAACCTGGTCTAGTGGAAGGTGTCCCTGCCCATGGCAGGGGGGTTGGAGTTAGATGATCTTTAAGGTCCTTTCCAACCCAAACCATTCTGTGGTTCTATGACTCAGCTGAGGACTAGTAGGTATTGTTAGGTATTGTGCAGCCCACCTTCCCCCCACCCATTCCAGGCCCCTTCCCCGTGCCACAAACCCTGTTTCTGCCTCACACAGCTCCACACTGCACCTCCCCGTCTGCAATTCAGTGTCTGTACTTTTACTTTGGTGGCCTTGACTCAGGTCAGTAAAGAAGAAAAGCAGGGGACAGGTGTCCCTGCGGAAACTAGTGACCAGACCTTGTGATTCACAAGGAGGCAAAGCTTTTTCCTTTAAAACAAAATGGTAATTAGGAAAATAGCATTGGCCTGGGAAATTGGAACAAGAATGTCCTCTACCAATAATAAGGAAAAATGCAGTTATTTCTGTACGTTATGAACATGAAAGCAAGATCTGATGTGAAGGAAAGCCATGTCGGAGCTGTGATTCTTCTGAGTTTTGTAACTTGAATTATCCAATAAATAACTGGACGAGTTGCCTCTTTTTGTTCTGAAACTGAAAATGCATTATCATAGCTTCTCCTTGGGTGAGTATTGCAAAAGATTGAGTCATTCTGGGTCAGTTATTTTGCTCCTGGTCCTCTGCTGTCCTAGTGTTATTGTCACCTGTTAGCACTGCAGTGAGCTCTGCAGAGTGCTTAGCTCTGCACCTCTGTGTTCAGACACACAAGGTAGGAGTATGCGTCACTGAACCTGTAAGCAGCTGCAAAATTTTGATAGACCATCCAAAATTTCCCACCACAGCTGATAAAATATTTCTTCCTGCCAAGGGGAAGGGAAAAAAAAGCACTTGAACTCTGTGCTCTTTCTGCCTTCTGTACACACAGTGGCTCTTCACTAGTCACAGGACCTGCTGCAGTTCCATCACAGGACAGTACATGGATGCCATTTCCACATACAGAGAAATCTCCTGACTCCGGGAGATTCCCCAAAATGATCTCCGCCCTGCAAAGGATTTGCAACAAAGTTTACAAGAGGATGTAATGGATCTTGGCAAAACTTCAAACATTAACTTTAAAAGCCCAAAGCTACTGTTCAGAGATAAGTACTGGCTGGAGGTCAGGAAACCAGACTTACATCCTGACTCAGTTGCTTGCTAGTGCAAGAAAATTGGATAACTCTCTCTGGGCTTATAATTAATTCTTGCCTTAGCAAATGGCTGTAAAACATTCAGATTACAACTCTTACTGCATCATCTTCTTCTCACTAGGAGTGACTTATCCTTCCAGTTTCAAGATGAAGACAGTTTTTACCTTATACATCAAAGGAAGAAATGTCACATGGCTGACAATATTGAAGGACTTCTAGAAAGATTGAGGCAGCTGCTGCCGTTATCTAGAGCCTGATACACAGCTGTATGGAGAGCTTTAACTATCTGGATCCTGTATGGTCTGATTCCCTTCTTGACTGTGAGAACTCGTCTAACTGGGATTGTAAAAACACCTGGATTTCTGTCTGATCACCAGTGCCACCGTCTGGCTCTGACTGTCAGCACAAGGTGGTTGTAAGCCCAACTTAAAACCTTAAAAACAACAGTTCTTGGAAATGACACATGCAGGTTTCCTTACTTTTTAGAGAAACAAGAAAAGATAACAATCTTGGCTACAACCAGGCAAACGCCTTGTGAGTCCAATTAAACTCACTCAGGTTTGTATAGGCTCGGCCTATTTCATTATCTGACCTGCAGAGATTGTGCAAGGAATGCACTGTAGGATTCTACTAGATATCCAAAGATTTTGCTAAATCTCTAGAAACAGATTCCTTCCTATTCAAAGTTTAAAATGGTGAGATTTCTTGCTAAAGTCAGAATAAGCTTTTGAACACAGGATTGAGGCCCTCTCTGAAAAGTTGGATTTAAAACTATAAAGAAGAAGGGAAAAGGTACATTACAAATGAGATAGAAGGAGCCAAGAAATTTTAACAGACAAGCAGGCCAAATAAAGCATCCTGTTTGAGGCCAAATAAGGCATCCTGGAAGGCTCAGGCATTATGAATAGACATGAATTTGCTTTATTATGAATTTATCACATTCACGTAGTGACAATGGTACAATCTGATTTATTTCCCAGACCTTGTAAGCTCCACTGGTTGATACTTTATAGATGAAAAACATCAGGAGAGAGGATCTTGCCAAGAACATCAAAGTGAGGAAGTAAAAGCCTCTGCCAAGACCATGAGTTCAGAGGGTAGAAAATTTTTAAGAAGAGATTTATCAGGGGCTGAAAAAGCATCGCAGTACATGTGGAGAAAATCACACTGAGCTTTCCAGAACACTTTTAGTTGAAGACAGGAGGGAAGAGCCCACTTTTTTGGTACGGTAGATGAGTAAACAGGTTTAGCTAATGAATCGGCCAAGGTCAGAGCAAAAAAACTGACTTTGAAGCAAAGTGAGAATAATTCTTCAGTGGTGTCTACCTTGCCTTACATAGCACATCTTGCAGATGGTGAATTCTCTCTGCATTGCTTGTCTGCAGGAGACATCGTGGTTGTCTCTGGACACACTGCAGAGGTATATATCTAACAGCATGAAAATATTCACTGCACCCATTTGCAATATGAACAGGTTATTCCATCTCTCCTCCCAGTTATACAGAAAAGACAATCCAGGGTCCTTCACTGAAGGTGCTCCAGTGTCTCTCCTGCAAGGATTCTGACATCTGTCCTAGCAAACAGGCATTTAATGTGTGCACTCTCAGGTCTGGATAGGTGCGCTTTTCTACAGAATACAGTACGAACATTAATCACTAACTCACCATCTCTCCCAACAGATGAACTGTGAAACACCAGGGAAGACTGCTAGGTGAAAGGTTCAACGAAAGCAAAAGGGTTTGGTTTACAAAAATGATCTTTTCAGCTAAACTGTGGAGCTCCTTGCCACGGATGCTGCAAATAATGGAAATTTATGTGGGCTCAAGAGGAATTCTTATCAGGTTTAAAGAAGAGAGACAAGAAGAGGGTTAGTAAACACACAGAAGCCCCCTCTGCCTTGAGAAGCCCCTGAGCCACAGATGGCTGTAGAATAGTAGTCAAAAACCCTGTCATGATTTCTTGCCTGCTGTATTCCAAACATCCATTCTGGACCTCCAGGTACTATCCTAGATGGATTTTTATCCTAACAGACACTTATATTCTTCTGATTCAGGGTCCCCTGGGACTGAGTACACCCAGAAGTTTCATTGAAGTGTACTGAAGCACAATTCATCTTCACAAGCCTATGAGTTGCCCAAGGTCACATAAAATGTTAATGGCAAAGCTACAAATAAAACAGAATTGTCTCACCACCCTCACTCCTTCAGATGACTCAGTCCTGTCTGAGGACTGAGTACTTGTACACAGCAAAGAAATAATTAACAAGCAATGAGGATAGCACACCTGTAGTAGAGCTCTAATTTGTCCTGTTGCTCTTGCACACACCATTATTCTCTCCATATGTAAATATGATCAGAGGTTATTTACATTTCAACATAAAAACAACATATTGCACTTTGCCTAATTTCCACTAATAGTGCTTATGAAGCCATACTATTACAGCAAGCAATGATATATGGTAAAAGACAGACATTTAATGGAAGCATGAGGTGTCATGGAAATAATTCTGCTAAAATAAAGGTGAGGAAACAGTTAACAATGTTACATTTTCAGTATCAGGGTTCAGGATAACAACCAGCTGCTTGAATGCAAGAGAAGAAAAAAATCTTCCAAGTTCAAATTTCAGCCAGGTTGCTGGCAGGACTTTGGTGCCATGCACTGCTGTCACATTTCACCCAGCTTCTGTATGCCAGCTTTGAAATGTAAAATACTTAAATATAACCCTTACATCTTCCAGTTCATACTTCTGCTAAGCAAATGTGAATGTATAGTGGATTCCACAGCCAGGGAACCATGTATGAAATTCTCAGAAAGATGGATGTTTTCTGGTTGTGTAGCTGCTTTTCAATAAGATGTTGTACAGTGTGTGCTTTTCTAACGTGCTTTCCGTATGTGTGCTCCTTTTAGAGAACAGCTGTGTAGTCTTTTTAATCTGACATAAATCTGGCCTGTCACTAATATGGTTAGTCCCACCATTCTTGTTCCCAGCTGCTCTGACTCACTGCCTCCCTCATTTATGTACCTGAGCTGTAAATTGCATCAGGGAAACACATCCTGCTGAAAAAGTCATCTCTCTCCCAGTTTGCTGAGTCAGGTTTGGCTTTCTATTATGTTTAATCTGATTGAACTCTGTCCCGTCCCCTCCCTGTGCCACCCACAGCATGCTAGTAAGCAGATTAATGAAAAAAAATGGGGGTTTTTAATCCAGATCAGCTCAGACACACAGTTCATTCAATAACACTGTCATTCAATAGCAATGTCATTCAATAACACTTCAATCAATAACAGTGTTAGCATAAAGAATGAGGGATTGGGCCTGAAAAGTAGCTGCCTCTTTTCCAGTAGCTGCTGGACACATGCTGGTTTAAATACACTGTTTTGGCTGTCCCACAGAAGTACTTTGTCAGATAAAACATTAATGAACAAGTTTAGAAGTGCATATAAATCATAATCTTGCAAGCTTTTCAACATACTACTGTGGCAGAGGAATTTGCTATTTTCTCATTCTTGGTTTATTCCCATATCTTTCTTCAGTGGATGTCTGTTCACTATCAAACTCAGAACACCAGCCTATATTTACTTCATAATCTGCAAAACCTGGCTTCATAGGCATGTCCTAAATAAATCCTAGAATGAAACTAATTAGAACAGATTTAGTCAACAAAATGCTTATTTTCATACAGTATTCTTTATATTAATGATCACAAATGTAAGGTGAAAAAATTGAAACAAATCTAAACATCTGTACAAGCAGATTTCAAAACCTTAACAAAAAATTAGCCATTTTAAAGTTCTGTAAAAGGGTAATACTTCACATCTTTGTTGTGATCAAGAGGATGGTAGAGAAGGGAAAATCTTAGCCTACTGACAAATAAAAATATATTGTTTATAAAAACATACTTTTTATGCTCTACATAATCATCTTTATATAATATTTTCATTGAATTGTATCCTGGTAACATGGTAAACAAGCTTAATGACCCTATGATCTTATTTTGTATTTAAAAATAAATCAGTAGAATGACACTGGGTCACCCTCAAGACATGTTACTAAACGCTGCTTGGTAAAAGGTACAGAAAAATGGTGTACATAGAAAGTAGAATGTTTTCATTGTTCAGGTAAAAAACTTTGTGGTGTTTTAATGTATTGGACCAGAACGAACTTCGTGGGTGAGGAGGAGTCTTTGATACGGCTTTTTTAAGATCATTATCTTCTTAAAATGTAAATACAGAAGTGATATAATTGACTGATGTTTCATCTGGAGATTAGGATACTCCAGCTGTACTGGGGAGACAGATACAAATGAATGAGATTGGTTTATGAAAAGACTTGTTAGCTTGGCAATTTGCCCAAGATTATTTATTTGTTATTGTAGTTATTTACTAATGTCAGTAATTCAGGGTATGGGCTGACATCACAGTTAAGCAGCACAGCCAAATACTGTCAGAGGGCAACCTTGCTTCTAGCACACCCAGCCATTCAATCCTGACATGCACTTCATGCCAACACTTAGACCCATCTGATGATGTATTGAGCCAGTTCAGGCAATTAAACGTCTGGCCCTGTGACCTTCATATGTAAATAAAAACATCTGTACATAGTTATTTTAAAACCTTACCAAAAAACCCCAAACACAAACAAACAAAACCCCAAACAATTTGACAGGTCTGCAAATAAAAAACTTATTTCTTTGTTGTGATCAGTAGGCTGAAGAAGGGGAAAATCTGACAAACTTTATAGTTGTTTATAAAGAAAATTAAAGCTTCTATCTTGTATTCGGCATATCTCTGTAATTTACAAAAATGCGAAAATGAAGGTAAATATTTGCTAGCAGAAACTTTTATTTCTTCTTTATCAGTCAGGAACTGTTATTCTGCCTCTGGAGCTCTGCTCAGCTAAGTTTGTAGCTTCCTTTTTAAATAGTTCCAGCGTGACATTTCAGAGTCAGACTCTTCACAGACCAGAAACTGTGGGCTAACCAAAGAAGGGCCACTTTTTAAATTCTGAACAAATCTGCAGTCAGAGACCGACTGGCTCCCTGATCTTTAAAAACCGAGTCGCATCTTACTTGTTTTCAGCTGCCCCTCATTTGCACAAACGCTTTTTCTATTCCCTATGACCTCACGAGTCCCTGCGCACTCAAAGGCAAGGAGCCCCAGGCAAACAGCAGGACAGAGCACCTCTCCCTCTCGAGCCTGCCTTGGAACCTCACCACCATCCACACCAGCGACGTTACCGCCGCGCGCATCTTGCGCGCTCCTGACACACCCCCCGGGCAAGGGCCTCCCAAAACCCGGGATCCCAAACCCTGATTGGCGGATCCGCCCCCGCCCGCCTGCGGCGGGACGGAGCCTCGCCGAGCGCCGGGGGCTGCCATGGGCGAGGAGGCAGCGCAGGCCCAGCGGCCCGGGATCGGCGTGGGGGTGGTGGTCACCAGCGCCGCGCACCCCAACTGCGTCCTCCTGGGCAAGCGGAAAGGCGCGCTGGGCGCCGGCACCTACCAGCTCCCCGGAGGCCACCTGGAGTTCGGGTAGGAGCCCCGCGCCCTCCCTCCCCACCCTGCCCTTCCCTTGCCCTGCCGTGCCCTGAGGCGGCCGTGCCTTCCCTTCCCTTCCCTTCCCTTGGCTTGTCCGGCCGCAGGGAGAGCCTGGCGGAGTGCGCGGCGCGGGAGACGCTGGAGGAGGCGGCGCTGCGGCTGCGCCACGTGCGGTTCGCGTCGGCCGTGAACGCGGTGTGCGCGTCCCAGCGCTACCACTATGTCACCGTGCTCATGAAGGGCGAGGCCGAGCCGGGCGCCGAGCCGCGCAACCGGGAGCCCGACAAGAACGAGGGTGAGTAATCATCTAGTTCCAAGCCCCCTGCCACGGGCAGGGGCACCTCCCACTACATCAGGTGGCTCAGAGCTCCATCCAGCCTGGCCGTGAACACTTCCAGGGATGGGGCATCGGCAGCTTCTCTGGGAAACAGAAAAGCTGCTCAGGCAGAATGACTTTGTATGCAACAAAGAACTTGTCTTTGTATTGGTAGTTTCTGCATGATCCATCCAGACTTGCAGAGGAAGAACTGTTGTATCACAGAAACACAGACTATCCCAAGCTGGAAGGGACCCCTAAGCATCATCTAAATCCCATTCCTGGCCCTGCACAGGACAACCCCAACAATCCCACCTTGTGCCTGAGAAGGTTGTCCAAAACCTCCTTGAGCTCTGTCAGGCTGCGCTGTGGAGCCTGTTCTAGTGCCCCACCACCCTCTGGGTGAAGAACCTTTTCCTAACGCGCAGCCTAAACCTCCCCTGATGCAACTTCATGCTGTTTCCTTGGGTCCTGTCTCAGCTCCATACTCTGATTTTTCTTCCTTCTTTTTTTTTTTTTTTTTTTTTTTTTCCCTTCCGGGTG